>CM020503.1:28357759-28412759 GCA_009823395.1 Thamnaconus septentrionalis
TTATTTTGTGGACTACAGAAAGAACTACCTTTTTGTCCTTTTTTGTGTTCTTTTTAAAGATTGAAGTATTACTTGGTTATATTTGTTTAAGAGACTAATTGATGTCCTCAAGTCCATAAATAATGATTAATTAGAATTATTATTATTACCACTTGATTGTTGTTGTTTCTTTCTTTGTGCAGATTGTACTAATATGAAATCAGCGCCATGACCAGATGTGATCCAGTGGAAACATTCATTCATTCATTCATTCATCTTCTATACCCGCTTATTCCTGTTCAGGGTCCTGGGGTCTGCTGGAGCCTCTCCCAGCTGTCTTAGGGTGAAGGCAGGGTGACACCCTGGACAAGTCGCCAGTTCATCGCAGGGCCACATAGAGACAAACAACCATTCACACTCACATGCACACCTACGGACAATTTAGAGTGTTCAATTGACCTAACATGCATGTTTTTGGGTGTGGGAGGAAGCCGGAGAACCCGGAGAGAACCCACGCAGACACGGGGAGAACATGCAAACTCCACACAGAAAGGTCCCAGGCCCCCGGAATCGAACCCACGACCTTCTTGCTGTGAGGCGGCAGCGCTAACCACTGCGCCACCGTGTCGCCCCCAGTGGAAACATTTCATCCAAAATAGACAAGCATTCCTGAGTGATTAACTAACAGTAGTGGGATGTGAGGTAACAACAGGAAGGTAAAGAAGACTTTATTTTGAAAAGCCTGAACACAATCAAACAGAAGCTCCCGCACACTGTTCAGCTCTCCGTCTCTTTTTATTAACACGTTTCGTTTGACAGACCTTCGTCAGGCATTACAACAGCACTTGTTAAAAAGAAGAAGAAAGAAGGTTGGTTATTTTCCACTAGCTGTGTTCAACAAGAAGTCAAATTTGCATTTTACATGTATATAGAAACTATGTTTCTGTGCAGTTATTTGATTTTCCTTTTTTATGAATGCAGTAAACAATGAGTTTTAAAAACATCATCTTAAAATTGTGACTAAAATTACAGACTTATCCCTGGAATATAATGATTATTATGTATTATAATGACTATTAGTAAGATGTTAGCATGGTAGCAGTGATAACATTTTTTTTTTTTTTTACATCCATCCATTTTGCCTCTTACCACCAAGTGCTGCACTCAGGGCTGCATGAGTCGAATGTTTCGAGGATTCTTCAGAATGACAAACAGCGAAATCACAGAAGCCATATACAAAAAGCATTCAGGTGGGTTTTGGAATGGCTTCTTACTGCAAGGAAGGTTAGAAGTGGATTGAGAAGAAGCTGGAAGGAGGGCCTACTAAGGTGCATTCATTTGGAATTCATTTCCAACAGAAGCATCTGATGACTTCTTTCAAGCTATGAGGAGGACAATAGAAGGAATGATTGCAATCTTCTACTCTGCTTCTACTCAACACACTTTCACTGTTTTACCGTTTGAATCTACAAACAAATGTAACCATCAGTGTAGCTGCTGTTGATTGAAGTCACATTTACAGTGATAATACTGCTGTATGACTGTTTTCATGTAATAAGGGACAGATGACTAACAGGATGGATTTAATGTCGGCTCTTCACCGTTTTCCTCTGGTTTTGGGGCCTCTGAACCATTTTCTCTTTTGACGTCTCTTCCCCATTTCCTCTGGTGTTGACGAATCTCCCTCATTCTTCTCTGGTGTTGACGTATCTCCCTCATTCTTCTCTGGTGTTGACGTATCTCCCTCATTCTTCTCTGGTGTTGACGTATCTCCCTCATTCTTCTCTGGTTTCAATGTCGGCTCTTCACCTTCTTTCTCTTGTTCATTGACTCTGTTGTCAACATCAGCTCCATCAGGACCTTTGGTAGAATTCATCACACTTGCTGATGTTGACAGGAAGTCAGTTTTACCTCTGTGTATTAGCGTCATTGATGATTGGTCTCCTAATCCTGTATTGAAAAGTGGATGCAGTTTACGGCCATCGTCTACAGTTAAACTACCAATGAGACTTTTCTCTTCCACATTATAGAAGGAAAGTTCTCCAGTGTCACAATCCAAATACACACCAACTGTCTCTGGTCTGGGTGGTTTAGGAAGTAACTCATGTGGTTCTGTGTTGAACTGAAAGTGCTCAGAGGAAGAGGACAGGAACCAGAAACCATTTGAACCACTTGGATCTAACTCATCCCAGGAGGGAATCACAGCTCTACGAGTAACACCCAACCACCAGGACTTCTTAACTTCAGCACCAGGGTCCTTCATAGAAACCTCCCAGTAGTGTTGTCCAGAGGTAAAGCCAGTTGCTCCAGTGAGGGCTGTGAGACTGGTCACCTTTGTGAGAGATGTTGTCTTCTCAGATCCTCTCACTTTACAGAAGTCTGGAGACAAACTGAGATGTGGATTTACTGTTGTGGAAAATTTAAAGTTCACTGTCGAAAAAGAAAAACAAGATTAACACAGAACAAATAAATGGGCTGGTGAGTTAAAAAAAATTTTTAAGTAACAACATAAATCATCAGGGTGATGATGTCATAATAATGAGAATCAATTGAAGTAAATGAAAGAAATAACTGCTTACCAAAGAAATCCTGCACTTCTGATACACCTGCTGCCTCCATCGTTTTCTTATCTGTGGTTCAGAGTCACAAATAAGAAAAAGTTTTGCAACAAAAAATTGATTTTAATTTCCCTAACTAACCCTAACTTCTTCATCAAGGCCACAATTAAATCCCTCATGAGTTGACTTCTGTCTTCTGTGTTCTCTGCTTTGTGGCCAATTATTCTGTTTCTTCCACTGGTTGTTCAGGATTCAGACTATATACAGTATTTGCCTGCCAAGGTCAGCATGATCAGCAGTTTAGGTGGAAATATAATGAGTTCATATTTAGGAATGAAAGATTTACAATTATACTTCAAAACGTAACATTTCTTTGGCCAATCACAATATCACGATCACTTGGAATTCATATGAAATCAAAACAAAGCTGCTCACCAAAGAGTTTCTTCTCTTCTCGTTCAACCGTTTCAGCCTCAGTGGCTTCTGGAGCACCTGGGTGAGGGAGAGAAAAACATACTGTTATCATATCACCAGACTGACATCAAATTATACTTTAACACAAAGTGCCTTTGGCCAATCACAATATAACAATAACTTGGAATCAACATAAAATCTAAACTCACCAAAATCTTTCCCGTTCTTTTCATCGTTGGTTTCACTTTCTGAAACTTCTGAGAGAAAAACATCATTCAAAGTACTTTTCTTAGAAAACCTGTGATATTCTAATATTGGTTTAGCGTTAGAAAGAATCAATAGGTTTGAGGCAAAGATGCTCACCTGATTGATGGTTAGCAGGGCGACCCTCTCCTAGTAAAGGCTGCTCTTTCCCTGGTGGACACACAACAACAACAACAACAACAACAACAGGAGCTGAATTGACTGGTTTGACTCATTCAAAGTACTTTTCTTTCCTGATGCTGCTTGAAAGTTAACACACAGGATGACAACAAAAAAGCGTCAATCATAACAAACAGTGCAATGTTTCACTGATGTGTGGGAATAAAACATGCACTCCTATTTACCTCTGTTGCGTCGATTCTCTTCAACCTCACTTTTACAGCTGAATATCTCTGAAACAGAAGAGGATTTGAGATCACTGCTTACAAAGAGAAACTCATTTGTCATCTGAGCACACAGTGGAATTTCTGGGGAACTTCCTAACAATAGAAATATGATGTCCAATCAGGGTTTACCTCTCTTCTTGAACCACAACAGGCCAAGTGCAGCCAGGATGGCGATGAGCAGCACAGTGAAGGCCACCCATCCACTCCCTCCAGCTATGGATTAAACAGTGTTTATTTAACAGAGACAACACAACTACCTTGCACAGTTTATCACACATGCTTATTGTCAACTAGGGCTGTCAGCGTTAACGCATTAATCGCCATTAAATCCAATCAATGACGCGTTATTTTTATTTCAATCTCATTTCAGACATGAGGCCGAGTTAGCATTGGACGTTGAAGTACCGCGAAGTGGCGCGGAACGGAGCTGCCTTTTGGCGCCTTTGTTAACCGATGGTATCGTTCACACCAGACTGGACGTGGCGCGAACCCCCGCGTATGTAAACACAGTGCGAGAGAGATGAAAACAAACAAACAAACAGAGTGGGCTAGCTACGGGCTGATTTCTGGACAGAAATATTTTACATCATGGGGTTAAAACTGCCTTGAAATGCAAAATAACTGCTGTAATTAATCGCAGTTCACTATGAAGATACTGTGATTAATCGCAATTAAAACAATTAATCATTTGACAGCCTTATTTCCAACACCTGTCCACAGGTGCCATTAAATTTCTGCATGTTGCTATGACGTGACAATGTTTCCATAATAATTACATATTATTCCACACGTAGAGGCAACAGAATGCAGTTAGCTTCTAACTAGGAAAAGGAAATTCAGACCTGAACACTGGTCACAGGGTTGGGATGAGGGTGCCAGATACACACTGGCCTCCTTGGCCTCTCCACCATCCACACCCACTGAGCAGGAGATCTTTGAGGAGCTGGAGACCAGCAGCCAGCTGTGGACTGACACCAGACCTGAGGAGTCTCTGCTGTGTTTCAGACTTATTGCTGACAGAGCCCCTTTAGAGTCACTCCACTGCAGCCTGGGTTGTGGATACCAGCCTCCAGACTCACAGCTGACATTCACTGTCTTGTCATCTCTCCACACTGCTGACAGAAGTGCGGGACCTCCAGTTTCTGGGTAGCAGCGGTGGAGAAAGAGGAAGGTCAGAAGATGTTTGACTTCAAGGCAGCAGGATACTTGTGTTTGTTGCCCTCACAGTACTTACTGTAGACAGCCAGGGTGATAAGTGAAAAGTCATAGTCCTGATCACCGCTCACATAACATCTGTAGTCTGCTGCATCGTCCACAGTGACGTTCACCAGTCGGAGGCTCAGGTCACCTGATGCCAGCCCACCTGACGCTGCGTCCTTGGTGCTGAATGAAACCCGGCCCTCATACGGTGTGTTCTGGCCTGCATACCATACTCTGTTGTCCCTGTACACCATGATGAGGGACTCATCTTGATCATTGCGGTACCACAGGATCTCAAGGCCCTCAGCACTTCGTGGTGGATTGAGCCAGCAGGGTAGCGTGGTTGATTGTCCAGTCTGGACTGGGACCAAGGACCTGACTGAAACCTTGATGCCATCTCCAGCTGTGAAAAGCCATCTGGTAAGTTATGTGCATGCTAACAGTCACACATCACTGAAACGTCTTCAATAAAAGAAGAAGAAGAAGAAGAAGAAGAAGAAGAAGAAGAAGATGAAGAATACATAATTGAGATGACGTATTTATGTCCCACAGGAATAATAGTGGTGAGGTCACAGGAAGTCTTTTAGTCTTTCAAATCTGCTGCATTTTATGCTGAACATGTAATCGATGTACATTGTCCCTTTTAAATAATGATGATATATATATATATAAAACAAACAAGCACCTAAATATGAGGTGAATCAGGGTTAGTGCAAAACATCTATAAATGACTCAATGACTCGTTTTTAGCCTCACAGTTGAGATTCATCTCCACATTTTCATAAGTTTGCATTCATATATTGATTCTATACGTCAGCAGAGTTTGTTTGTCCTCACCACCCTTCAATAGTAACTAGCGGGCGGACCCGACAAGTAGCGGATTGTTGGAAACGGGCGCAAAACTTCCACAGCATTATGAAGGCATCAGAAACTTACTTGGAGCTGCGCCACACAACCAGGGCAGAAGCGCCACGAAGCAGCTGAGAATCATTGCTGGAGGAACAACAATGTGGAGTCGACCAAGAAAATCCCAGACAGTTAATGGCTGCGTTCCGTCTGTCCTGTGACACACAGACAGGGAATTCTTTGTGTTTTTGCAGTGTGTGGCTGCACTTTCACTTTCACACCCGGTCACTGCCTCGCATCTGGGTTTACTGAAGGAAGTAGACGATGGATTTATCCAGAATTAATGTCTCGTTGACTTGAACGTGTCAAGATGAACATACCTTCGTCGACAGCCGAGACGTGAAGCTCTTCACTGCTTGTTTTATTGCCCGGGGGAACTTGCTTGCACACACACACACACACACACACACACAGTAAAAGAATGACGAGGTGCGGCGCTGACCTAAATTTGACTGTGTGTATAGAAGCAGGGGAGCAGAATGAACGGAGCCACTCAGAAGTAAATGATTGACTCGATAAATCAAACTGGCACCACAGGAACGTTAGATCGCCTCCTCATCGAACTGTTTGGACATTTCCCCTGTGTGTACAGTTCTTCCAAGTTGATGCACTGCAGTCCAGCTGACCAACCAACAGTTCCACTGAAGCGGCAGAGACTCTCACTTTCTTTGTTCTGTGTACACCAGGCATTACGGTAATCGCTTTAACTCAATGGCTAAAAGAGACAGGATCGCCTTTCTCTGGACTTGACTTCAGATGAATGTTTTAGGAAAGTTCCTTGTTGTCATCCAGTGGTTCCACTGCAGCCTGGCAGTGAACCACCCCAGGAGACGCGCCAAAGATTTTCCAGAGGAGCTTCTTGGATTTTTGGTTCGCACAAATACGGAGCTGGGATTGACAGACGGATGGATGATCGTTGTCCAGCAGGTGTGACAGTGACCCGTTCACCAGTAGATAGATAGATAGATAGATAGAAAGATAGAAAGAAAGAAAGACAGAAAGGAGAAGGTGCTGTTGAAAGAACACCTTAAATATTAAAAACTTGCTTGCAGAACCAAGTAGTTTTGGGGGGAAAAGTAAGAAAGAAAAGCAGAACTGAACTGAACACCTATTTTGTGGACTACAGAAAGAACTACCTTTTTGTCCTTTTTTGTGTTCTTTTTAAAGATTTAAGTATTACTTGGTTATATTTGTTTAAGAGACTAATTGATGTCCTCAAGTCCATAAATAATGATTAATTAGAATTATTATTATTACCACTTGATTGTTGTTGTTTCTTTCTTTCTTTGTGCAGATTGTACTAATATGAAATCAGCGCCATGGCCAGATGTGATCCAGATGTGATCCAGTGGAAACATTTCATCCAAAATAGACAAGCATTCCTGAGTGATTAACTAACAGTAGTGGGATGTGAGGTAACAACAGGAAGGTAAAGAAGACTTTATTTTGAAAAGCCTGAACACAATCAAACAGAAGCTCCCGCACACTGTTCAGCTCTCCGTCTCTTTTTATTAACACGTTTCGTTTGACAGACCTTCGTCAGGCATTACGCATGACATACTTGCATACATCTATATATATATGTATGTGTATGTATATATATATATATATATGGTCATGTGTTAGATGCAGTTAGTGAATCACAAGGCTGGAGGCTCAACATTGCTGATGGGCTTCAGCTATCAGGTAAAACAACAGCACTTGCTAAAAATGACTACAGTTCATCATCCAATATTGTGGTTAGTACATCAAAGGGACAACAATGACCCTCCGGCTGTGCTGAGAATTTTGCAGTGCTTTGTAAAAAGCCTAACCATAAATCACTTGATCCAGGAGAGTCATGATTCAATTGCTCTGGAGATGGTCCAAACAGTTCAATACAGAATTCAGAGACTGAATGAGGAGAACAATGGAAAGTCGGCAAAAAATTTCCGATCTTTCTGTTTTGTTCCAGTCTGACCCCAGAAGAAAGAAGGTTGGTTATTTTCCACTAGCTGTGTTCAACAAGAGGTCAAATTTGCATTTTACATTTATATTGAAACTATGTTTCTGTGCATTTATTTTATTTTCATTTTTATGAATGCAGTAAACAATGTGTTTTAATAACATCATCTTAAAGTAATGACTAAAAATACAGACTTATTCTTGGAATATAATGATTATTATGTATTATAATGACGATTAGTAAGATGTTAGTATGGTAGCAGTGATAATTTTTTTTATCTTATTTTTTTTTACATCCATCCATTTTACTTCAGACCACCAGTTTTTTTTTTTTTTTTTTTACATACACAGCTTTACATTGCTGTGTCTCCTGATGACACAGGGCCTATTTACACCCTTTTAAAATGTATTTTAGATATTAAGTCATGGATGGCAGCGAACTTCCTACAGCTCAACCAGGACAAAACAGAGGTTTTAGTTATTGGTCCTGAAGGCAAGAGAGAGAAACTTTTACCAAAACTTCACGATTTTAAACCAACACAATCTGTAAAGAACCTGGGCGTCATTTTTGACTCTGAGCTTAGATTTAATGCGCATATTAAAAACGTCACAAAGGCGGGTTTTTATCATCTTAAGAATATAGCCAGAGTCCGCCCGTTTCTCTCCCAGGGAGACACAGAGGTGCTGATGCATGCTTTTATTTCTTGTCGGATAGACTATTGCAATGCCTGCTCTCTGGTCTACCGAAAAAAAACTATCTCTCACCTGCAGGTACTTCAGAACTCAGCCGCTCGTGTGCTGACTAGGATCAGGGGGCGGGATCACATCACTCTAGTTTTAAAATCGCTGCATTGGCTCCCTGTGTGATTCGGGATGGATTTTAAGGTGGTTTTCAAGTGTCTTAATGGTCTTGGACCATCTTATTTATCAGATCTGCTTTTATCATATCAGCCCTCGCGGATCCTGAGGTCCTCTGGAACTGGCCTATTAATTGTTCCAAGTGTTCGGACCAGAACCCATGGAGAGGCTGCGTTCAACCACTACGGTCCGAAACTTTGGAACAGCCTGCCAGAGGGAATCAGGACTGCAGAGACTGTTGATGTTTTTAAAGGGAGGCTTAAGACTCACCTTTTTAGTTTGGCTTCTAAGTGATTTATTTAATTGTATTTTACTTGTCTTGCTTTTTAGCTTTAAAGCACATTGGGCTTTTAGGTTATTTAATATTTTATCTTATTTTTATCTTTACTATCTCATTTCCTGTATATCTTTTTACTCCACAATCTTATAGTTTTTTATTTTAGTTTTTATTTTAGTTTATATAAATGAATGAATGAATGAATGAACAATTTATTTTATTATATATATATATATATGTATTTTTGTATTTATTTATTATTATTACTATTACTATTATTATTATTATTATTATTATTATTATTATTATTATTATTATTATTTTATCTTCCTTTCCTGTATTGTTTTTAGCTTCAGTGTTTCCTTGTGGGGGGTCTCCCTCAGTGCCTTGCCATATTAATTTTTATTGTCCAGATTGACTGATTTTCTGCCTCATTTTCCTCTGGTGTCAATGTCTCTGCCCCATTTTCCTCTGGTTTCAATGTCTCTGCCTCCTTCTTCTCTGGTGTCAATGTCTCTGCCTCCTTCTTCTCTGGTTTCAATGTCTCTGCCTCCTTCTTCTCTGGTGTCAATGTCTCTGCCTCCTTCTTCTCTGGTTTCAATGTCTCTGCCCCATTCTTCTCTGGTGTCAATGTCTCTGCCCCATTCTTCTCTGGAGTCAATGTCTCTGCCTCCTTCTTCTCTGGTGTCAATGTCTCTGCCCCATTCTTCTCTGGTTTCAATGTCTCTGCCCCATTCTTCTCTGGTTTCAATGTCTCTGCCTCCTTCTTCTCTGGTTTCAATGTCTCTGCCTCCTTCTTCTCTGGTGTCAATGCCTCTGCCCCATTCTTCTCTAGTTTCAATGTCTCTGCCCCATTCTTCTCTAGTTTCAATGTCTCTGCCCCATTCTTCTCTGGTTTCAATGTCTCTGCCTCCTTCTTCTCTGGTTTCAATGTCTCTGCCCCATTTTCCTCTGGTTTCAATGTCTCTGCCTCCTTCTTCTCTGGTGTCAATGTCTCTGCCCCATTCTTCTCTAGTTTCAATGTCTCTGCCCCATTTTCCTCTGGTGTCAATGTCTCTGCCCCATTCTTCTCTGGTTTCAATGTCTCTGCCTCCTTCTTCTCTGGTGTCAATGTCTCTGCCCCATTCTTCTCTAGTTTCAATGTCTCTGCCCCATTTTCCTCTGGTGTCAATGTCTCTGCCCCATTCTTCTCTGGTGTCAATGTCTCTGCCCCATTTTCCTCTGGTTTCAATGTCTCTGCCTCCTTCTTCTCTGGTGTCAATGTCTCTGCCTCCTTCTTCTCTGGTTTCAATGTCTCTGCCTCCTTCTTCTCTGGTGTCAATGTCTCTGCCTCCTTCTTCTCTGGTTTCAATGTCTCTGCCCCATTCTTCTCTGGTGTCAATGTCTCTGCCCCATTCTTCTCTGGAGTCAATGTCTCTGCCTCCTTCTTCTCTGGTGTCAATGTCTCTGCCCCATTCTTCTCTGGTTTCAATGTCTCTGCCCCATTCTTCTCTGGTTTCAATGTCTCTGCCTCCTTCTTCTCTGGTTTCAATGTCTCTGCCTCCTTCTTCTCTGGTGTCAATGCCTCTGCCCCATTCTTCTCTAGTTTCAATGTCTCTGCCCCATTCTTCTCTAGTTTCAATGTCTCTGCCCCATTCTTCTCTGGTTTCAATGTCTCTGCCTCCTTCTTCTCTGGTTTCAATGTCTCTGCCCCATTTTCCTCTGGTTTCAATGTCTCTGCCTCCTTCTTCTCTGGTGTCAATGTCTCTGCCCCATTCTTCTCTAGTGTCAAGTTTCAATGTCTCTGCCCCATTCTTCTCTAGTTTCAATGTCTCTGCCCCATTCTTCTCTGGTTTCAATGTCTCTGCCTCCTTCTTCTGGTTTCAATGTCTCTGCCCCATTTTCCTCTGGTTTCAATGTCTCTGCCTCCTTCTTCTGGTGTCAATGTCTCTGCCCCATTCTTCTCTAGTTTCAATGTCTCTGCCCCATTTTCCTCTGGTGTCAATGTCTCTGCCCCATTCTTCTCTGGTTTCAATGTCTCTGCCTCCTTCTTCTCTGGTGTCAATGTCTCTGCCCCATTCTTCTCTAGTTTCAATGTCTCTGCCCCATTTTCCTCTGGTGTCAATGTCTCTGCCCCATTCTTCTCTGGTGTCAATGTCTCTGCCCCATTTTCCTCTGGTGTCAATGTCTCTGCCCCATTCTTCTCTGGTTTCAATGTCTCTGCCCCATTCTTCTCTGGTTTTGATGTCTCTGCCCCATTCTTCTCTAGTTTCAATGTCTCTGCCTCCTTCTTCTCTGGTGTCAATGTCTCTGCCCCATTCTTCTCTAGTTTCAATGTCTCTGCCCCATTTTCCTCTGGTGTCAATGTCTCTGCCCCATTCTTCTCTGGTTTCAATGTCTCTGCCTCCTTCTTCTCTGGTGTCAATGTCTCTGCCCCATTTTCCTCTGGTTTCAATGTCTCTGCCTCCTTCTTCTCTGGTGTCAATGTCTCTGCCTCCTTCTCTGGTGTCAATGTCTCTGCCCCATTCTTCTCTGGTTTCAATGTCTCTGCCCCATTCTTCTCTGGTTTTGATGTCTCTGCCCCATTCTTCTCTAGTTTCAATGTCTCTGCCTCCTTCTTCTCTGGTGTCAATGTCTCTGCCCCATTCTTCTCTAGTTTCAATGTCTCTGCCCCATTTTCCTCTGGTTTCAATGTCTCTGCCCCATTCATCTCTAGTTTTGATGTCTCTGCCCCATTCTTCTCTGGTTTCAATGTCTCTGCCCCATTCTTCTCTGGTTTTGACGTCTCTGCCTCCTTCTTCTCTGGTGTCAATGTCTCTTCCCCATTCTTCTCTAGTTTCAATGTCTCTTCCCCATTTTCCTCTAGTTTCAATGTTATCTCTTCACCATCTTTCTTTTGTTCATTGACTCTGTTGTCAACATCAGCTCCATCAGCACCTTTGGTAGAATTCATCACACTTGCTGGTGGGATAAAAAAAAAAAATCTTTTTAAGTAATAACAAAAATCACTTCTGTCTTCTGTGTTCTCTGCTTTGTGGCCAATTATTCTTTTTCTTCCACTGTTTGTTCAGGATTCAGACTATATACAGTATTTGCTTGCCAAGGTCAGCATGATCAGCAGTTTAGGTGGAAATACAATGAGTTCATATTTAGGAATGAAAGATTTAAAATTATACTTCAAAACATAAAATTTCTTTGGCCAATCACAATATCACGATCAATTGGAATTCATATGAAATCAAAACAAAGCTGCTCACCAAGAAGTTGTTTCTCTTCTCGTTCAACCGTTTTAGCCTCAGTGGTTTTCCCTTCTGAAGCATCTGGGTGAGGGAGAGAAAAATATTGTCAAGGATTTCACATCATATCATCAGACTGACATCAAATTATACTTTAAAACAAGAAGTGACTTTGGCCAATCACAATATCACGATCACTTGGAATTCATATGAAATCAAAACAAAGCTGCTCACCAAAAAGTTTCTCTTTTTGTTCAACCATTTTAGCCTCAGTGGTTTTACTTCCTGAAACTTCTGGGTGAGGGAGAGAAAAACGTCCTGTTATCATATCACCAGACTGACCGATTACATTCTGCTAAAGGATTTGCATTTTTTTTTTCCTGGAGGACAGAAACAAACAGAGACGGTTGAATCCACGGACTTCACGTGTGAAACACACTATAACCTGATGTCTGTCTGGAAATGTTTTGCTGGTCGAAAAAGATGATAAGAGCCCCAGATTTTGTCCAGATTACCGCGGAGTGAACGCCGTTTCAAACCCTGATGCCAACCCGTGACCAAGAATTGAGGACTGCATGGACTGTGTTGGGCCAGCGCAGTCAGTAAATCCGACCTCCTTAAGGGATACTGGCAGATCCTGCTGACCGACTGAGCAAAAGAAATCTCAGCGTTTATTCCACCTTCTGGTCTGTCTGCTGACACAGTGATGAGTTTTGGGTGGAAAAAATTCACCGGCTACGTTTCAGTGGTGAATGAACTTGGTGGTGTCTGTTAACGTGAATAATGACAACAACAATCGTACTTTTCAGAGCTTTTACTCCAGCTTCATCATCACTTAGTCCAGGGGTCACCAACGTGGTGCCCGGGGGCACCAGGTAGCCCCCAAGGACCTCATGAGTAGCCCGCAGACCCGTTCGAAAAATTGCACAGCTCGTTGAGCTGGGTCTAAAATTCAATTTTCTCCAACCTTGTTACGTCATTTTTGATCATTATTGAGAAGTCATGAGCTTGATAAGTGTCTTCACATAGATAGGTATCATTAATAATAATATATAACTCAGAGAGTTTGTTATTTCAGGAGAATCTAGCAAACTGGTCGCCCTTCATACGGCTCAGGACCCATGAAGCAGCTCTCAGTGCCAAAAAGGTTGGTGACCCCTGACTTGGTCAACTGTAAAACACATCCACCCATACACCGGAAAACACCTTTGCGCCTGCGCAGTTCGGAACACAGCACATAACAAACTCCCCTTCTTTCTTTAAAGAAAGAAGGGGAAAACACCCCCCCCCGCCCCGCTTTTTCTTTTGGGGTGGGTGGGGGGGGGCATTTAACAGATAACCAGTTTTAACCCTATAGCTTTAACAACAACAGTTGAACAGTGGAAAGGCCTTTGTTATCCTTTAATCTGCCATGCACCTTCGCTGAGAGCCCTCAGCAGAATTAGTGCAGATTTCCCTTCTTTGCCAAGCAGTCAGCAAGCTGCTCCTTGGTGGCTGACCATATGATCTGGGGTTAGATCACCCAATGATTACCGGGCGCGGCACTGCTGCTGCCCACCACTCTCCCTCAGGGGATGATGGGTCAAATGCGGAGGACTAATTTCGCATCCTTTGGGATGTGACGATCACTGGGACTTTTGACTAACTTTTGAATAGTCCCAGAGTGGATGAGCTCCTTGACACTGCTGATTTTGAGGCGGAGTCTCTTCTCTGCGACTGATTTGGTGGACTTGACAGCATCAAAAAGAGAATAGTTGTCTGTTACACACACAATGGTGACCCCTGTGGTGAGTTCTGAATAGAGTGTAGCTAAGAAAACTGCGCTGTCAATGCCATCTCCAAGTGCCAAAGTTTCTCCTGCTAAGGTGCTTTGAACCACTCTCCCGATCCTCTTTGACTGCCAGCATATAGGTGAGAATTTTTCATTCGCTCCCATAAGCATGATGAAGTGCCCACCTTGGGTACCTCCGTCTGGGAGATTTCCCATGGAGGAATCACTGAACATCACCAGTTCTAGGGAGCTATCTTTTCCCAAGTACTGAAACCTCAAAGCCACCTCCTCTGATTTAAGTTTTCTGATAAGTTTGTTTGTACAGTGCAAAGTCTGAACAGTGGCATGTTTTGTGCTGGATGCCAGGATAGATACATCACACATTATATCAGGCCTACTCTGCTTTGCTACCCACAATATTTGGCCAATCTTTGACTTAAGCATATCATCTTCCTGGCCATCTACACACATTTCAGCATCCTCAGGAACCACTTGAAGATTCTCTACTTTTCCTAAGTCCACTGATCCTATTGTTCCAGCGATTTCTGGAGGCTCTGTGTACTGTAAATTATACCAGTTTTTGTAGGTACCGGTGGCCTTTCCTGCTTGGCTGATGATTTTTCCAGTGTGTGCTTTGCCACTCTCACAGTTCATGTATGTGAGTACTTGGCCAGTTTTCAGCTTGAGTCGTTCACAAGTAGCAATGGATTGTGTCTGTGATGTGTCAGGTTGACCATGATTACTCCCTTCAGACTGTGTTGGTGTGTGAGAGGGATCATTGTTATTCTCTGTATCTTCATCATCTGGGGGATCCTCTTCATCACTTTCACTTTCAGTGTTGTAGTTATTTTCATTGAGTCCAATTTTTTGTGTGGCACTTTCAGGTACCCTCAGCTGATCATCGCTCTCTTTCAGCGTAGTTTGTGAGTTATCAACCTGTTGAAGCCTGGATTGATGAACCCGGACATAAGTGACGAACAAATATCACCACACCATCTTGGCCAATGACCACACCTGGACCTTCCCACTCTTTGGAATCCACCCGCTTGTAGTAAACCTGATCCCCTGTTTCATATTGGTCATCAGTGGGTCGCAGTTGTTTACGAAGGGCTCTTCGGATCCTCTCAGAGCATTCTGCTTCTCTAAACGCTCTTCTTGTAGCATGTAATGCTGAGATATGCTGGGCTATCCAGGTGCTCATGCTAGTCCCTTCTAGAGGCTTATCAGTGAGAACTGATAAGCCTCCAGCTCTAGAGGCTGTTTGAACATTATGGCCTTATCATTTTCAATGTCCAGAACTGCACCTGCTCTTTTCAGTGAAGTTTTGCTTAAAAGCAATGGGATATCTGCTGGGACAACTTCTGTTTCAATTTGACATCTTCTCTGTCCTATAATGGCTGGGATTGTAACCTTTTTAGTAGAATGGACAACTCTCCCATCCCCAAACTTGAATGGTCTTGCACTTTTTATGTTCTTTATTTTCAGCAAGTCATCCTGTGTCAGGTGGCTGGCATAATTATCTAGCCATTTTTCTCCACACACTGTTCTAGTGCAAGCTGTGTCAATCACCGCAGGTCGCAAAGACTCCACCATGAAGATTTCTGTGTCAGACAGTGAGTCTTTTGACAACAGAGAAATGTTGCATTCTTCAACATCTGTCAGTCTGTCATCTTCTGTTAATTTCACATGATAATTTTTGTGGGGACAGTCCTTTGCCCAGTGATACGTGCTTTGACAGATTGCACATCTTGTTCTCTTCCCATATCTGCCGAGTGGGTTTGTGCCTTGAACAGTTGTGCGACTTTGCTGACTTGACTTATTTCTTCTCCTGCCGGCAAACTTGGTGTAGTATGCAGCGTCGGTAGCATCTTTGCTCACGTGCAGTTTGGGCTTGTTGGTTTTGCCAAGGAGATGAGCAGCAGGACGGTCGGTATGAGTTCCGCTGTTATATTGTTTTTGAGTGTGAAGATCATATATTGCGTATAAGTAACCTTACTTCTTCTGCCGCATTATCCGGAGTCGGGTCGTGGGGGCAGCAGCCTCAGCAGAGATGCCCAGACCTCCCTGGCCCCAGTCACCTCCTCCAGCTCATCCGGCGGGACCCCAAGGTGTTCCCAGGCCAGCCGGGAGACCTGGTCCCTCCAGCGTCTCCTGGGTCATGCTCCGTCCTCCCCTCACTGGTGAACAAGACCCAGAGATACTGGAACTCCTCCACCTGAGGCAGGATCTCCCCAACGTATAAGTAACCTGTATCATGTAATGCGTCAGTGCTTGTAGTCCTCTCGTTCGTAGTGTTTTGGGGGGCTGTAGCGATGTTCCTTTGGGAACCTCTCTCTTATTGGGGGGTACGACGGCCCCGCCCTCTGTGTGTATGTGGCAGGTTGCTGGCGCTCGTTCTGTCTTCCAGGTTCCATCAGGCAGATGTGCTGCACCTGGTCCAGAGAGGCGGGTCCAGTGCTTTTTCTAGCGTCTTCCTTTCCTTCCAGCTCATTCCACGCCACAGGCGCGGCTGCACTTCCCCATTTTTCCTCTTTTTGTTTTCGCCTACACTACTGATGACTGACACTGGTCTTTTGCTTTGGTTCCTTATTTCTGTCCCAATAAATATGTTAACCTTGCGTTTGAACCTCGTCTCCTCTCCCATTTCTTTCCTTGGTTGCAACATTTCGAGCCGCATTGTAACCAGAAAAAACAGTTTTTTTTAGAGTGTTCAAATCTCAAAGAATCAATAGGTTTGAGGCAAAGATGCTCACCTGATTGATGGTTAGCAGGGCGACCCTCTCCTCGTACAGGCTGCTCTTTCCCTGGTGGACACACAACAACAACAGGAGCTGAATTGAATTGTCATCTGAGCACACAGTGGAATTTTTGGTGAAATTTATAACAATAGAAATATGATGTCCAATCAGGGTTTACCTCTCATCTTGAACCACAACAGGCCAAGTGCAGCCAGATTGGCGATGAGCAGCACAGTGAAGGCCACCCATCCACTCCCTCCAGTACAGATTAAATAGTGTTTATTTAACAGAGACAACACAACTACCTTGCAGAGTTTATCAAACATGCTTATTTTCAACACTTGTCCACGGGTGCCATTAAATTTCTGCATGTTGCTATGACGTGAGAATGTTTCCATAATAATTACATATTATTCCACACGTAGAGGCAACAGAATGCAGTTAGCTTCTAACTAGGAAAAGGAAATTCAGACCTGAACACTGGTCACCGTGTTGGGATGAGTTTGCCAGATACACACTGGCCTCCTTGGCCTCTCCACCATCCACACCCACTGAGCAGGAGATCTTTGAGGAGCTGGAGACCAGAAGCCAGCTGTGGACTGACACCAGACCTGAGGAGTCTCTGCTGTGTTTCAGACTCATTGCTGACAGAGCCCCTTTAGAGTCACTCCACTGCAGCCTGGGTTGTGGATACCAGCCTCCAGACTCACAGCTGACATTCACTGTCTTGTCATCTCTCCACACTGCTGACAGAAGTGCGGGACTTCCAGTTTCTGGGTAGCAGCGGTGGAGAAAGAGGAAGGTCAGAAGATGTTTGACTTCAAGGCAGCAGGATACTTGTGTTTGTTGCCCTCACAGTACTTACTGTAGACAGCCAGGGTGATAAGTGACTGGTCAAAGTCCTGATCACCTCTCACATAACATTTGTAGTCTGCTGCATCGTCCACAGTGACGTTCACCAGTCGGAGGCTCAGGTCACCTGATGCCAGCCCACCTGACGCCAAGCGCCCTGGTGCCGAATGAAACCCGCCCTCATACGGTGTGTTCTGGCCTGCATACACTATTTTGCTCTCCTTGTACACCATGATGAGGGAATCATCATGATTATTGCGTTTCCACTGGATCTCAAGGCCCTCAGCACTTCGTGGTGGATCGAGCCAGCAGGGTAGCGTGGTTGATTGTCCAATAAGGACTGGGACCAAGGACCTGACTGAAACCTTGATGCCATCTCCAGCTGTGAAAAGGCATCTGGTAAGTTATGTGCATGCTAAGATAAACTTTATTCCACACTCAGTTCCATATTATAAAAAAAGAAGGGAAATAAGGACAAAAACACAGATATACATCACAACACAACAAGTGAGTTGGAGCAGGCACCGTCAGGACCATAATGACTCCATTCTTGGACTGGCTAAGTCAACATATAAAACTGTACATAAACTTTCTAAGAACAGCATGAAAAGTGGGTGCATTACTGCTAACAAACATGTGGCCTGCACTTGTCCATCTTGCAAACCTGAGTAGAATCCTAAAGGCATCATTATGCCACCAGGAGTTTTTTCATTTTTGCAGCACTATACAGCACCACAAGTTAGCTGGATACAATCAAGTACAGTAGGACCTAAACACAGTAAACTTGACATCATCAGTTCACTTAAGTTTTCGTGCAAGCATGTTGGCTTGTACATAGAGTTTGCAGCACTGACGCTGGATGTCATCGTCATCATCATCATCGTCATCATCATCATCGTCACATAAATCATCTCTGATTATGTGGCCAAGATATTAGAATTTATTGACAACTCTGGCAGTTGTTCTGCTAGCACAAAAGAGGGAAAGTTAGACTTATTATCCTCCTTGGTTTTCACAATTAAAATAAAACCTTATTTCCAGTTAAATAGAATATTAAACTGGGCACCAAAGCAGGAACAGACAATTTGCAATTGCTGCACACCAACAGTAGAGGGCGACATAATATCTAAATCGTCAGCATAAACAGGTGATCCATAGGCCTCTCTCCCACCATGCAATCAGTTCCAGCAGGGGCTGGCTCAATTTGTGGCAGTGGCACCTGTCCCGCGACTGCTGGAAGTGCCACAACTAGTAGTCGCATTAGTTGCGACTGCCGGAAGTGTCGAGGCTCGGTGTCGCGAGCATTCATGCATTTGCTGCGACTGTTGCTCGCTATTTGTTATTTGAATTTAAAATACCTGTCCTTATTCTCCAGTATGTGAATTTAAGTGCCCTATTCACTTCTTTTTCTTTATATGCACCTCTTATTATTACTATTTTATTTATGCATTACATTTATTTTGTTCCCTTTACAAAATCCACGTTTTCATTTACTTATATGATGTATTTAATTTGATATGTGTTTATGATCCATCACCCTGGGTTACAGGCAAGAGAAGGCAAGGCTGGTGATGGAGGTAGGGGAATCCCTCGACAGGACAGTGGCAGAAGCAAATGCCAGAGTTGCGACAGGAAGGAAGTGGAGGGAAGTGGAGGAGGTGCAGAAGGCCATAGGCAGGCTGCAGCATCAGGAAGTCGTGGGCAGGGTCCAGCCTGGACGGAGCGACCCACCCATCCTCTGGTCCAAGGCAAACAGGATGGAGAGGAAGGACCTCGTTGTTGCTGAGGTCACCAGAGTTGAACAGGAGGAGATCCGAGTCAAGTCAGCGGCACAGGGACAGCAGGGGCGGTGGACAAACTGGGAGGGTGTTGCGAGTCGAGCAATCAACTGGGCAGACTTCTGGAAGCTGCCACAAGCCCGACTCAGTTTCCTCATTAGAGCAACCTACGACACGCCTCCAAGCCCGCGCAATCTCCACCAGTGGTTTGAACGGCAATTCCACGCCACGCCTGCTCAGGGACGTGGGGCTAACGGGGGCCAGACTGAGCAAGGCCACCAAAGAATTGTCAGAGGAAGCAGAGAAAGCAAGCCACTGGCTCTGGCTGAGTCCACGTGGCAAGGCTTGGGGGGAACAGCAAAGTAGGTTGCACTGCAGGGGGTGTCAGGGAGACGTCCCTGTTCACTGCCCCGCCACCAGGAGATGTTCTGGGTACCGAGCTGCGAAAGCAGTTGCACCAAGTTTTTTCTCTATTGAAATTATGACATTACAAACTCTAAAAGAGGATAACAAACACAAATCAAATAAATAAATCATATAAGTAAATAGACAACGTGGATTTTTGTAAAGGAAACAAAATAAATATAATACATAAATAAAGAAATAAAGTACAGTAATAATAAGAGGTGCATATAAAGTGAAAAATGATTTGATCAGGGCCACATAGCTTTGTTCACAGATAATTCCTCTACAGCATAACACACCTCATCCAGTCTAATAACCACACCATCATGGTGAGGAACATCACCAACAATAAAATCACTTCTAACGCAGTTTAAAATATCACGATCGTTTAGAGATTGACAATATTGATTCTATACGTCAGCAGAGTTTGTTTGTCCTCACCACCCTTCAATAGTAACTAGCGGGCGGACCCGACAAGTAGCGGATTGTTGGAAACGGGTGAAAAAGAAACTTACTTGGAGCTGCGCCACACAACCAGGGCAGAAGCGCCACAAAGCAGCTGAGAATCATTGCTGGAGGAACAACAATGTGGAGTCGACCAAGAAAATCCCAGACAGTTAATGGCTGCGTTCAGTCTGTCCAGAGACACACAGAGGGAATTCTTTGTGCTTTTGCGGTGTGGTTGCACTTTCACTTTCACACCCGGTCACTGCCTCGCATCTGGGTTTACTGAAGGAAGAAGACGACGGAGGGGCGGAGACGCTTAATGTTGCGTAAATGTAAATATGCAGACCGAGAGACATTATTAATGTGGGAGTGGAAAGAAAGTGAGCTGTCAAGGATGACAGCCAGACTCTAAACCTGAGGGGAGGCGGACACTGTGGAGCCGTCTATGGTGAGGGAAAAACTGTCAACTTTAGATTGGGAGGATTTGGTGCCAATAACCAGAAGTTCAGTTTTATCACTGTTTAATTTGAGGAAGTTTGCAGTGAACCGGGATTTGACTTCAGAAAGGCAGTGGGTGAGGGAAGAGGCTGGGAGAGTGGAGTTCGGTTTACTGGAAAGATAGAGCTGGGTGTCAGCAGCCAAGCAGCGAAAGTGGATACCATATTTCCGGAAAATATTGCTGAGGGGAGGGGTATATGATGAAGAGGAGGGGCCCCAGGACGGAGCCCTGGGGCACACCTGAAGTAACGGAGGAGGGGTGTGAGGTGAAGGACTTCATCTGGACAAGCATATAATTTTTGGTTTGGTTCGCCATGCAGTGTGTGTCTGTCTGCTTTGCCTTGGTGTTTGTGTGCTGTATGCGAAGGACATTAGGACCGCGCAGTTGACAGGGAAGGCACAACAGTACTAACGTGTGAGTGTGTGCGTGCGTCCCTGTGCTGTGTGTGTTGCAAGGCTGTGGGCGGCGGCACGCATGTCAGTCTGTTTACTTTGTTTCCTCGTGTGGAAAAATGAGCGCTGCTGCTGGAAGTCATGTAAATGAAAGAGAAGATGATGTTGTGATTTCTTTTCATGTGTGGATTATTTGAGTGAATACCAATGCCTGGTAGAAATTTCACATGAATTGCATCTTTGGAAATAAATGTCATGAGGAGAAAAGTGGATGCGTTCAATCCTTATTTTCCAGTGTGTGTGTGTGTGTGTGTGTGTGTGTAAATATAATCTTGAAGAGGCAAAGAAATGTGTTGGTTTTCATTCATTATTAATCTTGGTTGTTAGGTTTTATTCTTATCATCCTGTGGGGTTGATGAATTATATTTTAGAGTATTTTTATTTATTTAAACACCAAATGAAAAACTAGACAACAGAACTCATAGAAAACAAACCTGACTGGCACCCCAGATAAAAATATATAATAGTGGTGAATAAATCAAACAAAATCTCTCAAATTTAATATAACTAGAATGATTCCCCTGTGTGTGGTTGTCAGTCCTGCCCTTGATTGTTCTCACCTGGTTCTCCTGCCCTCTGGAAGAGATGGTCCTCGTCTCCCTTTGTCTTTGTCCAGTCATTGTTTGTTCATGGTGCTTCAGCTCTGTGTTCTTCTGAGGTTCGTGTCATGGTTTCCTACTGTCCTGCCCTGTCTGTGTCTTTTGTCAAGTCTCCCATTTTGGACTTTGATCCCTTTCCCTTTTGGGACGCCCTTAATTTACTTTTGTTTGTCATTGAAAAGAAAATATTATTTTCTGTTCTGCAACTTGGGAGTTGTCGGAGTTGCGTTTTGGGTCGTGCCTCCGCCGTGCCGTGACTGTGTGTATGTATTCCTTTATGGCATCTGAAACATAAGAAGATCATTATTGGTTTCAGACAATCTTTCTGGAACTTGATTTATTTATTATGTTGTTAAGTTGAATGAGAAACCAATCTGAACACCAGCTTTCAACTGCTATGCACCATTTATTCAACCAACATAGGTTCTAACATTTTTATCAACAACTCACCCTACTTATTTAAACTCATGATACTCACTCAGTACAGTGAGGGTGGCAGATACTGAATCACAGTCTTGGTTGCCGCTCACACAGCATGTGTATCTCCTGCATCCCCCAGAGCAACATTCAGCAGTGGGAGGCTCAGGTCACCTGATGGCAGTCCGGCTGATTCTGCATCCTTGGTGCCAAATGAGACTCCGCCTTGAAATAACTTGTTCTCAGTTGCATGATACATGTCACAAGCAAAAAGCATTTTTGTTCACTGAACATCATTTCAAAGTGGAACTGAGAAGAAGCCAGGAGGAGGAAGAACTGAGGTTGAAAAGTTGGGGAAATTCATTTAGAGAAGAAACATCTATTTACGACTCTTTGGCTATCGGAAGGCAATAAAGGGAACCAAAGCAATCCCACAGCAGAAATGCTGAGTCACTCTTTGACAAAGAAATGAGCTCATCAAATATTTAACAATGTTGAACTGGATAACATCACAACACAATCACAAGTTAGAAGGCAGTTAACAATTCAAAACAAGAGATGGATTGTGATTCATTTCATTCTCTGTTGGAGCCATCCATGTACTTCAGTGATTTGGACTGATATACATTCAAACCTTTATTAATGTGAGTAATGGGTGGTTTTCTTTCATAAAAATACATTGGGAAATAGAACGATTACAACAAAAAGACTAAATTGACATTTTCTGTATCAACACTTTGAGGTGAATCATGGTGAATCTAAAACCACAAACCAGTTGACAAATGTTACCATCGGTGTAGCTGCTGTTGATTGAAGTCACATTTACAGTGATAATACTGCTGTATGACTGTTTTCATGTAATAAGGGACAGATGACTAACAGGGTGGATTTAATGTCGGCTCTCCCCCATTCTTCTCTGGTTTCAATGTCGGCTCTTCACCTTCTTTATCTTGTTCATTGACTCTGTTGTCAACATCAGCTCCATCAGGACCTTTGGTAGAATTCATCACACCTGCTGATGTTGACAGGAAGTCAGTTTTACCTCTGTGTATTAGCGTCATTGATGATTGGTCTCCTAATCCTGTATTGAAAAGTGGATGCAGTTTACGGCCATCGTCTACAGTTAAACTACCAATGAGACTTTTCTCTTCCACATTGTAGAAGGAAAGTTCTCCAGTGTCACAATCCAAATACACACCAACTGTCTCTGGTCTGGATGTGACAGGAAGTAACTCATGTGGTTCTGTGTTGAACTGAAAGTGCTCAGAGGAAGAGGACATGAACCAGAAACCATTTGATACACTTGGATCTAAATCATCCCACTGGGGAATCACATCTCTATGAGTAACACCCAACCACCAGGACTTCTTAACTTCAGCACCAGGGTCCTTCATAGAAACCTCCCAGTAGTGTTGTCCAGAGGTAAAGCCAGTTGCTCCAGTGAGGGCTGAGACAGGTCACCTCTGTTAGAGATGTTGTCTTCTCAGATCCTCTCACGTTACAGAGGTCATCAGACACACTGAGATGTGGATTTACTGTTCAGGAAAATTTAACGCTCACTGTTGTTGGATTGCAGTATTTTCTTTTGTCGTGCTGCCGATCCGCGTGTTCGTTGAATGAAGAATTTCAGGAGAATGCCAATTAAAATATGTCTTTAGTAAATAAATCAATTCAGGATACAAATATACAGAGCTCTGGGCCGAGTTCAAAACCCTAACAACAACAACGTTTTGTCAGGGCATGAAGTCTGACTGCTCTCTGTCCCTTGACCCTTCCTTTTATACATAAAGAAAACATGCAAACGCTCTCTGGTGTTGTCCTCCTCTGACTGGCTGCCTGGTCTCCGGACCCCTGCCTCATTGGATGTTGAGGCAGCCTTTGATCCAAGTCTCCAGTTAATGATAGTTAATGATAGTGAAAAGAAACAAGTCCTTATTTGGCAGGGAGCCAAATGATCCATCCTTTGTTCCAGTGTGACCTGTTGAAACAATCTGGTGCAAGACATGCCTGAGGTCAAAAGTTCCTCTCCCCCATGCCTCCGATGGATCACAAGTTCCCCAGCCTGTAACTGAATGGGTTGTAAAGTCTAATGGCGGTGCAAAGTCAGTTGTTTCTGATGTCGATCCTCTGGTCCCCCAGGGTCACCAGTTTATGAGGGATGTGCTTCCTTTTGTTCTTCTTGTTCTTTGCATGACTCCTGGAACAATGACTTTTCTTTCGGTATAGGTCAGCTAAATGATTTAACCATTTCTATATTAGTGATCATATTATTATAAACAAACACCTAAACTAATTATATTATTCAACACAAACATCTAAACTAAATATATGATTCCAACACTGTCGAAAAAGAAAAACAAGATTAACACAGAGAAAAATAAGGCTGGATTAATTAAAAAAAAAAAAAAAGGTTAAAGTGATAAAAAAACAAACGTAATCAGGATAATGATGTCATGATAATGAGAATCAATCAAAGTAAATGAAAGAATTTACTGCTTGCCAGAGAAATCCTGCACTTTTGATACATCTGCTGCCTCCATCGTTTTCTTATCTGTGGTTCAGAGTCACAAATAAGAAAAAAAAATGTTTCCCAAGAACATTGATTTTAATTTCCATAACTACAGCAACATTTTCTTTCAAGACCACGATTTAATCCCTCATAAATTGACTTCTGTCTTCTGTGTTCTCTGCTTTGTGGCCAATTATTCTGTTTCTTCCACTGGTTGTTCAGGATTCAGACTATATACAGTATTTGCCTGCCAAGGTCAGCATGATCAGCAGTTTAGGTGGAAATATAATGAGTTCATATTTAGGAATGAAAGATTTACAATTATACTTCAAAACATAAAATGTGTTTGGCCAATCACAATATCACGATCACTTGGAATTCATATGAAATCAAAACAAAGCTGCTCACCAAAAAGTTTCTCTTTTCGTTCAGTGGTTTTCCTTCCTGAATCTTCTGGGTGAGGGAGAGAAAAATGTCCTGTTATCATATCACCAGACTGACCGATTACATTCTACTAAAGGATTTGCATTTTTTTTCCTGGAGGACAGAAATAAACAGAGACGGTTGAATCCACGGACTTTACGTGTGAAACACACTATAACCTGATGTCTGTCTGGAAATGTTTTCCCAGCAATGAGCGCCTCAGTGATAGAGCAATCCAACTGCATTCTCGCAAAGCCAGTGTCAGTGTCTCTGCTTAGTGGACGGTGATCACAAAGAAAGTGAACCGTCTTCCTGTCCCCACATCCACAGCTGCTGTCTGGCTACTTCTGTGCCATTTGAACAGACATCGGTTTGATTCTGCCAATTGGAGGACGATTAGCAGATTGAACCCAGAGTCTTGTTTTTAAACCAATGGTGTGCATTGCACAATGCTCAACAATATATTATGACGGCCCGCACTACGGCAAGCCGAGGAGCGCGCCTTCAGTTCTGGCGACCAAGTCCTGGCACTGCTGCCATTGATTCATTCGCTGTTCCAGGCAAGGTGTTGTGGTCCGTACACTGTGTTGCGTTGAAGTGACCAAAATTATATTCTGTCAACCATCAGCAGTAGCAGCAGCAGGTCCGTTCTCAGGGGGGAGGACAAAAGAAATCTCAGCGTTTATTCCACCTTCTGGTCTGTCTGCTGACACAGTGATCAGTTTTGGGTTGAGAAATTCACCGATGTCCTGTCCAGGTTACACTGCTCCTGACCGCCTTGCTGGACTCATTGTGAGTAACCTTCTAGTCTGTCTGTCACTCTTAAATGCTCTCCAGGAGCCAGGTATGAGTTCTGCTGTTATATTTTTGTGAGTGTGAAGATCATATATTGCGGAAAAGTAACCTTACTCCTTCTGCCGCATTATCCGAATGGGGTCACGGGGGCAGCAGCCTCAACAGAGATGCCCAGACCTCCCTGGCCCCAGTCACCTCCTCCAGCTCATCCGGCGAGACCCAAAGGCGTTCCCAGGCCAGCCGGGAGACCTAGTCCCTCCAGCGTGTCCTGGGTCTTCCTCAGGGTCTACTCCCGGTGGGACATGCCCGGAACTCCTGCCCAGGGAGGCGTCCAGGAGGCATCCCAAACAGATGTCCGAGCCACCTCAGCTGGCCCCTCTCCATGCGGAGGAGCAGCGGCTCTACTCCAAGCTCCTCCTGGGTGACTGAGCTTCTCACCCTGTCCCTCAGGGTGCCCTAGCCCAGCCGCCCTACCAAAGAAACTCATTTCGGCCGCTTGTATTCACGATCTTGTTCTTTCGGTCACTACCCAAAGCTCATGACCATAGGTGACGGTGGGAACGTAGATCGACAGGTAAATTGAGAGCTTCACCTTTCAGCTTAGCTCCTTCTTCACCACGACGGACCGGTACAGCGACCGCATCACTGCAGACGCTGCACCGATCCGCCTGTCGATCTCACGCTCCGTCCTCCCCTCACTGGTGAACAAGACCCCGAGATACTGGAACTCCTCCACCTGAGGCAGGATCTCCCCAACGTATAAGTAACCTGTATCATGTAATGCGTCAGTGCTTGTAGTCCTCTCGTTCGTAGTGTTTTGGGGGGCTGTAGCGATGTTCCTTTGGGAACCTCTCTCTTATTGGGGGGTATGACGGCCCCGCCCTCTGTGTCTATGTGGCAGGTTGCTGGCGCTCGTTCTGTCTTCCAGGTTCCATCAGGCAGATGTGCTGCACCTGGTCCAGAGAGGCGGGTCCAGTGCTTTTTCTAGCGTCTTCCTTTCCTTCCAGCTCATTCCACGCCACAGGCGCGGCTGCACTTCCCCATTTTTCCTCTTTTTGTTTTGCACATCCACTCACACACATGCATCCAGACACGCCTACACCACTGATTACTGACACTGGTCTTTTGCCTTGGTTCCTTGTTTTTGTCCCAATAAATATGAACCTCGTCTCCTCTCCCATTTCTTTCCTTGGTTGCAACATTTCGAGCCGGGTTGTAAACATATAAATAAAAACATTGGAGTGTTCAAATCTCAAAGAATCAACAGGACTGAGGCAAAGATGCTCACCTGATTGATGGTTAGCAGGGCGACCCTCTCCTCGTAAAGGCTGGTCTTACCCTGGTGGACACAAAACAACAACAGGAGCTGAATTGAATTGTCATCTGAGCACACAGTGGAATTTTTGGTGAAATTTATAACAATAGAAATATGATGTCCAATCAGGGTTTACCTCTCATCTTGAACAACAGCACGCAAGGAGCAGCCAGGATGGCGATGAGCAGCACAGTGAAGGCCACCCATCCACTCCCTCCAGTACAGATTAAATAGTGTTTATTTAACAGAGACAACACAACTACCTTGCAGAGTTTATCAAACATGCTTATTTTCAACACTTGTCCACGGGTGCCATTAAATTTCTGCATGTTGCTATGACGTGAGAATGTTTCCATAATAATTACATATCATGCCACATGTAGAGGCAACAGAATGCAGTTAGCTTCTCACTAGGAAAAGGAAATTCACACCTGAACACAGGTCACCGTGGTGGGATGAGTGTGCCAGATACACACTGGCCTCCTTGGCCTCTCCACCATCCACACCCACTGAGCAGGAGATCTTTGAGGAGGTGGCGACCAGAATCCAGCTGTGGACTGACACCAGACCTGAGGAGTCTCTGCTGTGTTTCAGACTTATTGCTGTCAGAGCCCCTTTAGAGTCACTCCACTGCAGCCTGGGTTGTGGATACCAGCCTCCAGACTCACAGATGACATTCACTGTGTTGTAATCTCTCCACACTGCTGACAGAAACACGGGACTTCCAATTTCTGGGTAGCAGCGGTGGAGAAAGAGGAAGGTCAGAAGATGTTTGACTTCAAGGCAGCAGGATACTTGTGTTTGTTGCCCTCACAGTACTTACTGTAGACAGCCAGGGTGATAAGTGACTGGTCAAAGTCCTGATCACCTCTCACATAACATTTGTAGTCTGCTGCATCGTCCACAGTGACGTTCACCAGTCGGAGGCTCAGGTCACCTGATGCCAGCCCACCTGACGCTGCGTCCTTGGTGCTGAATGAAACCCGGCCCTCATACGGTGTGTTCTGGCCTGCATACCATACTCTGTTGTCCCTGTACACCATGATGAGGGAATCATTTTGATTATTGCGGGTCCACTGGATCTCAAGGTCCTCAGCACTTCGTGGTGGATCGAGCCAGCAGGGTAGCGTGGTTGATTGTCCAATAAGGACTGGGACCAAGGACCCGACTGAAACCTTGATGCCTGTGAAAAGGCATCTGGTAAGTTATGTGCATGCTAAGATAAACTTTATTCCAGACTCAGTTCCATATTATAAAAAAAGGAGGGAAATAAGGACAAAAACACAGATATACATCACAACACAACAAGTGAGTTGGAGCAGGCACCGTCAGGACCATAATGACTCCATTCTTGGACTGGCTAAGTCAACATATAAAACTGTACATAAACTTTCTAAGAACAGCATGAAAAGTGGGTGCATTACTGCTAACAAACATGTGGCCTGCACTTGTCCATCTTGCAAACCTGAGTAGAATCCTAAAGGCATCATTATGCCACCAGGAGTTTTTTCATTTTTGCAGCACTATACAGCACCACAGGTGAGCTGGATACAATCAAGTACAGTAGGACCTAAACACAGTAAACTTGACATCATCAGTACACTTATTAAGTTTTCGTGCAAGCATGTTGGCTTGTACATAGAGTTTGCAGCACTGACGCTGGATGTCATCGTCATCATCATCATCATCATCATCATCATCATCATCATCGTCATCATCATCATCGTCACATAAATCATCTCTGATTATGTGGCCAAGATATTAGAATTTATTGACAACTCTGGCAGTTGTTCTGCTAGCACAAACGAGGGAAAGTTAGACTTATTATCCTCCTTGGTTTTCACAATTAAAATAAAACCTTATTTCCAGTTAAAAAGAATATTAAACTGGGCACCAAAGCAGGAACAAATTCTTAGCAATTGCTGCACACCAACACTAGAGGGCGACATAATATCTAAATCGTCAGCATAAACAGGTGATCCATAGGCCTCTCTCCCACCATGCAATCAGTTCCAGCAGGGGCTGGCTCAATTTGTGGCAGTGGCACCTGTCCCGCGACTGCTGGAAGTGCCACAACTAGTAGTCGCATTAGTTGCGACTGCCGGAAGTGTCGAGGCTCGGTGTCGCGAGCATTCGCGGCATTTGCTGCGACTGTTGCTCGCTATTTGTTATTTGAATTTAAAATACCTGTCCTTATTCTCCAGTATGTGAATTTAAGTGCCCTATTCACTTCTTTTTCTTTATATGCACCTCTTATTATTACTATTTTATTTATGCATTATATTTATTTTGTTCCCTTTACAAAAATCCACGTTTTCATTTACTTATATGATGTATTTAATTTGATATGTGTTTATGATCCATCACCCTGGGTTACAGGCAAGAGAAGGCAAGGCTGGTGATGGAGGTAGGGGAATCCCTCGACAGGACAGTGGCAGAAGCAAATGCCAGAGTTGCGACAGGAAGGAAGTGGAGGGAAGTGGAGGAGGTGCAGAAGGCCATAGGCAGGCTGCAGCATCAGGAAGTCGTGGGCAGGGTCCAGCCTGGACGGAGCGACCCACCCATCCTCTGGTCCAAGGCAAACAGGATGGAGAGGAAGGACCTCGTTGTTGCTGAGGTCACCAGAGTTGAACAGGAGGAGATCCGAGTCAAGTCAGTGGCACAGGGACAGCAGTGGACAAACTGGGAGGGTGTTGCGAGTCGAGCAATCAACTGGGCAGACTTCTGGAAGCTGCCACAAGCCCGACTCAGTTTCCTCATTAGAGCAACCTACGACACGCTCCCAAGCCCGCGCAATCTCCACCAGTGGTTTGGAACGGCAATTCCACGTCACGCCTGCTCAGGGACGTGGGGCTAACGGGGGCCAGACTGAGCAAGGCCACCAAAGAATTGTCGGAGGAAGCAGAGAAAGCAAGCCACTGGCTCTGGCTGAGTCCACGTGGCAAGGCTTGGGGGGGAACAGCAAAGTAGGTTGCACTGCAGGGGGTGTCAGGGAGACGTCCCTGTTCACTGCCCCGCCACCAGGAGATGTTCTGGGTACCGAGCTGCGAAAGCAGTTGCACCAAGTTTTTTCTCTATTGAAATTATGACATTACAAACTCTAAAAGAGGATAACAAACACAAATCAAATAAATACATCATATAAGTAAATAGACAACGTGGATTTTTGTAAAGGAAACAAAATAAATATAATACATAAATAAAGAAATAAAGTACAGTAATAATAAGAGGTGCATATAAAGTGAAAAATGATTTGATCAGGGCCACATAGCTTTGTTCACAGATAATTCCTCTACAGCATAACACACCTCATCCAGTCTAATAACCACACCATCATGGTGAGGAACATCACCAACAATAAAATCACTTCTAACACAGTTTAAAATATCACGATCGTTTAGAGATTGACAATATTGATTCTATACGTCAGCAGAGTTTGTTTGTCCTCACCACCCTTCAATAGTAACTAGCGGGCGGACCCGACAAGTAGCGGATTGTTGGAAACGGGTGAAAAAGAAACTTACTTGGAGCTGCGCCACACAACCAGGGCAGAAGCGCCACAAAGCAGCTGAGAATCATTGCTGGAGGAACAACAATGTGGAGCTGACCAAGAAAATCCCAGACAGTCAATGGCTGCGTTCAGTCTGTCCAGAGACACACAGAGGGAATTCTTTGTGCTTTTTTCGGTGTGGTTGCACTTTCACTTTCACACCCGGTCACTGCCTCGCATCTGGGTTTACGTAAGGAAGAAGACGACGGAGGGGCGGAGACGCTTAATGTTGCGTAAATGTAAATATGCAGACCGAGAGACGTCATTAATGTGGGAGTGGAAAGAAAGTGAGCTGTCAAGGATGACAGCCAGACTCTAAACCTGAGGGGAGGCGGACACTGTGGAGCCGTCTATGGTGAGGGAAAAACTGTCAACTTTAGATTGGGAGGATTTGGTGCCAATAACCAGAAGTTCAGTTTTATCACTGTTTAATTTGAGGAAGTTTGCAGTGAACCGGGATTTGACTTCAGAAAGGCAGTGGGTGAGGGAAGAGGCTGGGAGAGTGGAGTTCGGTTTACTGGAAAGATAGAGCTGGGTGTCAGCAGCCAAGCAGCGAAAGTGGATACCATATTTACGGAAAATATTGCTGAGGGGGAGGGCGTATATGATGAAGAGGAGGGGCCCCAGGACGGAGCCCTGGGGCACACCTGAAGTAACGGAGGAGGGGTGTGAGGTGAAGGACTTCATCTGGACAAGCATATAATTTTTGGTTTGGTTCGCCATGCAGTGTGTGTCTGTCTGCTTTGCCTTGGTGTTTGTGTGCTGTATGCGAAGGACATTAGGACCGCGCAGTTGACAGGGAAGGCACAACAGTACTAACGTGTGAGTGTGTGCGTGCGTCCCTGTGCTGTGTGTGTTGCAAGGCTGTGGGCGGCGGCACGCATGTCAGTCTGTTTACTTTGTTTCCTCGTGTGGAAAAATGAGCGCTGCTGCTGGAAGTCATGTAAATGAAAGAGAAGATGATGTTGTGATTTCTTTTCATGTGTGGATTATTTGAGTGAATACCAATGCCTGGTAGAAATTTCACATGAATTGCATCTTTGGAAATAAATGTCATGAGGAGAAAAGTGGATGCGTTCAATCCTTATTTTCCAGTGTGTGTGTGTGTGTGTGTGTGTGTGTAAATATAATCTTGAAGAGTCAAAGAAATGTGTTGGTTTTCATTCATTATTAATCTTGGTTGTTAGGTTTTATTCTTATCATTCTGTGGGGTTGATGAATTATATTTTAGAGTATTTTTATTTATTTAAACACCAAATGAAAAACTAGACAACAGAACTCATAGAAAACAAACCTGACTGGCACCCCAGATAAAAATATATAATAGTGGTGAATAAATCAAACAAAATCTCTCAAATTTAATATAACTAGAATGATTCCCCTGTGTGGTTGTCAGTCCTGCCCTTGATTGTTCTCACCTGGTTCTCCTGCCCTCTGGAAGAGATGGTCCTCGTCTCCCTTTGTCTTTGTCCAGTCATTGTTTGTTCATGGTGCTTCAGCTCTGTGTTCTTCTGAGGTTCGTGTCATGGTTTCCTACTGTCCTGCCCTGTCTGTGTCTTTTGTCAAGTCTCCCATTTTGGACTTTGATCCCTTTCCTTTTGGGACGCCCTTAATTTACTTTTGTTTGTCATTGAAAAGAAAATATTATTTTCTGTTCTGCAACTTGGGAGTTGTTGGAGTTGCGTTTTGGGTCGTGCCTCCGCCGTGCCGTGACTGTGTGTATGTATTCCTTTATGGCATCTGAAACATAAGAAGATCATTATTGGTTTCAGACAATCTTTCTGGAACTTGATTTATTTATTATGTTGTTAAGTTGAATGAGAAACCAATCTGAACACCAGCTTTCAACCGCTATGCACCATTTATTCAACCAACATAGGTTCTAACATTTTTATCAACAACTCACCCTACTTATTTAAACTCATGATACTCACTCAGTACAGTGAGGGTGGCAGATACTGAATCACAGTCTTGGTTGCCGCTCACACAGCATGTGTATCTCCTGCATCCCCCAGAGCAACATTCAGCAGTGGGAGGCTCAGGTCACCTGATGGCAGTCCGGCTGATTCTGCATCCTTGGTGCCAAATGAGACTCCGCCTTGAAATAACTTGTTCTCAGTTGCATGATACATGTCACAAGCAAAAAGCATTTTGTTCACTGAACATCATTTCAAAGTGGAACTGAGAAGAAGCCAGGAGGAGGAAGAACTGAGGTTGAAAAGTTGGGGAAATTCATTTAGAGAAGAAACATCTATTTACGACTCTTTGGCTATCGGAAGGCAATAAAGGGAACCAAAGCAATCCCACAGCAGAAATGCTGAGTCACTCTTTGACAAAGAAATGAGCTCATCAAATATTCAACAATGTTGAACTGGATAGCATCACAACACAATCACAAGTTTGGGCGTGTTTACAGTGCCTAGCCTCGCCACGATGCGGTACGACCGTGTTTTCATTGGCTCTGTGATCACGAAGACCGTGGGCGGAGTCGACGCGGTAAAGCCGGACAGTGTTCTCTGTCGGCGTCATTTCTGTGCGACACACGACAGCGCAGCGGTGGACAAAGTAGAGGCTGTTTCCTACCTGCTGCTCGGTCTGCGGTTGCTGTCCTGTTAACGAAAGAACACTTCCCCTCACTGAGGTCACAGTTGGATCATTTATGCAGGCAACATTTAGAATTTAATGTTTCGTTTCCTCGGAGAGCAAGTGTGCAGTTCAACCTTTACATTTTCACCAAAAGTAAGCACGAGACAGACACAACGAGAAAATAGCGTTCATTAAAGAACAATAGAAAAACAGACAGTTAAGCACGGCCCAAATAGAGCCTCCTACTTCCTTGACACGGCGTGTACGAGCTGCCCTCGCGAGCCGAGGAAGGCGTTGCGAGATGCCGCGGTGCCCGAGGCTCCCTCGCGGCGAAGAGCCACGTTCTCGCGACGAATCCGTATTTCCTCTCGCCTCAAGACCTCCTCGGATTCCCTAGCTTACCGCGCCTCACGCGGGCGCAACTCCATTTTTTTTTTAACCGAGTGCTTCGCCATTTGCCGCTCGTCGTTTTCGCCAATGCGGTTGAACAAACCCGCGACGTCGAGGGCACTCCCGGTTCACGCGCCCCTCCCCAAAAGACAAAAGTAACCATGTATTGAAATAGCTGCGTTAACAACATGCATACACATATAAATGTATTTGTACAACATCGATAGTAGCTGCGTGTATTCACGGTCAAATGTACCTGACACGGAGCGCCGCGAAGAAGCAGCTGGCGTCGTTGTCCGCTCCGACAGGGGACGTCGACGAGGACACTGAGCCAATCAGTGCCCTGCTCGTCGATACGTCACCACTAACCAACGTTTCGACTCGCTGGGCCCCTCAACGATAGAGGTGCCAAAAATGGCGCCCCCTACAACCGTGTAGCGGCCAGTGCAGACACCCTAACGCCGTACCGTGGCGAGGCACTGTAAACACGCCCTTAGAAGGCAGTTAGCTTAGCAACAGTTCAAAACAAGAGGTGGATTGTGCTTCATTTCATTCTCTGTTGGAGCCATCCATGTACTTCAGTGACCTGGACTGATATACATTCAAACCTTTATTCATTTAATTCACTGGGAATTGGGAAATAGAACGACGACAACAACAAAAAAAAATAAATTGACATTTTCTACATCAACACTTTGAGGTGAATCATGGTGAATATAAAACCACAAACCAGTTGACAAATGTTACCATCGGTGTAGCTGCTGTTGATTAAAGTCACATTTACAGTGATAATTCCTGCTGTATGACTGTTTTCATGTAATAAGGGACAGATGACTAACAGGGTGGATTTAATGTCGGCTCTCCCCCATTCTTCTCTGGTTTCAATGTCGGCTCTTCACCTTCTTTCTCTTGTTCATTGACTCTGTTGTCAACATCAGCTCCATCAGGACCTTTGTTAGAATTCATCACACTTGCTGATGTTGACAGGAAGTCAGTTTTACCTCTGTGTATTAGCGTCATTGATGATTGGTCTCCTAATCCTGGATTGAAAAGTGGATGCAGTTTACGGCCATCGTCTACAGTTAAACTACCAATGAGACTTTTCTCTTCCACATTATAGAAGGAAAGTTCTCCAGTGTCACAATCCAAATACACACCAACTGTCTCTGGTCTGGATGTGACAGGAAGTAACTCATGTGGTTCTGTGTTGAAGTGAAAGTGCTCAGAGGAAGAGGACATGAACCAGAAACCATTTGATACACTTGGATCTAAATCATCCCACTGGGGAATGGCATCTCTACGAGTAACACCCAACCACCAGGACTTCTTAACTTCACCACCAGGGTCCTTCATAGAAACCTCCCAGTAGTGTTGTCCAGAGGTAAAGCCAGTTTCTCCAGTGAGGGCTGTGAGACTGGTCACCTTTGTTAGAGATGTTGTCTTCTCAGATCCTCTCACTTTACAGAAGTCTGGAGACAAACTGAGATGTGGATTTACTGTTGTGGCAAATTTAACGTTCACTGTCGAAAAAGAAAAACAAGATTAACACAGAAAAAATAAATGGGCTGGTGGGACAAAAATGTTTTTTTAAGTAACAACATAAATCATCAGGGTGATGATGTCATAATAATGAGAATCAATTGAAGTAAATGAAAGAAATAACTGCTTACCAAAGAAATACTGCACTTTTGATACACCTGCTGCCTTCATCGTTTTCTTATCTGTGGTTCAGAGTCACAAATAAGAAAACGTTTTGCAACAAAAAAAGGATTTTAATTTCCCTAACTAACCCTAACTTCTTCATCAAGGCCACAATTAAATCCCTCATTCTTCCACTGGTTGTTCAGGATTCAGACTATATACAGTATTTGCCTGCCAAGGTCAGCATGATCAGCAGTTTAGGTGGAAATATAATGAGTTCATATTTAGGAATGAAAAATTTAAAATAAAATTATACTTCAAAACATAACATGTATTTGGCCAATCACAAAACCCAAAACAAAGCTGCTCACCAAAGAGTTTCTCTTTTTGTTCAGTGGTTTTCCTTCCTGAAACTTCTGGGTGAGGGAGAGAAAAACATCATTCAAAGTACTTTTCTTAAAAATCTGTGATAGAATCAATAGGTTTGAGGCAGTGAAGCTCACCTGATTGATGGTTAGCAGGGCGACCCTCTCCTAGTAAAGGCTGCTCTTTCCCTGGTGGACACACAACAACAACAACAACAACAACAACAACAACAGGAGCTGAATTGACTGGTTTGACTCATTCAAAGTACTTTTCTTTCCTGATGCTGCTTGAAAGTTAACACACAGGATGACAACAAAAAAGCTTCAATCATAACAAACAGTGCAATGTTTCACTGATGTGTGGGAATAAAACATGCACTCCTATTTACCTCTGTTGCGTCGATTCTCTTCAACCTCACTTTTACAGCTGAATATCTCTGAAACAGAAGAGGATTTGAGATCACTGCTTACAAAGAGAAACTCATTTGTCATCTGAGCACACAGTGGAATTTCTGGGGAACTTCCTAACAATAGAAATATGATGTCCAATCAGGGTTTACCTCTCTTCTTGAACCACAACAGGCCAAGTGCAGCCAGGATGGCGATGAGCAGCACAGTGAAGGCCACCCATCCACTCCCTCCAGCTATGGATTAAACAGTGTTTATTTAACAGAGACAACACAACTACCTTGCACAGTTTATCACACATGCTTATTGTCAACTAGGGCTGTCAGCGTTAACGCATTAATCGCCATTAAATCCAATCAATGACGCGTTATTTTTATTTCAATCTCATTTCAGACATGAGGCCGAGTTAGCATTGGACGTTGAAGTACCGCGAAGTGGCGCGGAACGGAGCTGCCTTTTGGCGCCTTTGTTAACCACCAGACTCAAAGTGGCGCGAACCCCCGCTGCCGGCTCGCGCCAGGCAGCGATCGTTTCGACGTCTGCTCTGCTTTGTACGCGAGCCGCGAGCGATCCGCGTCAAGCTGGACAGGAAGTTACACAAAAAAACACCCGAAATCAGGTAGATTTTCAAAATAAAAGCCATTTTCAAAGTTTAAAAATTTCAAAATAAGATATTGTGATTGACAAATGCGATCATAATATGTTTCCACAATAATTACATATTATTCCACACGTAGAGGCAACAGAATGCAGTTAGCTTCTAACTAGGAAAAGGAAATTCACACCTGAACACTGGTCACCGTGCTGGGATGAGTTTGCCAGATACACACTGGCCTCCTTGGCCTCTCCACCATCCACACCCACTGAGCAGGAGATCTTTGAGGAGCTGGAGACCAGAAGCCAGCTGTGGACTGACACCAGACCTGAGGAGTCTCTGCTGTGTTTCAGACTCATTGCTGACAGAGCCCCTTTAGAGTCACTCCACTGCAGCCTGGGTTGTGGATACCAGCCTCCAGACTCACAGCTGACATTCACTGTCTTGTCATCTCTCCACACTGCTGACAGAAGTGCGGGACCTCCAGTTTCTGGGTAGCAGCGGTGGAGAAAGAGGAAGGTCAGAAGATGTTTGACTTCAAGGCAGCAGGATACTTGTGTTTGTTGCCCTCACAGTACTTACTGTAGACAGCCAGGGTGATAAGTGAAAAGTCATAGTCCTGATCACCGCTCACATAACATCTGTAGTCTGCTGCATCGTCCACAGTGACGTTCACCAGTCGGAGGCTCAGGTCACCTGATGCCAGCCCACCTGACGCTGCGTCCTTGGTGCCGAATGAAACCCGGCCCTCATACGGTGTGTTCTGGCCTGCATACACTATTTTGCTCTCCTTGTACACCATGATGAGGGACTCATCTTGATTATTGCGTTTCCACTGGATCTCAAGGTCCTCAGCACTTCGTGGTGGATCGAGCCAGCAGGGTAGCGTGGTTGATTGTCCAGTCTGGACTGGGACCAAGGACCTGACTGAAACCTTGATGCCATCTCCAGCTGTGAAAAGCCATCTGGTAAGTTATGTGCATGCTAACAGTCACACATCATTGAAACGTCTTCAATAAAAGAAGAAGAAGAAGAAGAAGAAGAAGAAGAAGAATACATAATTGAGATGATGTATTTATGTCCCACAGGAATAATAGTGGTGAGGTCACAGGAAGTCTTTTAGTCTTTCAAATCTGCTGCATTTTATGCTGAACATGTAATCGATGTACATTGTCCCTTTTAAATGATAATGATTTATATATATATATATATATATATATATATAAAACAAACAAGCACCTAAATATGAGGTGAATCAGGGTTAGTGCAAAACATCTATAAATGACTCAATGACTCGTTTTTAGCCTCACAGTTGAGATTCATCTCCACATTTTCATAAGTTTGCATTCATATATTGATTCTATACGTCAGCAGAGTTTGTTTGTCCTCACCACCCTTCAATGGTAACTAGCGGGCGGACCCGACAAGTAGCGGATTGTTGGAAACGGGCGCAAAACTTCCACAGCATTATGAAGGCATCAGAAACTTACTTGGAGCTGCGCCACACAACCAGGGCAGAAGCGCCACGAAGCAGCTGAGAATCATTGCTGGAGGAACAACAATGTGGAGTCGACCAAGAAAATCCCAGACAGTCAATGGCTGCGTTCCGTCTGTCCTGTGACACAAAGACTCACAAGATACTGTATGTGTATTTTCGAGAGGTGTGTCAGCTGATGTTGGTCAATGTTTAAACTTCCACTTCCACTTCCCTTTTATTGAGACTCCTGATCGCTGCGTCCGCTGAGTTTGCGTCACGCAATAAACAACCGATTTATACAGAATGAATATCTATTTGACATAATACGTGTAAAGCCCACTAAAGCCGTCAAGCCAGCAGAGACTCTCACTTTTCCGTTTGCTCTGTGTACACCAAGCATTACGGTAATCGATTTAACCCAATGGCAAAAAGAATTGGTGTCGCCTTTCTCTGTACTTGACTTGAAAATTCCTTGTTATCACTCACTGGTTCCACTTCAGGCTGGTAGCGCACCACCCCAGGATGTCCGCCACCCAACTTCAGAAGATTTCGATGTTGTTTTTTGCTTTATTTATTTTTATTAATATTTTACTATATTTTATTTGTTTTCTAGGCAAACCATCTGAAAAGATCTGGTAATTATGAGATAATCTCTAAATTACGAGAAAAGATCTCGTAATTTACAGATCCTGGTCTCATGTTTAAGAGATCTTTACTCGTAATGACGAGATAAAATTAAAAGGAAACTTCTAACTCCGTAGTCAGCGGGCAATGATGACGCCATCGCAGTTAAACAGATAAATCTTAATTTTTTTTTGAGGAACTTTATTTAGAATGAAGAATGGACTGACAACAAAGAATGTTTCAAAAATATAAATCTGAAACCAAGTACAGCGGAAAGCGATTCCATCTAGTTTCCCTCTTGTGCTCAGTGATTACCGTAATACCTGGTATACACAGAGCAAGCGGAAAGCGAGCGCCTGCTGGCTCGACAGCAGTTCGAGAACGTCAGAACAATCCGAACTATTTGAGATGCCTGCGCAGTGTAGACATACTAACATTAATACCATCCCCAGTTTTCAGAAATGCAAGTATTCCCCAGTGTCTCTAACCGAGAAGGTAGCAATAGCAGATTAACTACTGTAGCGCCATCGTTGCCCATTGATTATTGATTTCCATTATTATTGATAATAATAATAATAATAATAATAATAATAATAATAATAATAATAATAATAATAATAATAATAATAATAATAAAAAATCGTAAAAGATCTCATAATTGCGAGGAAAGACAAGATCCTGGTGCTTTTATTTCGTGAATGCAATGCGCTTCCGTAAGAACAAGCTTTCGATTTCTTTTGTATTTTCTGTTTTAATTACTACTATGATCTACTCCTGGTAGCGTTCATAACTTTGTGTGCCCTGTGTTATCCGAGGTGGATCTTTATCGACACAAACACAACCATTGAAATGTTTGTCTTGCGACGATCTCCCACTTTTTTTTTCTTTTTTTTTTTTTTTAAATCAATCATGTATACGCAATAATCTAAACTTCCGGTCCTGGCAGTGCAGGTGGACCTCTCAGTGCACGCGGGTCCCGACAGCGCGGGTCCTGCAGCCAGACCCCTCTCTGCTGGTCTGCAGCACGAGAGACGCACAGACTCACCTGCGGGCCGGCACAGGTGGGCAGGGCTGCTGCAGTGGGCGGGGCTTCACCTCGACGAGAGTGGAGTTCCCTCCAGTCGGCCAGCGGACACACAAAGCGCACACACACACACCTCACACCACACACTGACTTACAAAACAAACCCTGGATGAGTGGATGAATGTGATTGGTGGTTACCGTGAGGTTGAGGGGTTTGACGATGTTGCCGGGCGGATTGCGGCGGTGCTCCGAGGCCCCGCCCTCCTCCGCCTGGCGTCAGGTACAGCAGCCACTTCCCATTGGACAGCTACCACGGCCAATCAAACCCCAGCTGCAGCGTTTCCAGCCGGACCAGGAGCTTCCCGTCCACGACCACCTGTCACAGGTGGAGGAGGGGGCGGGCTCAAGTCCCGCCCCCTCTCCAGCCCGTGACCAATCGACACTCACCCTGGAGGTGAAGAGCAGAGCCCCGCCCAGGTCCCGGCTCCGCCTCGCCACCGACCGGGGCGTGGCCCGGCTGATGGATTCTGACAGGGTGGAGCACTGAGGGGTCATCAGGTAAAAGGTCAGAGGTCAACAAGAAATGCACAAGTTCTTACAGCGTGAGAGACCTGGAGCTGAAACTCCACCCACAGCGAGGGTGTGTGTGTGTGTGTGTGTGTGTGTGTGTGACTCAGCATCAACATCTGCTCTGTGATTGGTTGCTCTGTTTTGACATCACTTACACACACACACACACACACACACACACACACACACACACACACACACACTTGTCGTCAGAACCTGGTGCAGAGCCACTGATAGGCGAAATAACTTCTGGCTCCGCCTTCTTTCAGCGGAGGGAACGACACACAGCAAGCAGAACACACACACCTGTCCTCACCACTGCACACAACACACACCTTCAGATGACACACACACACACACACACACACACACACACACACACACGCCAAAGATGAAGATCATGATGATGATGATAGTGTTGATGTTGATGATGGTGATGATGAAGATGAAGATGATGATGATGATGATGATAATAATGAAGATAGTGGTGATGATGATGATGAAAATGACAATAAAGATCACAGTGATGAAGATAGTGGTGATGATGATGATGATGATGATGATGGTTATGATGAAGATGATAATGAAGATGAAGATAAAGATGATGATGATGATGACAATGAAGAGGATGGTAATGAAGATGATGATGATGATGATAATGAAGATGAAGATGAAGATGATGATGATGATGATGATGATGATGATGATGATGATGATGATGATGATGAAGGTGATGTGCGCTCACCTCCACTCCTCTTCACCAGTTCTGTGTCCCCTGAAGCTGTGCCCAGCATTGGTCCTCTACTGCCTCCGTGTGTCAGGTTTCAGCAACTGAACAAGCAGAAAGCAAAACAAACCAAAAAAAAAAATCTGAAAAAATAGCAAATCAATTCTTCTGTTTTCTCCGGTTGTTTCTTGTCTCGACCAGCAGGTGGTGCAGTAGCTGTGTGTTGGTCCGCAGCCCGGCGGGTGATGGCTGATGCTGATGCTGGCGAAAAGGGACTGTGGGAGGTCAGACGTGGTTCTGCTGACAGTCATTCTGACGAAGCCCCGCCCACCTCGAGGATCACATGGCAACAGTCATTCCGACGAAGCTCCGCCCACCTCAGGGATCGCGTCGCAACAGTCATTCACAGTTTCCAGCTTGTGTTGGTGTGGAAAGTCTGCGAGCAGGTTCTCGTTTCTCCTCAAACAGGAGTCGAAAGTCCTCGGCAGCAAGGCCGAGCCCCGCCGCCTCACTTCCTGTTTCCCCTTTCAGTCTAAACGGAAAGTGAACTTCCTGTTGACTCTTCTGGGGAAACTCGACCGCATCCTGATTGTGTCTTGATGTCACTCAGAGAACACACACACACGCGCGCTGCTGCTGCGCCGTGAGTCAGCAGCGTCTTTCCACCGCTAGCGACCACAGGCTAGCTGCTAGCGCACCTTGCCGACTGCTCGCCCCACGCCAGTCTGGCCCTGTCCAGTGACCCGATCGCAAGGTCGTCTCTGTCCCAGTGAAGCCATCACCAGTTTCCCAATGACCACAACACAACGCGACACTTTGTCACCCTTCAACACAACTTTGATGCTCTGACGACTTGATTTGAGTTTTTCCTGCTCTGCGGCTCATGATCTTCTGAAGGTGATGGAGATGACAATGATGCTGGCAGCGTGTAGTGTCATGTTTGCGGTTAATAACAGAACACACACACAGACACACACACACACGCACACACACACAGAGCACACATGCAACCATGGGTGCTGTGAGTGGAGGGGTGGGCAGGTGGAAGGGAGGAGGGCAGGGAATTTTCCAAATTGGTGACAATTTGCTGAGATTTTGCTTTTAGTACATCAGCAGTTTTTTTTTTTTTTTTAGGAGATCGAAGGTTTATTTAAACGCCGACAAGATGGTCAGAAACACAACACACAGCCTGCTGTCGAAGAACCAGCAGCTTCAGGACCTTCAGGACCTCCAGAACCTTCAGGACACTCAGGACCTCCAGAACCCCCAGCACCGTCAGGACCTCCATAACCTCCAGAGCCTTCAGGACCTCCAGCACCTCCAGCACCTCCAGGACCTCCAGAACCTCCAGAACCTACAGGATCTTCAGAAGACCTGAGTGAGTCTGAGCCACCTTCCTCTATTTCCGTTGAGACGATGTCGTCTAGAGTTCTGCCACGTGTTCTCTGGGTTCTCTGGGTCCTCTGGGTTCTCTGGGTTTTCGGGATCCCATGTCTGTTTCGGGGCGGTTTGCCGAGTTCTTGTCGAGAAGTTTCGCTCTGACTTTGCGACATTCAATTAATATTTGATTTTCTCCAGAAACGAAAGTGAACTTGTTTCTGTCGATAATGTGAACAGCCAGAACAGCGAGCGACACTCAGAAGTTCTGAGTCCAGGGTCACTTTCAATAGCAATCGGAACCCCCCAGAACCCCCCAGAGCCCTTCAGAGCCCTTCAGAACCCTTCAGAGCCCTTCAGAACCCTTCAGAACCCTTCAGAACCGGACCTTTAGTTGGAAGAGAATGAACCAGGATGTGAACGGGTTCAGATGTTTCCTGAGCTTAAAGACGATGATTCGTGGACCTGCAGGGACTTGCCTGTCCTGGTCCCGGCGTCTGCCGCGGTTTTGGATCGCGATCTCTGCGGTCGCTGACTCACAGATCGGAACCCTGTGATTGGTCCAGATTCCCCAAGGGAACCTGAACACACTAGAAGCTGAGGCACCTGAAACTGGATCAGACCAGAGTGGGACATGGAGCTAAAACTCTGATCTCTTTCAGGAGGACCAGAACCAGGACCTGCTGCACAACAGAGCCACAGGAACCACAGGAACCACAGGAACCCACCACAACTGGACCATGAGATTCTCCTACAGTCCCCTGGTCCTGCTGCTGCTCCTCAGCCTCAAAGTGATGGTGGCGCCACTGCCGACCTGTCAGCTGCTGGGAGACATGGTGAAGGAGGCCCACAAGCTCCTAAAAAACCTGGTAACTCTATTTGCACCTCCTCTAGCTCCACCTCACCTCCTCCTCTAACTCCACCTGCTCCAGCTCCTGCTCCTCTACCTCCACCATCACCCCAGCTTCACCTCCTCCTCCAACTTCACCTCCTCCAGCTCCACCTTCTCCTCTACCTCTACCTCCAACTTCACCTCCTCTAACTCCACCTGCTCCAGCTCCTGCTCCTCTACCTCCACCATCACCCCAGCTCCACCTTCTCCTCCAACTTCACCTCCAACTTCACCTCCTCTAACTCCACCTCCTCCAGCTCCACCTCCTCCTCTAACTTCACCTCCTCCAGCTCCACCTTCTCCTCCAACTTCACCTCCAACTTCACCTCCTCCAGCTCCTCCTCCTCTATCTCCTCCTCCAACTTCATCTCCTCTAACTTCACCTCCTCCAGGTCCTCCTCCTCTAACTCCACCTCCTCCTGCTCCTCCTCCAGCTCCTCCTCCTCTACCTCCTCCTCAAGCTCCTCCTCCTCCAGCTCCACCTCCTCCTCTAACTCCACCTCCTCCAGCTCCCCCTCCTCTATCTCTACCTCCTCCTCCAACTTCATCTCCTCTAACTCCACCTCCTCCTCTACCTCCTCCTCCAGCTCCTCCTCCTGTACCTCCTCCTCTAACTTCACCTCCTCCAGCTCCACCTTCTCCTCTACCTCTACCTCCTCCTCCAACTTCACCTCCTCCAGCTCCACCTTCTCCTCCAACTTCACCTCCAACTTCACCTCCTCTAACTCCACCTCCTCCAGCTCCTCCTCCTCTACCTCTACCTCCTCCTCCAACTTCATCTCCTCTAACTTCACCTCCTCCAGGTCCTCCTCTTCTAACTCCACCTCCTCCTGCCCCTGCTCCTCTACCCCCTCCTCCAGCTCCACCCCTCCTCTAACTCCACCTCCTCCAGCTCCTCTACCTCTACCTCCTCCTCCAGCTCCTCCTCCTCTATCTCTACCTCCTCCTCCAACTTCATCTCCTCTAACTCCACCTCCTCCTCTACCTCCTCCTCCTCTACCTCCTCCTCCAGCTCCTCTACCTCTACCTCCTCCTCCTCTAACTTCACCTCCTCCAGCTCCACTCTTCTAGCTCCTCCTCCTCCAGCTCCACCTCCTCTACCTCCTCCTCCAGCTCCTCCTCCTGTACCTCCTCCTCTAACTTCACCTCCTCCAGCTGCTCCTCCTCTAACTCCACCTCCTCCAGCTCCTCCTCCTCCAGCTCCTCCTCCTCCAGCTCCTCCTCCTCCTCCTCAGTGGAGCCAGATTAGCTTAGCGATATGATTTTCTCTGTCAGGAATCAGATCAAAACCACATGACTCGCCTCAGCCCGTCTGATCAGGCATCGCCCCCTTTAGCACCACTGTTAGTTAGCTTAGCATTAGAGCTGGATGTTGATCGTGGCTTTGTCCTGCAGAGTGGCCCCTACCCTGCTCACTGCCTCCAGTACAACAGCATCATCTCTTTCCCTGACTCCACCCTCCGGACTGCTGGAACCAATCACCGTCAGGTAAGCCTACTTCCTGTCTCGGGCTCTGAAGCCAGTGCTGCAGTTGCTGACCTCTGATTGGTTCCCAGCAGTGCAGTCACGCTGTGGGCATGTTGAACGTGATCCTGTCGGAGGTGGCTGACATCTTTGAGAACAACACCCTGCCTGTGGGAGAGGGCGGAGTCAACTGGGACCCCAGGAAGCTGGACGACTTCCAAAACATCATGTACCAGCTGCTGGACCAGGGGAGCTGTGTGAGTACCTGTCTGTCTGCCTGTCTGTCTGCCTGTCTGCCTGATTGTCTGTCTGTCTGTCTGCCTGTCTGTCTGTCTGTCTGTCTGTCTGTCTGTCTGTCTCTGTCTGTCTGTCTGTCTGACTGTCTGTCTGTCTGTCTGTCTGTCGGTCTGACTGTCTGCCTGCCTGTCTGTCTGTCTGTCTGTCGGTCTGACTGTCTGTCTGTCTGTCTGTCTGTCTGTCTGTCTGTCTGTCCTCACCGGTCTGTCTGTCTGTCTGCCTGTCTGTCTGTCTGTCTGTCTGTCTGTCTGTCTGTCTGTCTGTCTGTCTGTCTGCCTGTCTGTCTGTCTGTCCTCACCGGTCTGTCTGTCTGACTGCCTGTCTATCTGTCTGTCTGATTGTCTGTCTGTCTGTCTGTCTGTCTGTCTGTCTGACTGTCTGTCTGTCTGTGTCTGTCTGTCATCACCCGTCTGTCTGTCCTCACCAGTCTGTCTGTCTGTCTGTCTGTCTGTCTCACCTGTCTGTCTGTCCTCACCTGTCTGCCTGTCCTCACTGGTCTGCCTGTCTGTCTGTCTGTCTGACTGTCTGACTGCCTGTCTGCCTGTCTGTCTGTCTGTCCTCACCGGTCTGTCTGTCTGACTGCCTGTCTATCTGTCTGTCTGTGTCTTCCTCACCTGTCTGCCCGTCTGTCTCCACAGCTCCATCACCTGGCCTGTCGTGCGGGTGTTTTAGTCTGTCTGTCTGTCTGTCTGTCCTTCCTCACCGGTCCGTCTGTCTCCACAGCTCCCTCCGCTGGACGTGCCGGGTGTTTTAGCCTCGTACTCCCACAACGTGACGGCTGTGATTGGTCGACAGGTGAGCGCTCCCACTCTGAACCTGCCTGTTCTGGCCTGGTGGTGCCCTGAGTGAACTTTGACCCTTTGACCATGTGATCAGTCTGAGCATCAGCCGGTGTTTCTCTGTGCGTCCTCCAGGACAGCGCCCCCTGTGGCTGGATGGCTCTGAGAAGAGACCTCATCAAGGTGCTGAACGTCACGGCCAGGCACTCTTCCTGCTTCGCCTGGAGGAGGGAGCTGAGGCGTGGAGGCCACGCCCACTAGCCACGCCCACCAGCACGACAAACCACCAAACGATCCCACTCAGGACCATATTTATTATTTATTTATTAAATTATTATTATTTCGCTATTTATAAAACCCTCTCCTTATTGTTGCACTTTTATTATTGGAAACTTTTTTTTCCTGAAATTTTATCTAAATAAAGCATCAAAAAAATGAGAACCTCTGATTCTTCTAACACTCACACACTCACACGCGTGTGTGTGTGTGTGTGTGTGTGTGTGTGTGTGTGAGCTTCACAAACTGTTTCCGTCTCGATCAGAGTTGTTTGGGAAAACTTTAATAGTCCACAGATTTCTTCAGCAAAAAAAACTCAAACTAGCAGCACGTCAGTTCCCTGGTTGCACCAGCAGGAGGCGACGTCGTCTTACACCTGCGGAGCCCATTGACCGTGTGCAAAGATGAGCAGAGTCAGGCCAGCTCTTTGTTGGCCAGCAGGGGGCGCACGGGACAAAAGTTACAACCTGCTCCAATCGCTGCTGACCTCTGGCCCCGCCCATACATCCAAATATGGAACCTTCTAGTTTGAAAACGGACTGGGAGGTCCTGGGGGCGCCGTTGAGCAAGAAGTGGGTGGGTGATGTCACAATGACTCCGCCCATCTTCACAAACAGCCAATGGTATAAGCCGGTCGGGGGGAGCTGTGCCATCTCTACAGTAGTTACAGTAGTTACAGTAGTTACAGTAGTTTGGTCAAGATGACTGAAGTCTCCCCCTGGTGGACATTTGTCTTAAGTTCAACACCACTGTGTCGCAGTACTGTATCTCAACCAGCAGGCGGCAGACTTCTGCCAGAGTCGAGTGGATGGATGAGATGAAAGTGACATAGCAGCACAGTGGCCAACCGGTGTAACTACAGTCACATGACTCCCCAGGAAACCTGCAGCTACACAGCACCGCGTCCAGAGTTTGTTTCTTCTTCTCTTCCTCTCCAGTGGTTCAGCATTTTAAAACATGTCTGGGGCCCCGCCCTCCTGGTCAGCAGTGGGCGGGGCCTCCTCGGGATTCTCCTGCTGGTTGGGGTCCATGTAATCCTGACTGAATGTGACAGAATCGGCCCCCAGTTTAAACCTGTAAACGGCCAGTAGGCACTGGGCAGCCTGCAGACACAAACCATTGAAACCATCAAACTTTATTGACAACATTGACACAATCAATCTCACAGAGAGAGAGAGAGAGAGAGAGAGAGAGAGAGAGAGAGAGAGAGAGAGAGCACGAGCAGTGTGGAAACAACGCAGAGCTCAGTTAGCTTCAGACAACTAGCACAGCTAACACTATCCTTGTCAGCTAGCAGAGCTAACGCTGGCTAATCAGAGGCGGCCAAGCTATAACGTTATTAATGAGTCACTTCCAGCAGGTGGGGGTAGACAGTGATTGTTATTCATTGACACAACAGGAGTCTGTTTCACAAAGCAGGTTCAGTGAAAACTCTGAGTCACGGAGACAGGAGGATTAACTCTAGCCTGAGGGAGCTAAGCTAAGCTCCAGTCAGTTACCAGAGTAACAGACGGCATGAAACTAACCTGGTGGCGAGCAGGTTTTTCTCCTTCAGCCACACAACATTTGATTTCTGCACTCATTCAGTCAGCAGGCGAGCGTTGGTGCGGCTCAGCTCTGCCGTTTGTCATTAAAAAAAATAAACAATTCAATCACTTAGTCGGTATAACTTTATTGGCAGTCCAGTTGTAGCGAGGCGGCGACTTTTTTTTTTTCTACTAACACGGCATTACTGCACAAAGAACGAAACATTCCTCAGCAGATGTTAGAGGACAGCGCGTCGATGTGTTAGCATTTCCAGACAGCGACCTTTCTGAGCTTTAAAGCAGCGCTAGCTAACTTGAGCTTGCTATGAGTTTGCTAGGACAATAAACACTTCTATTCCTTCGTCTTTCATCGAGGTGACTTATTGGCTTCCATTCCGTCATTTTACAATCTTATGTATTTGTAATAGCAGTTTGTAGGACCGCCTCTAAATAAAGGTGTGTGACGTTGCCGTACAGTGGTTCGTCCGGCGTGTCGGGTAGCGCTAGCAAGTTATACAGCGCACCCCCCTTGCTGCCGAGGCGGCACCATGGATCCTATTAATCCTTTATCTGCCGCTTCACTGAGTTTGGAATGAGAATTCCACGGTGGAAAAGTCACCTAGCGCTGCTTTAGTGTTTCGCTTCACGGTCCGTCACCTACGAACGCAGCCTCAACCCTCCGTACACCAGCAACACTGCCAGCTGCGGCCGCGCTCTCACGTCCCAACTGATGTTCAATGTTTTCGGTTTGTTTTTTTTTACAGCGTCGGAGACGCAGAGCACTTGAGCAAGGCAGGCAGCTGTACGCAGGGCGTCGGGCTCAGCAGAGGTCTGCAGCTGCGTCTCCATCACCGCTAGAGTTGCAGAAAACTTCAACGTGGCCATAATAAAACCTGGAGATGGAAACGGCTCCGCCGGGGAAAACCTCTCCTCTCTGGCCCAAAGGTTCTGAGGCTCTCAGCAGGAGGTTTTTCACACGCGTCCGCATGGAGGAATATCGCTAAAGTATCACGGAAACACTTTTTTCAAATCGGGGGTCACGTGACCGAGTACTCAAAGAGAAAAATATAACAAGCATTCTTGACCAGTGAGGGCGACTGCGGCTCAGGAGGCAGAGCAGGAGGTTGGCGGTTCAAATCCCGCTCCACCCCGGTCTGTCGTCGGGTCCTTGGGCAAGGCACTGAAGCTCACATTGCTGGCTGGTGGCCCGGAGGAGCCGTCTGATTGGCTGCCAGGCTTCTGTCAGTCTGGCCCAGGGCAGCCGTGGCTACACATGTAGCTTAGCAGTGTGTAGCTTAGCACCACCAGTGTGACTGTGGTGGTTTTAATTGTAAAGCGCGACAGAAATTCAAGGCATTATTATTGACAGCAAACAAAGGTAAACAAAGGTAAACAAACATCACTCTGGTCAATCTGGCGGGACGAGATCTGAGCAGAATTACCACTTCTGCGTTTCACAACATTCAATGGAGAAACAACTGCAAACCGCTAACTGTGCTCAGAGAAAAACTGTGGTGGAAACACAGCGCGCGCGAGTTCAGAAGGTCTTCATCAGTCCGCAGAACATCAAAGAGATCCAGACAGAAGAAGCGAGCGAGAACAGCTGACGAGGAAACGACTGCGCACACCGAGCCAGCGAGTTCAGAGGTCGCGGTCGGACTCGAACCCTGCTTTGTGAGCGGACCCCAGAACAAGACGTCATCATCTTTGTCGCACACACACACAAAATAACAACAATATTTCACAGGCGAGATGAGTTTTCATGCGTCTCAGGAGAGAAAACACAGCGTGAGAGTGGGAGGCACTTTGGAAGGCGGCCACGGAAAACAGCCAATGAGAGACAGGGAGGTGCAGAAGCCAACCAATGGCTGCTCTCCGAGCGGACCTGGAGGACAGACAGACGTTAGGCCAGCGGGGGGTTGAAGAGTTTGTTGTACTCTTCCTCAAAGGAGACTCTCTTCAGTCGCTCCAGGGACAGCAGAGTGAGGCCTCCCTACACAACACAACACAACACAACACAACACAACACAACACAACACAACAGAGACGCAACACAACACAACACGTACACACACAGCAACACGTCAGTGGAGGAAACGCACAACCTCTGTCTGTGATGTTGCTGCTGTGGTGTGACCACCAGGTGGCCATCAGGTGAACTCAAGTGAGCTTAAGCGACCTCAAGTGACCTCAGAGGACCTCAGGTGACCTCAAGTGAGCTCTGAAGACCTCTGAGGACCTCAGGTGGCCTCAGCTCATCTCAAGTAACCTTAGGTGGACCTCAGGCAAGCTCAGGTGACCTCAAGTAACCTTAGGTGGACCTCAGGTGACCTCAGATGATGTTAGCTGACCACCAGGTGGCCATCAGGTGACCTCAAGTGAGCTCTGAAGACCTCAGGTGACCTCAGGTGACCTCAAGTGAGCTTAAGTGACCTCAAGAGACCTCAGAGGACCTCAGGTGACCACAGCTCATCTCACCTCAAGTGAGCTCTGAAGACCTAAGATAGGACCTCAGGTGACCACAGCTCATCTCAAGTAACCTTAGGTGGACCTCAGGTGAGCTCTGGTGACCTCAAGTAACCTAGGGTGACATTTAGCGACCTCAGGCGAGCTCAGGTGACCTCAAGTAACCTTAGGTGGACCTCAGATGAGCTCAGATGATGTTAGCTGACCACCAGGTGGCCTTAGCTGACCTCAGGTAGACCTCAAATGACCTCAAGTGGACCTCAGGTGACTTCCGGTGACCTCAGGTTGACCTTAGGTGGACCTCAGCTGATCTCAAGTAACTTTAGGTAGACCTCTAGTGACCTCCGATGACCTCAGGTGAGCTGCGGTGCTACCTACCCAGGTGAAGACCGAGAAGAAGGAGAAGACCACGGTGGCCCGGGCGGCGTCGGCGCCCTCGTTCAGAGGGTTGTCTTCCTGCTTGGACCGCTGCCACTGATTGGCCAGGAAGCAGAAGTCCAGGAACCAGACCAGGGACCAGACAGCTGCACACAACGCACGGTCACATGGTCAGACAGCCCCCTGGAAGGCGAAGGTGGAAGTTACCTGGAGGAGGCGGAGCCCCACCTGAGACCAGGATGTCGGCCATGACCGCTCTCTTCCTGTCCTTCACGCCGCTGATCTGGGGGAAGTAGACGTCCAGCAGCAGGAAGGCGGAGCTGCAGAGGAAGCACAGCGTCCCCACGGCGACGGCGGAGCTGCATGCCGATTGGCTGCGGTTGAAGATGCAGAACTCCTCCACCTCCTCGGGCCGGTTCACATAACCCTCGTTGGCCACGCAGCCAAGGACCACCACGGAGAAGACCTGCCAGAAACAGAGGAAGTCAGTGCTAACAGGCGCTAACAGGTGCTAACACATGCTAACAAGAAGCTGCGGGCTAGCGGGCGAGGAGTCACGAGGGGAAACATGCTGCTCCTCAGTCATGTGACCGGTGGACGGTTGGGAGCGATGAAAGAGCTCGGAGGTCCGCCACACCCTTGACCTTTGACCTCTGCGGTCCAGCTGAACGACAAATATTTGTCCGCTCGGCAGCCAATCGGTTTCCTCGACTCGCTGAGGCCGTGATCCATGTGACGATTCCACCTGAACGACTCCGAGGTTCTTCTACCTGGGTCACAAGTAGAAGGACCTCGTGACCCAGCCAAGAAGAACTCCCATGATGCACCGGGCCCCTCGAGGCCTGTTGCTCTGTGGCCTCTGCTGCACTTCTCTGGCCTGGAGACGTTTCCTATGTGTGTGTGTGTGTGTGTGTGTGTGTGTGTGTGTGTGTGTGTGCTGTTTTAGATGCACTTCCTGTCAGAGGGTCTCAGCCTTAGGGGTTAGCACGGTTAGCTCACACCTTCTATTAGCTTAAATAATAAGGAAGGTGATGGAAGCAGCGACTCTGAAACTCACTGTGTGTGTGTGTGTGTGTGTGTGTGTGTGTGTGTGTGTGTGTGTCTCTCTTCTCACATAAACAAGTTGATATAAAATTAGCACCAGCAGAACAGAAGCATAAAGTCTCGTGTTGAGCCTCAGGAATGTTAACGCCAGTCCCATGACTCTCACACACACACACACACACACACACACACACACACACACACACACACACTGGTGAGTGCTGTGGAATCGGGGCAGTCACACTTTAGCGTTAGCCAGGAAGCTAACTGACTGGCGGTCCCAGTCCCTGTCCCTGTGGGTGGACAGGTGGTGCCGGTTCATCTCACTCACCCAGCAGAGGATCCGGACCAGCGTCTGAGGTTGTCTGATGAAGGTCAGCAGGTCAAAGGTGACGCCCGCCTTCCCGGCGCCATACGCCTGGAAGCCGTCCATCCAGTCCACCTCCCGGGACCACTCAGATCATCCAGGACCGGTAAAGTCTGTCTGGTCCTGGTCCGTGGTCCTGGTCCTGTTAGTGTCCCTGTTCCTGGTGCTGGTCCTGGTGCTGTTCCTGGTCCTGTTCCTGCTCCTGGTCCGGGTGCTGGTCCTGGTCCAGTGGTCACAGTAGGTCTGGGCTGGACTCTGCTGCGGCTCTAATCTACTCTAATCCTCCTCATCCTCCCTGAGCCGTTGCCAGGCTCCGCCCACCCCACACCCCTTCCCCTCCCTCCCTCCATCTCTCTCTCTCTTTTCAATGGTGTGTCGGTCTGCCTGTGTGTTGTCACATGACACAGGCAGGAATCACATGTCGCACAACTTCTTCTAATGAGCGGGAAAAATCTTTACGACAAACAAACCGGCCAGAAAAAAAGTGAGAGAAAGGGTTAGCTTGTCTGCAGCTAACAGCTAACCTGCAGCTGACAAACATCAACAGGGGAACAGGGTGTGTGTGTGTGTGTGTGTGTGTGTGTGTGTGTGTGTTTTCAGACACACTGATCTTCATCATCATCTGTTGGACACACACACACACACACACACACACACACACACACATGTTCCCGTCTCTCCTTCTTGGACTGTCTCACTCACTCACAGGTAGGCGGTCCAGTTGGCGCAGGCCACGCCCACATTCCTGCGAACCACCAGCGTGACTGCGGCTGATTGGTCGAGAGGAGGAGGGTCCGAGGAGCTGAAGCTCCGCCCCCCAGTGCTAGCACAACCAATCAGCAGCAAGAGAGCAGGCGAGCACAACCACCGTCGGGCCTGAATCAGCTGCTTAGCGGCTTAGCGTAGCGTAGCTTAGCTTAGCCTAGCATGCCGGGCGACAGATGGCGAGCGCAGTGTTGCTGTGCGGCGTCTTAGAACTCTGACTTGACACCAAGTTCAGCCGTCACCAATGAGGAGAGCCGTAGCGTTGAGTCTCACACTCCTTCATTAACGTATCGCTGAAAACTGCAAGTGAAATAATACAACAAAATATTCAGCATTTGTGTTTCACTAAATATTATGCGCTATTAATCGCAGTAAAAATGGCCGCTAGCATGTTTTTGTTAGCTAGTAAATCCCGGTAAAACAAAACTCCCTTCTTTTATCCACTTCCCACGTAGTTTGTAGCAAAACATGACTTATACTTAGTTATACTTTTTAACACGTGGCCACTTGCCTGCTGGGAGAGGCTCCGGCTGACCCCTGCGACCCCCAGAGCAGGAGAAGTGGGCGGGGACTGAAGACGGACGGACAGAACTCACGGCGTCGCCTCGCTGATGTTTCTCAGCGCTTGGAGGAGGATCACATTCGGAGCATGTTGCCACACCTCTCCGGACAACCAGGAAGTGGCATCAAACAGGAAGTGACGTCATCGGGGGACGCTGCTTCAAAATAAATTCTTCTCACAGGCAACTCAAAACTCTCCAGCAGAAATGAGCGCCACCTGGCGGCGCTGCCATCTTCACTCTGCTTGATGGAGAAGACCTTCCTGAAGACCCTGCTGATGATCTCACGGACGGCTCTCCCGCTGCCTGGAGGACCTGGAGGACCTGGAGGACCACCTGGGCTCCTCACCAGTTTGACCCGCAGTCTCCGATGGTGAAGGTGGGCGTGTCTGCAACTGGCTCTCTCCTCCACATTGGCACTCTATCATGTCCAGCGTGACTCCTCCCTCAGATTGAGATTGACAGCCGCCTCAACTCTGTCGTGCGTCGCGTCGTCCAAGCAGCCAGCAGGAGCAAAAGGCAGCGATTCATAAACAACACAAACCGGTTTGTCACACACACACACAGCACAAAGACTCACAACCAACATGGTAAAAATCCAAGTTCTGCAGGCGCAGCTCAGCAGGGTTACAATCGGGTCGACACGACGGAACCAATCAGAGCAGCAAAAACCAAACCACAGACCGAACTCCACCATCAGTCACACACACACACAAACCACTCAGGTGGTGACAATTAAACGCAACACACCAACTTTTGGATATCTCCACTCATAGAGCCAGGAACAGACGAATGCTAGAGGATTAGCATCCCCGTGCTACAAACATTCCTTCGTCCTCTCGCTGTCTCACAGTCGCACGTTTGATGGAGGCTGCAGTTCCACTTTACACCACACGGTCCAGACGAAAACACCACAGGAAGTAAACGCTCTGGAGACGTGGAAATACAAAAGATAAATACAGGTACCAGCCGAAAAATTAGAATATGAAGTAAAAGTTGTTTTATTTTGGCAATTTAACATCAAAGATGAAAGCAACACATTTTATTGAGCCATTCCACGCAAATTGACGTCTCAAGCAGTTCCTTGTTGTAACTTTGCTGATTAAGATTTTCAGCTTATTAAAACCACAAACCCACAAACTCAGAAAATTATTATAAAATTTGAGGGTTTTTTTTAAGCTGCAAGACCTGATCAGCAAAATCCAAAGAAATAAAAATTTGAAATATATTGATTTGCATATTATTCCTTTATATAATATGTCACATTCACCTTTTAAGTTGAATTGCAGAAATACAGCAACCTTTTCAGGATATTCTAATTTTCTGAGTCGTAGCTGTAGTTCCGATACACATAGGAGTCCACTGCACCACCACTGGCTAACTGCTGGAAAATAGAACAAAAATCAAAACAAAAAAAGCTTTTAAATGTCGCAGTGTATTTCTACACTGAGAACAACAGTGGCATCTTCATCATCATCATCATCCCCGTTCTGTCTGCAGCCTGCAAAGAATCTGACAGAAATAATAAATTATGATCAAGAAGTCTCTTTTAGACAAATGTGAGCAAACCGAGGGCGGAGCAACGGTTTGGTTCAAACACTGGGTTGGTTTAGATTCAAATCTGACCAGCGAGGTATTTTGGGACACATAAGAATAAGAATCACAGCTTCTATTAACTGCGTGACATGTTTCAGAACCACGGGTGCATACAAACAAAAGCAACCTGGGAACCAAAAGGCAGAGCAGGACATGAAATTATTGGGAAATTCACGATGCCACCTTGTGGCGATTTTGATTTAAATTGCTTGGGACTGATTGAAGTTTCCTCAACGGTCTAAAGATGGATTTATG
>CM020503.1:28415259-28472759 GCA_009823395.1 Thamnaconus septentrionalis
TTGCCGGAGTCCTTGCCCGCCTTCCCGCCCGCCTGGAAGCGGAGTTGAACTCATTACACTGCACCATGCAAGTTGAGACCGAGCAGCAGCAGCAGCAGCAGCACTGGCGGTGAATCAACAAGGCTCGCGGACACAAACTACAATTGAGACATTCCCAACGACATCACTAACTGGGACTGTTCGTCTGGAATTACGACCAACATTTATTTTATTTTAGTTTCTGTATTTGGCGAGCACGAGACAAAGCACTTACCATATTAAGAACAAACAAACAAACAATGACTCGGAATGATGGAGCAGATTTTTTTTTTTTTTGCCAACGAGCGGGAAATGAATGATAACGCTGGGAATGATGTCTTAACTATGACCCGCACACGCGCCTCTCTCATAGAAGGGAATACACATCCGGGTAACTGAAGCGACACAATCAGCCAATCGGACTTCAGGTCTCTGCAGCGCTCAGTCGAGTTGAGCCCACAACATTCCGCTGCCGTTCAAAGGCATGCTGGGTAATGAAGTCCCTCTGTTTGGAAAGAGATAAACTGGACTGCAACAGGAGGGAAAAAACACACAACATCTACACACAGACACACACACACTGGGCACTTTGAACACCGTGGATGTACCTTGCAATGCAGTGCACACAGTGTCCACGCTTCGGTTGCAGCCAGGTCATCCAGGTGGACGTTCAGGTCCGCTGCCAATGTGGTCTTTAGAAACTGTTGACATATTAAAATCCTGCACTGTAGTTCTTCAAAGTCACCAGAGGGGCTGCGTAGTTGGAGGCCTGGAGTCGAACCATCATGACTGAGGTGTCAGTGGTTCAGTGGTCTCAGGAGGAGGCTGGTTGGTGATGGTCCAACAGAAACCACTAGAAACTCTTCCCTCAGTCCGACCTCTTCGTCAGTTTGGCTGTCGCTCCTCAGCTCCACTCTGGCCTCCTTCAGTGAAGTCAGAGTGACTCAGCAGTGCTGCAGAAACCCTGAGTGGTGCAAGAAGAGCTGGAGCACTGCAGCCTGCTGAGATGTTGAACCCTGGTCTCCAGCACACCGGCCCAGTCTGGGCTGTCACTGCATGGCCACTGCATCGTAGTACTGCATGGCTGCTGCATCGCTACTGCATGGCCACTGCATGGCTGCTGCATGGCTACTGCATGGCCACTGCATGGCTACTGCGTGGCTACTGCATCGTAGCACTGCATCCATTCTAGCTACTGCATGGCTACTGCATGGCTACTGCATCGCCACTGCATGGCTACTGCATCGTAGCACTGCATCCATTCTAGCTACTGCATGGCTACTGCATGGCTACTGCATGGCTACTGCATCGTAGTACTGCATGGCTACTGCGTGGCCACTGCATGGCTACTGCATCGTAGCACTGCATCCATTCTAGCTACTGCATGGCCACTGCATGGTAGCACTGCACCCATTCTAGCTACTGCAGTCAGGCAGGAGGTATAAAGTCCATGTCCATGCCATCTGCTGCCACCATCCTGAACACCTTGAACTACAACATCCTACTTTTCAACATGCACGCTTTTGTTTTTATGCATTTATGCATTTTTATTGTGTATTAATGTGTTATGATGGGAATGTGTGATTGTGTTTGTGAGGCTTTTCGAAGACGGGATTACTGTCTCCGTCTGGGACAGACAATAAAGTCTTCTATTCTAGTCTGTTCTATTCTATTCTATTCTATTCTATTCCATTCTTCAGATGTGACACCGTTGACAACTTCCCTTGAAAACCAGCAGTTTAATCAGCAACAACTTCTTCCTCCGGCTTTGTCCTTTGTACAACAGGAGTGGGAATCATCAACAGAATCTACAGGTCATGAACTACGTGTGGGATCTTCACTGGTCCACATCAGAGAATTAGCTTGATGATGATTTGCCTGCCATAGAAAAAGATGAGATCCACTTTTTGTTTTCTGTAGTGTGAGACAGCTGAGAGGTCTTGGAAGGTCAAAGAGTTTAATACCAGGTGGCAGAAGAAGAACGCACAGCTGTTAGAACAACACTTCAGGACGGTGTTCTGTCGTCTGTTCTGTGTCAGGTCCAGAGTCGGACTCGTGTTCTTCCTCGTGTTCTTCCTCGTGTTCTTCCTCAGCAGTCCTGGGGTCCTGGTCCACAGGAACGGCTCCTTTCCTCTGAGGCAGCACGGTGAAGAAGGCCTCCTGCCAGCTGGCCTTCTCCAGGTAGGACAAGATGATCTCAAACACTGCAAAACAAAGCCACACTGTCAAACTGCGACTGGACAACCTGCCGACAACACAGAACAACATCACCGGGAAGCTGCTTCATTAATATTCACCCTTTCATTGCTAGGTGGTCTAAGAAGGTAACAGGAGCTCATGGTGCCCTGAAGATCTACGTCGATGACTCATTGGAATGACACTCAACTACACAGGCCAGGCCATCACACCCAGCGGTGAACTGATTATAGGCTTCATTGATCCCACATTGGGAAACGACACTGTTGCAGCACTAAAAGCAATAATAAAAATAATATATAGAAGGTATTTATGAGAGAAAGACTGAAGAGTCACGAGGATCTAAAGACAACAAATAAGAGGAAGAAAAAAGAAAGAAGAGTTCTGAAAATGAAACAAAAACACACACACACACACACACACACACACACACACACAGGTTGCAACGTGCCCACTGGCTGCCTCAGCAGCACCTGCACATTGCAAAGTAGTGACGGTTCAACCGGCTGCCAATCCACTGAGTCACTGAATCACTGAGTCACTGAGTCACTCCGGTCACTACAATCAAAACAACTGGTCTGGGATCAGTTCCCAGCAGCTCCATGTTGCTGAGTTCTGCACACTGAGGGTCAGAGTGCATGGGCCTGCCACTCAACCCTTGACCTGATGTCAGGACCCCAGAGAAGCACCAGTCCACTGCCGGCACTGGAACCTTCTCCTCTGCCACAACAGGCAAAGATCAGAACCATTCAGTGAAATGTGCTGATCTAACAGCATGCTGAGTCACCAGCAGTCAACTGTCAACACCAAACACCTCCCATCTCCACTTCCATCAAGCAGCCACTGCTTCACTTTCACAGAGAACCACTTCCTCCCTGGGTTTGAGTCGTGTTGGCTGCGTCTCAGTCCAGGGTCTGCATCCTTGGAAGGAAGCGTCCTCCGTCTGAAGGAAGCGTCCTCCGTCTGAAGGAAGCGTCCTCCGTCTGAAGGAAGCGTCCTTCTGAAGGAAGCGCCCTCCTGAAGGAAGCGCCCTCCGTCTGAAGGAAGCGTCCTCCGTCTGAAGGAAGCGTCCTCCGTCTGAAGGAAGCGTCCTCCGTCTGAAGGAAGCGTCCTCCGTCTGAAGGAAGCGTCCTCCGTCTGAAGGAAGCGTCCTCCTTCTGAAGGAAGCGTCCTCCGTCTGAAGGATGCGTCCTCCGTCTGAAGGAAGCGTCCTCCTTCTGAAGGAAGCGTCCTCCGTCTGAAGGATGCGTCCTCCGTCTGAAGGATGCGTCCTCCGTCTGAAGGATGCGTCCTCCGTCTGAAGGAAGCGTCCTCCTTCTGAAGAAGCGTCCTCCGTCTGAAGGAAGCGTCCTCCGTCTGAAGCGTCCTCCGTCTGAAGGAAGCGTCCTCCGTCTGACCCTCCGTCTGAAGCGTCCTCCGTCTGAAGAAGCGAAGGAAGCGTCCTCCGTCTGAACGTCCTCCGTCTGAAGGAAGCGTCCTCCGCTGAAGGAAGCGTCCTCCGTCTGAACCCTTCTGAAGGAAGCGTCCTCCGTCTGAAGGAAGCGGTCTGAAGGAAGCGTCCTTCTGAAGGAAGCGTCCTCCGTCTGAAGCGTCCTCCGTCTGAAGGCGTCCTCCATCCCGGTAACCACATGGGACGGTCTAGCCTTGGCGTATTTCCACAGCCGTTCCCTCCTGCTGGCCAACCCCGAAGTGACGTTTTCATAGCATCAAGCTAACCATTGGTTGGTTGGATGTTCAAATCAGTAAAAACCCTGCGTTGAAAACTGAATATTTGATGTGAAATTTCAATACTTCAATTTATACGTGGCGTCTTTGCCAGTAGATGGCGCTAATTTCAGCTGACTTCCCAGGATCCCAGGATGCTTTGCAGCAGCACGCAAAGCATCCTGGGATACAGAAGGAGGTGAAGGATAGTAGCGGTGCAGCCTTGGTGCTAACAGTAGGGAGCATTTGGAGGGTCCTTCTGACTTCTGGGAATTGGGAGGAGCCTTCACGCAGTGCTAGGACGCAACTGGCCTTCAAATGCAGCCTTGGAAGGATGCAGAGCCTGGATTGGGACACAGCTGTTGTCCGTGCTTTACTTCTTGAAATAAATTCCCTTCATCAATCAGAAATGTATTTCAGCCAAGTTGTCCACTGCAGTGATCTGACCCTACAGTGGAAAGGCTGGACATCCATCTGTGAAACCGACAGTTTTTCCAGCTGAGGAGTTTCCGAGTCCTGAGCCTCAACCCAACTCATCAGACACGGCAGGTCAGGTGACTGCAGTCGCGGTGAAGCTGGGCTGTTTTCCATCTCAAGTCTTTACCGTGGTTGACGGTGAGAATCTTGCGACTGTTCATCTTGACGAAGCTGCTGAGCGGAAGCTGTGCGTGGTCGATGCCCAGCTTCTTGGCCGTCTCAAAGGTGATGCCCTGCACAACAAAGACACGCAACATGAAGGTCCACCTGAGGAGGAGCTCACGCTGCATGGTGTGACAGCTTCACGCTGGCGCTACCTTGTGGTGGTTGTGGTCAACAAGTCCTCCTATCACATAGGCTTTGCTGAGGTCGAGCTCCTTCAGCTCAGTGGGAGAGTCTGAGGTCAGGTAGATCAGCTCCTCCGCCGCAGCAATTTCACCAAAGTGTTCAGTTTTCAAATGAATATCCTGCAAAAAAAAAATCACAGCGGTCGTTCAAACAAATACCAATTCATTCAAGAGAGTGAAAATTCTTCAAGAAGAGAATCAAAGACAAGACAGTGAGTGAGGGGTCCCTGCTGAAGACCTGAAGACACTGAAATCACATCATTCACTGTAAATGAATTGAAGCCTCCGAACCTGCTACCATACAACCAACCATCAATATGAAGTCTCACACTTCATATTGATAAATTAGCGATGATATCGCGATAGGACAAAACTGGATTTTCTAACCGCAAAGACTGCGATTTGATTGGCGGGAGCTCCGGTCACGTGACTTTGCGAGCGGCACGAAGCGAAGCAAAGCAAAGCAGGAAGTGGGAGGAGTCGAGGCTGCGACGAGCCGGACGGACGGAGCGACACGCAAGGAAAAGAAGCTCTTCCTGGTTGACACCACCTGGTGGCCGTAGTTTAGCAACACAGTGTCGGCAACGAACTACCGAAGCACCAAGGACCACAACAGTGGGAGTTGTGTTGGCTGGCAGTGAACCGCTGCCTCGTAACTTGGCACCTTGTAGCGGTTTTAACGCCGCTAGCGTGTTAGCATCGGTTGAATGAAGCTTCATTCATGCTTCATTTAGCTTCACATTAGCCTAGCCTATAAAAAGAACAATTTGTGTATAATAAATCTGATTTGGTTATTATAATACATATCATTTTTTGGTTTGTTTGTGGAAAAATACATGAGAGAAAGATTAAAAAAAATAATCGCAAATTAAATCGCAATATTGAGGAAATAAATCGCATTTTCCATAATCGTTCAGCCCTAATTGTGTGTGTGTGTGTGTGTGTGTGTGTGTGTGTGTGTGGCTACCTTCCAATTGACCCATCCTCTGTCCTTCTCGTCCAGGCTCTGTCTCAGTTGTCCCCCCAGACTGGTGACATAGAACTGAGGCGTTCAGAGAAGAGGTTCAGCATCAGAGCGGCCAGACCACTGGAACGACTGCAGGCGAGCGACAGTGGCCACCAGCTACTGACCTGCACTGGATGAGCTGCTCGTCTGTTCATAGCATAGCAACGCTGGAGCTGCTTGTGGAGCTTCCTCACATCCTGGTGACACAAGAAGACCACGTTAATCCCAGCTGGAGACGAACGCAGCGGGGCCACAGAGGCCAACACTGGAGTCTGAGGCAGTGCCGTCACGGCGCATTAAGACAGATGCAGTGCAGTCGTCAGTAGGAGATACAAGGTCAGAACACAAAGTGAACCTATACTGCAATACATAGAACTCTACGCAGTACAGCCAAATACTGCTGTCATCAAGTTTCTCTGGCCTGGACCTCCTGTCTGTCTGTCTGTCTGTCTGTCTTTCCTCCTGTCTGTCTGTCCTTCTGTCCTCCTGTCTGTCTGCCCTCCTGTCTGTCTGTCTGTCCTCCTGTCTGTCTGCCCTCCTGTCTGTCTGTCTTTCCTCCTGTCTGTCTGTCCCTCCTGTCTGTCTGTCTGTCCTCCTGTCTGTCTGTCTGTCTGTCTGTCTGTCCTCCTGTCTGTCTGTCCTTCTGTCTGTCTGTCCTCCTGTCTGTCTGTCCTCCTGTCTGTCTGTCTGTCCTTCTGTCAGCCTGTCTGTCTGTCTAAAGACCTTCAGTATTTAGACAGGAAGCAAAAGAAAATGCAGTCATTTCATTTGACAGCAAGCTGATGCTAAGGACCAATCACAGATCAGGACATCACCACTGGCTTTACAAACGTCCACTCTGACAGATCTGTGTGTGTGTGTGTGTGTGTGTGTGTGTGTGTGTGTGTGTGTGTGTGTGGTACCAGATGTAAGGAAATTATCACTGCCAATAAAAAAACAATCCAAGATGATTTTTCTTTTTTTTTTTTAACACTGTAGCTCATAGGTGTCAAGCTCTGGCCCATCATCAGGGGGGCGTGTCCCACCGTGGAGGCGGAGCTTCCATCACTCATCCTCTCTCCCTGTTTCAAACCATCAACGATCTCAATGCTAAACACCGACGGCCGCCGCCTCCTTTACTTTCATGGGCATGAGGTGGTCGAAGCTACAGTCCAGAACCAGCCTCAGTGAGCTCGGCGCCGGCTCGGTCCGGATGCGCTTCCTGCCACCGCCGGGCTCCTCTCCGTCCTCGACCTCCTGCCGCTCCTGCCGCTTCAGTCGACGCTGCTGCTTCCTCTCCTTCCGTCTCTGGCTGCAGGACAGAGAGGAGAAGCCCGAGGTCTGAGTGTGACCTCCTCACAGCTGAGCCGCTGACGCAGTGCAGTGCAGTGCAGTGCACAGTGGAGAGAAGAGCGCTGATGTGTCGTCTGCTCAGTGCGTTCTTGGTCAAATATTTTTTCACAGTGTGTGGTGTCCACGTACTGAGTACACAACAGCTTTCAAAGTGCTGCTGATGGTTGGCAAAGCATTCAGTGGCCACGCCCCTGACCTCCCACTGAACTTTGACCTCCCGGGCCACCTGCTGCTGGCCTGAGTGCACCTGGAGTCAGAGGTGAACCAGATGAGGCAGCGTTTAGCTTCCATGCAGCTAACCAGTGGAGAGCTGCAGGTCTGCCAGAACCCTCAGAACCCCCTCAGAACCCTCAGCTCAACACTGAAGATGCCTCCCATTGACTGCACTGTAACACGATTCTATTATTTCATATCTTTTTATGATGTTTTACTTCTTGTTTTCTTCTTCTGTCTCCCTTTTTTGTTTGACTTCTCTTTTTTTTACATACCCGTTTTCATCATTTCTCAGTTTGTTTTTAAATAATGTGAATAGATGAAGCGGTTGCTTCGAGTCCACCAGCAGCTCCCTCTAGTGGCCACTGTCAGTTTTCTATTTTTGAGCCAACTTGTTTTCATGGGGATGGCCTGCTTGTTTCCTCTCTGGCAACACGATCGATCCACTTCCTGCCTTGGCAGAACCCGGATGTACATCCATCCAAGGTCTGCTGAGCACGCCTCGCCCAGACAGTGGCGGGCTGCTGCTGACGCTCGCTCACCTGCGCAGGTCTCGCTCCTCCTCCCACCTCTGCTGCTTCAGGAGCTTCTTCCTCTGCCTCTTGGACAGAGTCTCGTGCTTCCCGGTCGCCGCTCCGCCGGTCGCACTGTGCGCGCGCGGACCGCTCTCGGCATTCTCGTGGTCTTGTTGCGAGGCTCCACCCCGCGCAGTGTCGTTGGCCATCGTTCGTTCGCGAGGAACAGGCTCGCGAGCTGCTGCCCGTTTTCTCCTTTCGCAGCGCGCGCGCACAGGAACTTCAACGCTGTTCCCTCATTCACTGCATTCACTGCATTCACTTCCTCCTCCTTCTTCTTCTTCTTCTTCTTCTTCTTCTTCTACTACTACTACTACTTCTTCTTCTTCGATGTCGAATGGCGGTTGGCAAACCAAAAGAATGCATTACCGCCATCTACTGGAGCGGGCAAGTGGTGCAGGAGGTCATGTAGGAAGAAAAATACACACACACACACACACACACACACACACACTAAAGCAGGTTCTTTAGGGAAGATAATAATGTTGTTCTCAGTAGATCTGACACTATCAATATCAAATATGGTGTTAAATATTCATATCTGTGGCAACCATGTGAGCGACAGGCTCCTCCTTCTTCCTCATGAAAAACAGTGAAAGAATGCACATCATCTCAATATGTATGAAAATAAAAAAAACTATACACTTAGAATTTTGTTTTGTTTGTTGTTGTTTTTGTTGTTTTTTGCTGGGACAAAAAAACAAACGTTAATCAGCTGAAACTGCCAATCCACTGGCAAACCATCGCTCTGTCACAGTTAGCATGAGACGCAGTGGCAGAATGCCAGATCTCAACAGGCGATGATAGCACGTCTGTTTCTGCAAGCGGCCTTCAAGCAGAGTTCACAGACACCTCCTGACCACTGGGATGCAGTGAGCCGCGTGATTGGCCACTGGATAGTGGACACATTATCTTACTGGGCCGTTGTTCACAATTGCATCAAATAAAGAGGCAAGAATGACAGGATTGTGTTCATTCCTTTCAGTCTAAGGGTTTTAATCTATGCATTATTACTTTAATTAGTCTAAGACGTTGATGGTAGTTGATGGTAGTTGATGGTAGTTGATGGTTTCTGTGTCTCTGATTTTCCCTCAAGCCTCGCCTGGACCGCCTTCTTCTGAACACCTCTGCTGATGAAGGTCTACTTGTCGGCCACTTCCTTCTGGTATTTATCTCTGCATTCCTCTGTTTGTAATGACAAAGTTGTGGTGAAAAGTGTCGAGTGCGGCACTCTGAGCCCTCCTTTGATCTTCAGCTCAGGTTTGTCTTTTACCTTTCCCTGCTCTGCAATTACTACACGGCCCTCCTCAGCTGGCTCCTTTTCCCCTCTGTCCCCGCCTCGTCCGTCCTTGCCGGACTTGTTTGTGAGTCCGTTTTGATGTTCTCGACAGACAAGTGCTGCTCAGCACAAAGAACCACGAGGAACAAGAAGATCAGGTGAGGGCATATTTTCACCTCAAGCTGAGATCTCTCTCTGGAGTCTCTCTGGCTCTCAGATGTCCCAGATATGTTTTTCTTTTTAATGTGCTTTGCTATGTTTCTGCCTACCAAGCTATTGTTTAAGGCCACGTGTATCAGCCTCTTGATGGCCAAAGGTTTTACTTTTTTTGTTATCAAAGTCTTTTGTAAAAGCTGTCTCAGTGATCTCTGCTCATGTGTGGGGAAGTTTCCTGTTTCCATAACTGGATGCTTGTAAGAGATCTGGCTCAGTGAGTTAAAATGTCCCTAAATGTAGCACTGAAATCTTTAGTATTATAAAAAATAAAATAAAAAAAAAGTATTGTGTAGTCACTAGAAACACGTTGGTACAATATAACCAACCTCTTATTGATGACTCACTTTATGCTAGTTGTGTTTGTCACAGAAAACCCTCCACTTGTGTCAGGACAGCTAGCAAAGCTGTTATTAGTGACGTTGTATCAGAAGCTATTGGTGTGGATGAATGGCGCCCCCAGGTGGAAACTAGACCTTGAGCGTTTGGAACACACCAACCACACTGTGAGAGTTGCACGTGCTGTATTTATTACATTGGGAATTACATAATAATAATAATAATAATAATAATAATAATAATAATAATAATAATAATAATAATAATAATAATAATAATAATAACAGTGTTGCATGGAAGGTTGTCAACCTGCCTGGTCATGGTCAATTTAATCTGATAGTTGCAGATTTATTGTGGACCAATTGTTATTTGAAAAAAGAAAAAGTATTTTATGCTCTACAGTGGTCTTTCTCTCTATAGTATAAAAGCCTAATGATGGTAGACCAGGCGCCTGTTCTCTCTCCTTTTAATAAGAGGATCATCAGATTGTCGGAATGAATTGGTTGCAACAATTAAGTGAAAGTCGATCCTATGCTTTCCTAAAAAAAAAAAAAAAAAACAGCTCAAACAGAGGAGCTAGTGATATGTAAACCATCATCTCGAATTGGACAAGATGCCTTCATTGTCACCACACTGGCAGTCAGCAGGGAGTCCATGCAAACAGACGAGTGTGTGTTCTACATGGTGAGGAGCAGAAGAGCAGAAGAGCGCTGGATGGTTGTTGAGGAAGCAGGACTTTGGACTGGAGCGACACAAACACTGCACAGCAGCGGCAGGAAATCATGTTGCTTCATGTTGCGTCTTGCACAGATGGTGAGAGTCAGACTCAAGCTTAGACGCCAACCCTGGACCCTCACCAGCACTCAAACATCTTTGTGGTTGCCCTGAAGGTAACACAGCAATCAGGGCTTTCCAGACGCGGCTGTGTTGGGTTGATTGACAAGCAGCAAGACATGAGAAAAATCCAAAGCCGGGTTTCTCAAACTGTAAAATCTGGCATGCAGGGCAACGTCAGGATGAAGCAGACTCCACCACCTGGGTTCTTCTAGGTGATGGAACCAACACAACTGGACAAAGAGACAAATACCAGACTAGTCCCAGCCAGGAGGTCTGGCTTCTTCCCTCTGTTGGCCCCCATGGTGGAGGGAACAAGCCCCAACTCGCTGCCTGACTCAGAGGCTGATTGCATGGTGTTCTTCTGTGAAGTGCAAGGTCTTCTTCTGCACCTCACAGAGGAACACCATGTCATGACATTCAGGGACCTGCCAGATGAAGGTGAAAGTTGGTACGGTCATGACATACAGTGCCAACGGTCTCGTTAAAATTTTTGAATTTCAAATTCAAACAACTTAAGATGCCAGCAAAGTGTGAATTCATGGAATGAATTAGGTCTTAAATCTGCCAAAATACAAAATGATGAGGTCTTAAATGTACAAAATTACAATTTAACAAATTGATTAACAAATGAAAAGATCTAATCAAAGTTTTTATACAAAGAAAGATCACACATGAGAAGAGTGCAACACGTTTTTCAGTCCCTGCATTCAGGTTCTGCTGCACGGTGCCATCTTCTGGGCAGAACAGTGGTGATTAATATTCCTGCCCTGCAGTGTTCCCTGCAGTGTTCCCTGCAGTGTTCTCTGCAGTGCTCTCTGCAGTGTTCCCTGCAGTGTTCTCTGCAGTGTTCTCTGCAGTGTTCCCTGCAGTGTTCCCTGCAGTGTTCTCTGCAGTGTTCTCTGCAGTGTTCTCTGCAGTGTTCCCTGCAGTGTTCCCTGCAGTGTTCTCTGTAGTGTTCTCTGCAGTGTTCTCTGCAGTGCTCTCAGCAGTGCTCTCTGCAGTGCTCTCTGCAGTGCTCTCTGCAGTGCTCTCTGCAGTGTTCTCTGCAGTGCTCTCTGCAGTGTTCCCTGCAGTGCTCTCTGTGTGTTCCATGCATGTTCTCTGCAGTGTTCCCTGCAGTGTTCTCTGCAGTGTTCTCTGCAGTGTTCCCTGCAGTGTTCTCTGCAGTGCTCTCTGCAGTGTTCTCTGCAGTGTTCCCTGCAGTGTTCTCTGCAGTGTTCCCTGCAGTGCTCTCTGCAGTGTTCCCAGCAGTGTTCCCTGGAGTGCTCTCTGCAGTGTTCCCTGCAGTGTTCCATGCATGTTCTCAGCAGTGCTCCCTGCAGTGCTCTCTGCAGTGTTCTCTGCAGTGTTCTCTGCAGTGTTCTCTGCAGTGCTCTCTGCAGTGCTCTCTGCAGTGTTCCAGCAGTGTTCTCTGGAGTGTTCTCTGCAGTGTTCTCTGCAGTGTTCCCTGCAGTGTTCCCTGCAGTGTTCTCTGCAGTGTTCCCTGCAGTGTTCCCTGCAGTGCTCTCTGCAGTGTTCCCTGCAGTGCTCTCTGCAGTGCTCTCTGCAGTGTTCTCTGCAGTGCTCTCTGCGTGTTCTCTGCAGTGTTCCCTGCAGTGCTCTCAGCAGTGTTCCCTGGAGTGCTCTCTGCAGTGTTCCCAGCAGTGTTCCCTGCAGTGCTCTCTGCAGTGTTCTCTGCAGTGTTCTCTGCAGTGGGATCCATGACATCCTTGTCATTTGTTTTGCTTTTTGGGTTTGTGTTGAATCCGTGGCTGCATTTTGTTGACGGTCTCTTGCTGTTGTTTCTTGCTTGTGGTTCGACTCGACACTCCTACAAGCAGACGTGAACTTGTTCTCATCACAGACCCCTCGCCCTGCACTTTTCTTTCCCTTCAAGCGTGTCTTTCAGTTGCAGCTCCGCTTTGGGATTTGAGACTTGAACATCTGGACCCTGCTGGGCCTGGATGAAGTGAGATGAGACTCCAGGGCCAATCCTCTGCCTGGACGTGGCTGACGGCGCTCCTGTTTGGAGTGGCCTGTACCTGCCGTGGCTCTTTGGTGAAGGTCAACGTGGGTTTGAAGGTCAGACGGGGCCAAGTGGCCCACCTCCAGCAGGAAGATCTGCAGTTTCACGTTCCTCATGAGAAAGACGCCTGCAAAGTGGAGGTGGTGATGAATGAGCCCATGACACAACGAGTGGGGAAACTAATGCCTCCGGTAATGGAAGTGCAGTTTGATACACAAGCTGAAAACATTGAATCAATAACTCAGCTGGTTTACTCCTGGAGTTCCTGCCATTGATCTTTTTAGAAATAATTCTACGTTATATTTTCAGGTATTTGATTGCCACTATTTGGCCGATGAGGTCAAGTACGTCCATCACGGCTGTCCGCTGCTAAAGGACGACGCCGTCAGACTTCGACTGTACAGGTGCGTCACTTGGAAAAAGAAACATTTCAGGATTTCTTTCCTTTCCTACGATTTGTACAAATTCTTACACCCGCTTGCTTGCACGTGCTTTTAAAAACACATATTCACTTCTTGACTTTTAACCAGGTTCACCGACACGGAGACGTATATCGAGGAGTTCTCTCTTCGCGTGGTCATTCTGGAACCTGAGTGCAGCATCATTCAACTCGGGCCGAAATCTCTGACAGTCGCCGACTTTTACAGTCTGTCTGATCATCTGGATCACAATGCTGTGTCCTTCCATTATGAGAGAAGCTCCACTCTGGTGTGCAGGATCATTTCGACCAGCCAGGACACCCACTTGCCAGCGCATGGCCGGCTTGTCACCGGTGAATCAGAGGGAGCTACAAACACAGGGGAGCAGCGGAGCAGCCTGGGTAAGGAGCTCCTCATCAACAAGGAGCAAAACTGAAGCTGAAAGCTGATTGTTCATCCATGTAGGTTGTAGATGACTCAATATGGACAATCAATCAATCAATCAATCAATCAATCTGATTGTATTTTTCTGTTTCTATTGTGTAGATGATCCAATGTGCAACTCCAGAGGCTGCAGGACAGGTTTGAAGAGAGTCCAGTTCAGCCACATCGCCTGTGATGACTGGCTGCTGCTGGGACTGAGGTACCAGCATACAGACCCACACTCTCCAGATATTGATTACATTACAATCAGACTGGAGCTGAAGGATACAAGAAGTGGCAGCATATACAAGGTAATATATAAGCATTATTAATATTATTATTGTTATATTAATGTATGAGCTGATTTCCTGCTTCACGCTAAAGGTTTTGCCATTCTGTGTTGATGATGTAACATTACTCAACTGGGTGTGATTGTTGTTGTGTTATTGTTGAACAGAACGCACCAGCATGCCACTAATAACAGCCTCTGAACGAGGCCACTAAGCTGGAGGAAGGTGTGGTTAAAGGAGGTTTCACTGCTGACAGATTGACACTTTTAACCATGAAACCATGATGAGTCTTAACGGAGGCCTGTTTGCATGACTTCTCACCTGGACTGTGATTGGATTGTGATCGCTCTCAAGTCCAGGCCACAGCGGCTGTGAATTATTCTGCTGTGACTACACCAGTTGTTGTGTGTATATATACACAGTGCTCCTCCTTTGCACGTCCCAGCGGTCCCAGATCGTGTTGTTGCTCGCCAGCAGCAGCTGTAGGCCGTCAGTCTTGTTGACAAAGACCTGGCGTTCGTCAGGAAGACTCAGGCCTGGTTAGAGGTCCCTGCCCCCGGCTCTGCAGCCCCTCTTCTGTTTACCAAGTCTACGCCGCCGACGCCTTCTCGTCGCCCCGACAACAAGCCAGGGAAACCCCGGTGGTCTGGCAGAAACCAGTACAGCGGTCATTCTGGCCTGGCCGATGACTAAAGGCCGCCATCGAAACTGCAGAATGTATTGTAGGGTGAAGGGGAATCGTCAGACGTCATCCAGTGTGCAAGCTCCCAAAAAATGAATCTGTTGCTGGGAAAAAAAACTGCTGAGGTGTCAGTCGGAAGTCCCGAGCGGGTTGGTGCACTGGTTGTCGGTGACCAACTCGACCCACCAACGGCCAAGGGGCTGCCAAAGAGGCCATGGATTGGGTCAGGTTGGTTACTGTCGCAAACAATGGCCGAGCATGAGCAGAAGAGAGCGAGTGTGAGATGGCAGAGTGAGTTCCCAATGCTAGCTTACTTTAGCGACTGATGATGATGATGATGATGATGATGATGATCTGCAAACCAAGCAGTTCTTTCTTTTCCTGAGCTGCTCCTCTTTCTCTTCATTCATTGGTAACACCAATCACTAGTGCAAGCAGTTTTCAGGGCTGCCTTTGCACCAAATTGGGTGTGCAACAAAATACAGTGTTGTCGCTCCTTTGTCAGTCAGCTCCCTGTATTTTGCCACTGTAGTTTTTGTTCCTCTTTTCCTTCTGATGCTCCCAGGGTGACCACAGGGAATCACCTAGCTTCCACCGGACCTTATGTTCCACAACCTCCTCCCTCACACCAACTAACTTCATGCCCTCCTGTCCGCTACATGTGGAAATCTTCTCTTTGGTCTTCATCAGTGTATTTGTGTATTTTGGCTGACTCTGTTGCTTGTGGCAGAACAAGTTTAACTTGCGACCTGTTGTGTCCTCCTTTGTGTAGTCTGAACAGGCCTGGATTCCTGTGCACATCGTCAGTGCTCAGCCCAATCAGCCTCCGAAGCCCTTTCTAATGTCCACCTTCATCCTGGAGGTGGACGAGTTCATCCTGACTCCGCTTTCCACTGCGACGCTCGACGCAGAAGATCGCGAGAATCCACAAAAGTTTCTGGTTTTCAACATCACAAAGCCTTCTGCAAAGGGCTTCATCACCCACCTGTCTGATCACACTCGCCCTGTCTCCTCCTTCACATGGCTTGATCTCAATGACATGTTGATTGGCTTCCAACCTCCAAACTCCTCGCAAACCCAAAGGCACAATTATGAGGTACCTCTCTTTCTTGCCATTTGTGTTTTGTCCAATTATTACTAAAGGTATACACTGACTCAAACATATGCAATTTGACCACGCAGGTAGAGGTCGAGGTCCATGATCTTTTTTTTAAGAAGAGTCCACCGTTCAAAGTTCAAGTTTCTGTCAGAAATGCAGATACAAATGCACCCAGGGTGTCTTGGAACATGGGTATGCCAGCTCTCATTCTATACCAAACACTTTAATGCATGAACATATATGTTGTACATGTAACACAAACTATGGCTTTCATTCAATCAAACAATCAATCAATCAGGAATAGTTCCCACCTTGGGGTCATTATTGTCCCTCTTAGCCTCCATTGCCATCATACTGTCCCTAAACGTCATCTTAATGCTGTTGGAGTGAACTGGTGGTGAAAACGGCCCCACACCATGAAGGTCCAGCCTCTGGACTCCACGGTCAGCGTGGTGCTTCTGGGACGACCTCCAAACATGGCATCCATGGAGCTCCAGTTTGCTTCCATGTGACTGGACTCGATCCTACCAATATTCCACAGGTTTATCTAAATGTTGTGTGGTTGACTTTAAACTAGCATCACCATGCTTCTTCTTCAGTGATGCTGTCCATAGGGGCCATGGTGCAAGCAGCACCTAGTCATGGCCACTGTGTGGTGAACCGAGGCTGTTTCCACCTCCAGATCATGGCCAACTTAGAAACTATACATATATATGCGCACACAAACACACACATGTGTAACAGAAAAGCTTCATGTTCATTCCATACCAGCAAAGTTGTTCTTTGTGAATTTCTTATCCCTAGGTCTAAGTCTGTTAGAAGGTCAGTCCCGTCCAATTGCGTGGGAACAGATACAGGTGGTGGACAATGACAACCTGGACCGTGTTCATATCATCGTTGTTGATGGGCTGCAGCACGGACGACTCACCGTCAAAGGCAAGGCAAAGCCTCAAGCTAACGGCTAATCGTTTATGCGTACTTTAAACATGTCATTGTTTCTGAGGGTTTTATCCACATTCACATGATTAAAGTCACCACAGATATTAATTAGGGTGTTCAGATGGGAGGTCTATGAATCTGCTACAACTGAGTGGATGACCTCACCCTCCATAGCCACGTTGACGTCAAAATATAGAGAGTTATCATTATTATTGAGTCCAAATGCAAGTATTTTTCAGTCATTGTTTGATGTTTTTTTGTCTCTGTCAAACTGAATCCAGGTGAGAAGGGCTTCATGTTTGCCGTCAGTGACATTCAAGCAGGTTTTGTTCGTTACCATCACGACGACAGCGACTCTGTCAAGGATTTCATCATTTTTCGCATCGCCGACGGCCACCATCAGACACAACACAAGTTTCCCATCAAGATACTGCCAAAGGACGACAGTCCTCCATTTCTCATCACGAACACTTTGATTGAGGCCCGCGAGGGTCAAATGGCCTTAATAAGTGGTTGGAGCCTCCAGGCTTCAGACATGGATTCCAGCAATGACCACATTCTCTTCAACATCACACGCCCCCCGCAGGCAGGAGTGGTCATGACAATACCAGGACCTGGACTCACAGGTCCCAAAAATTGAGAAAGGTTTCATTTTGCAGAAGCTCAGTTTGCTTTGGTTTTAACATTGTGTTTGTGTCTAGGATATCCAATCAGCCAGTTTCTTCAGAGAGACTTATCTCAGTCAACAATTTATTATCAACATAAAGAAAAACATGCGTTTGATGACTTCTTTGAAGTGGTGTTGTCAGACGTCCACGAGCCTCCCAACCTGTCAGAGTCTCAAGTGAGTAACTGCAAAACATCTCTTCAATCATGATGTAGAGAACGTTAACTGAAGGGCCAAATTAAAAGTGCATAGTTGATTTCAATATTGATACAAATCTTGTCAATATGTATAATCTGGCCTCCAGATCTAATGTTCACAAAGTGATTTGGATTTATCTCAAGCCTTGCAGATAATCAACAATGTTTGACATTTCAATTCCCTCCATTATAGTTTTTATAATATTTACTTTATTAGGGACTGAACCCGCGGAAGACCAGTTTGCATATGATCGTCTTGTAGTGCCATCATTACTGCTGTGTGCAACTCATTAGCCTTGGTGACAGCTAGCGCACAAACCACACAAGCCAGAACCCCAGATCTGCTCACAAAGTTTAAGCAAAATGAGGACCACTCACCCCTGGCCACTCCGTCAACATGAGGACCACTCACCCCTGGCCGCTCCGTCAACATGAGGACCACTCACCCCTGGCCACTCCGTCAACATGAGGACCACTCACCCCTGGCCACTCAATCAACATGAGGACCACTCACCCCTGGCCACTCAATCAACATGAGGACCACTCACCCCTGGCCGCTCCGTCAACATGAGGACCACTCACCCCTGGCCACTCCGTCAACATGAGGACCACTCACCCCTGGCCGCTCCGTCAACATGGGGACCACTCACCCCTGGCCACTCAATCAACATGAGGACCACTCACCCCTGACCACTCCGTCAACATGAGGACCACTCACCCCTGACCACTCCGTCAACATGAGGACCACTCACCCCTGGCCACTCCATCAACATGAGGACCACTCACCCCTGACCACTCCGTCAACATGAGGACCACTCACCCCTGGCCACTCCGTCAACATGGGGACCACTCACCCCTGGCCACTCGGTCGTCTGGTATCCACCGCTTGTCCATATTTCGATCTTGAGTTCTTCAGTTTAGTGGTGACCTGGGTTTTTGACAAAGAGCCGCGGTGCAGAAAGTCCTTCCCTGGTTCCTTGGTTGGGTGCTGCACCAGGAAACGCTCCCCAATGTCCAGGTATTCTGACTGGCACGACTCCCAGTCAACGTTCTCCTGGAGTTTAGAGGTTTTCTATTCCAACGTTACTGGCAGTAGAAGTTCTTCCTCGCCGTCGGTCCAAACAAGGGAATGGATCCTCGCGGTCTTCTCACCAACGGTTGTCGCCATCTTTGTGGAACTATTGTTCTTCTGGAAATACTCAGGTGCTTCAGGTGTTCTTCTCCACCTTCAGGGAGGAACCCCACAGCGCCACACAAGTCCTGGCATAGGTACTACATAGTTTGCAGCGTCTCTGTGTAAGCGGGAACATTTTTGAAGTCAGCTTCGTGTAAACGCGTTTTTTTTTCTAAAGCCGTTTCGAAACCACCTGGAGTCCTGCCAAGAAAAGGGGGCGGTGTCTCTGTGTGGTTTCCTCACCTCAGGAGCTCCAAACTACGGTGCAACAATATTCCCAAAAAGAAACATTCAAACACAAATGGATGAAAACAAGAAACGGCATTAGGTAGGATATCCATGCTTAGATTCTCAGAAGAACTAAAGGTAGGTTTAGGTTTAACGTGAATTAGCCGATAAGAATAGTAAATAGCTTCCACGCCACCTCCTCAACTATTATCTTGAGCCGTGGGTTATTAATGTGGCTGGAAGTAGAGGCTTCATGAAGACTAGCATACTCACCTTAATTTAAAGCAGGTTTGGTTCGTTCAAAGAGATCCAGAGACTTTGTGGCCAGTGGGCAGCAGGGTTTGGCTCTGCAGTCATAGAGGCCCAGAGAATTATACCTGATATCAGATTTGTCTTTTATTCGCTGTGACTTGGTGCAGATAGTGATGGTGCACGTCGAGCCCGTTCTGGATCAACCCATAAAAGAAGTTCCTGGATCAGGACCATGTCTTGTGATTAAGGAAACAGACGTGGTCCACATCACAAGGCAGCAGCTCCACTTCTCCGACCAGGTGTCACCAGACAGTGGCCTTACGTACACTGTGACTCGTCCACCTTTCTACACCGGTCCTCATCAGTAAGAAAGTCTGTTTGGATAAAAACCTTAATCATTCACATACATGCGTACATATGATAATGTTGCATATATTAAATGCAGCGTTGTGAGAGAACTGACCGACCTTTTCTTCTAAGCAGCCTTCGAGACGCCGGGAGGTTGTTCTTAGTTGACAGCATACCCAAGTTCGTCAAGGACTCCAATGCACCAGTGCTTAGGCAATTCACTCAGGCAAGGGACTCTATGCAATATATGCATTGTGACCCAGGATATCCATATCTGACACATATTCTGTTTTCAACGCAGCATGCTGTGAATTTCATGAAAGTAGCCTTCATGCCTCCAGTCCTGGACATTGGCCCCTACCCTCAGCATGTCCAGTTGATTCTCTCTGTGACCAACCCGCTGGGGAAGACAGTGACTGGGATCTGCCTCAACATCACTGTACTGCCAGTAGACAACCAGCCTCCGCAGGTGATGAAACAAATACTTTGATTTTAGCTCCTTTCTTGGACTCGTAAGTCAACTGGACTGTGTTGTGATTCAGGTTGTTAGCAACACTCTGGCTGTGGATGAGGGAGGGGAGAGCTGCCTCAGTCTTGAGAACACGCTGATTTCCGACCTTGACTCTACTGAAGAAGTCCTCCAGGTGCAGCTGCACAGAGAACCCAACCATGGAGCTTTGTGGCTGGGGGACCTCCAGCTGAAGCCAGGCCACGTTGTGACCCTGCAAGACCTGAGAAGCCTAAAAGTTCGGTGCGTTGTTCTCTTTCATGTTCTTCTCTGCTGTGGTTGTATTTGTCCCTCAAGCTGTAGCCTAAACAACAACAACAACAACAATATTGACAATAACACATTTGACAGACGTCTTCCCTTTACCCTCCACTACACAGCAAACAATAGTGGTCAATAACTTGCAGTGCTCTTGGATCAGCCGAGTCTCGTGTGCAAAGTGAGAGTAAACACAACAAAAGCCATTAGCAAACCTCCTGTTTTCATTTTTTGAAAACTTGAACTACCATGACTGCCAGTCAGCGTCATCATGTAGCTTAGAGGCTTAGAAGTTCAACTTTCAACTTTGCCGTGTATCCACACTGTCTTCTCACACGTGATCTTTGCCACCTCCATGGTGCTGTTTCAACACAACCCTCCCCAGAACCTGCCTGTCTCCAACTATACCCAGGTATCTCCAGGTGCGTGCTTGAAGACACGTGCCTTAATGCCTCCTGCCACCAGGGCGGAATCCCTGACAGACGACTGAATCTGAAAATGTGTCTGTTAATTTTCAATGTCAATTCTGTCTGTTGTTTTCCATGCAGATACAAACACGACAGCTCTGAAACTACCGTGGACGATATTGAATTTATTGCAACAGATGGAACCAATTCCGTCAGTTTTACTCAGCAAATAAAGGTAATTTATTAAAAACGAGACTCCGTAGAAAATACAACCGACTTTCTGACATTACAATGTGAATCCTAACGTGGAAAACAATGTCACAAAGTGTCATCTGCTGATTTCATCTGAAGGTAAACCCTATCAATGATGAGATCCCCATATTGGTTGCTGGTTTGAAGCCAGTTCTCAGCTGTGATGAGGGGCAGGAAACGGTCATCACGAGTGAATTTATCTGTGCCACTGATGCAGACAGTGACAACAGCAGCCTGGCCTTTCTAGTTGCAAGACAACCCAAACACGGCACGGTGCTCCGCAATGGCATCCAGGTAGATTGCTTCCTTCAGGCTGACGTACTAGCAGGGAGCATCAGCTACAAACACACAGGTGGGCTAAAGAATACAACCAACACTTCCTTGAATCTTCTGACTGGGAACTTTTACCAGAACTGAGCTAACATTATCTTCAGGATTTATGTTTCTGCGACCCTTAATAAGCAGGTATGGAGATGGATGGATGGATAGATAGATAGATAGATAGATAGATAGATAGATAGATAGATGGATGAATGGTTGGATAGATAGATAGATAGATAGATGGATGGATGGATGGATGGATGGATGGATGGATAGATAGATAGAGGATGGATGGATGAATGGTTGGATAGATAGATAGATAGATAGATAGATAGATAGATAGATAGATAGATAGATAGATAGATTCTAAACATATTCTCATGATTTCATTTTCAGGCCCAGAGGTTGAGTTGGACCCTTGCCATGACACCATCACCTTTGTTATTTCTGATGAGCAAAGTGAAGACTCAGTTTCAGACTGCGGTGAAGGGAAACCAAGCAGCAGCCTGGGCAGAGGAAGAGCTCAGCAAGCAGACAGCCTGCAAGTGTATGACCTGCAGATCACCGTGCTTCCAGTCAACAGTCAGCCACCCTCACTCACAACTGGTAACCCATTTCCAATGACCTTGACTATGTCCTTGCAATGACCATGTCCGGCTATATACAGCCAGGGATCGGGATGCACTGAACAGTTTACGATTTTCTGCGCATTGAAATTAGGAAGCCGTTCAAGGCAACAGGAAGTCAGAGAAGCTGAATATGTAGCAAGAGTAGAATCAGTATGAAGGTCCAACTTGCTTTGCACTGCTTTGTACTACTGTAATGTGTAATGTTTGTATTACTGAAATATTCCCTGCTTTACCAAACTGTGAAACCTCTCAATATTTTTGTCTTTTTTCATTTCTTTTACGCTGTGGTTGGAATGATCAGAGTCTTGGTTTGCCGTTCCTTGCAGGAGACGTCTTTCTTGTGGATGAGGGAGGCTTTGCACCCATCACGCCGTCTCATTTGAAGGCCTCTGATGTTGACACGGTTTTACACGAGCTGCTCGTCAGTCTGATTTCCCCGCCTCAGTTTGGATATATTGAAAATGTTCTTCCCAGTCCAGGCTTTGAAAAAAGAAACACAGGCATAAGCATTGGTGAGCAGAATTTCTTGACATATTATTATTATGTTATTATTATGTTATTATTATTATAGTAGTAGTAGTAGTAATACATTTTATTTGCATAGCACTTTTCAAAAAACTGAAAGATGCTTTACATAAATATAAAAACATTACATTGAGAGACGAACCATCAATGCATGAATAAAATAATTGTAACTTTTTTTTTTTTCCAAGCCTCCTTTCCTTACAGAGACATCATGAACGGTCATATAAACTACGTACAGTCCAGACACCAGAGATTAGAACCCACCGCCGACCATTTCACCGTCTCTGTGTCAGACGGCAAACACAGCTCTGCTCACGTGGAATTTTACATTGTTATCACCCCAACAAATGATGAAGTTCCCGAGTTTGTGACTCAAAACATCACCGTGAGTAACAACATGTACCTCAAGCACTGCAGACAGATGCAAAATGAAACTTGCGTACCTTTCTGACTGTTGCTATTTTGTGACAAGGTGCCAGAAGGAGAAATGAAGCAGCTGGATGCAACAGTTTTTCAGGCCGTGGATCTTGATGTTCCTCAAAACATGCTGCACTTCAGTGTCGTGAAGGTGCCACAGCATGGCAGCATCATCAGTGGCATCGGTAACAGGTGGAACCCGGAGGCCACTCATCAGTCCATCGTCATGGACTTCACAATGACAGATATTACAAATGGTACTTCACTTCTTTTTCTGCAAAGTTACACAGAGGAAATTGTCTCCAGACTTATGAAGACTTCAAAAGTGGCTCAAACGTTTTGTTTTCAGGAATAATTTAACATTCTGCCAAACTGGCCTCTTACCTTAATCTCTCTATTAATATGAAGACCAGTGGCGTCTCCTCTTCAAATGTGCACCTATAAATATGCAAATCTGCAGTTGTGGAATGAAGTTCTTGGAGCACTGGAGCAGCTACAATAGAAAGTATATACAGTTCATTACAATACAGTTTAAAATGAATAGGTTGGACAAATGTATTACTATTTTTTGTTGACATTCAGTGTTTACCCTGACGTTCAAAAATCTGCGTCAACAAAATTGTGTCATTGTGGTTGTGTATGGACAATGAACCACCTGCTAGTTTATGCCAAGACCAGAAGAGTGGTGCCAGACTTGCAGTAAAAGTTTCCATAGCCTGACATCTTCAAGTCAAAACAAAACATCATCATTGTACTTGTATTTACTTAGAATGGACACAGGTATATATAGCACAAAAATATTGGTGAAAGTTCTGCAATCCATACTTGACCTGAAACCATACCTGGCTTTCAGGTCTGAATCTGATGTACATCCATGATGACTCTGAAGATGTGGAGGACAGCTTCACCATCCAGTTGACTGATGGGAAACATCTGGTCCAGCGACTGGTGGCAGTGAAAATACTGCCACAAAATGACGAGGAGCCCCGTGTCATCAGGTGGGATTACTCACATTGAGTCATTGAGCGCCTACGTGAGTGACGCATTGACACATGAAAGTGGATGTTCTTCTGGACTGGTCCAAAGGAACGAGGGGCTGGAGGTGGAACCGGGACAAGCCAGGCTCATCTCCAGTGCTGCTCTCTCTGCACGAGACATTGATACCCCTTCCACTGAAGTCATCTACATATTTAAGAGTGTCCCTACTCAAGGGCTCCTCCAGCTGAAGGTGGGAAACACAAACCATCCAGAAATAATTTATTGCTTTATAATTTGGCTTCTGCCTAATAATTAATGTATGAAAATATGACAGCATTCAATTTGGAGGTGTGTAACGCTGAACTGCTGCAAATCCCTTGAAGGAGGGTGAGGACTGGGTGGCTCTGACAGCAGGAAGGAACTGCAGTCAGGAGAGTGTGGACATGAACCTCCTGAGATACCTGCACAGAAAGCAGCACGATGCCCAGACCCAGGACTCCTTCACCTTCTACCTGTTGGACGGAAAGAATCCATCACCACCAGAGCACTTTCACATCTCCGTGAAATATCAAGAAAAAAGTCAGTATTATTATCATTATCATTATTATTATTATCATTATTATACACAAATGATGATACCCATGAACTCAAGCAGCTAGCATGGATGCTTTCCTGGTACCAACATGATTCTGTATTTAACCTTTCATTTCTTCCTCCTGGTTTTCAGGAAGTATTTCCATCTTCAGCAAACCAGTCCAAGTCAGCCGCGGAGACTTAGTGGTTCTGACCACAGATGTGCTGTTTGCTGAGGATGGTACAGATAAGCCCGATGAGATTTTGTACGCCATAACGAAGCCGGCGGCTAGTGGACACATCGGATACGTTACAACTCCGAGCCTCGCTATCGCCACCTTCAGCCAGATGGACGTAGCTGCCCATCGCGTGGCTTACAAACATGATGTCCTCGCCGGCTCAGCCACCCAAACAATTCAGTGAGTCCGCACAATAGTTTCAGATTATCTTCAGTTTTCATTCAATTTGCTCTTGAATACTTTGCAGGTTCATCTCAGACTTTAATGGCACTATGACACTTGAATTACTGCGACAGGAAGAATGTCGTGTGAATGAATAATGGTTTAGATGGGAGTCCTCGGGTGTCTTGAAAAGCATGATAGAAATCCAAACCATTATGAGATACACACACACTAAATTTAAACTGAGCTGTTCTTTACTTTTGGGGTGAATTCCAGTTCCTCCCTCAACCCTCAACCTCAACCCTCAACCTCAACCCTCAATCTCAAAAATGCGAAGTGCAAGTGCTGTCCCGATTCTCAGAAGGTCCAGTTGAGGGACCAGTTTCAGGGCTGTATCGCCCTCAATATTGAGATTCTCTGGCACCACCCTTGGCAGTAAGGGCTACCCAGAAGGCATTGTGTATTTTCGCCAAGACATCTTCGAAAGATGGCGATGAAAAAAGCGAGCTACAAATGGAAGTATTTTCTTAGTTAATAAAGATATAAATATTACCAAACCATTTTATTGTCTTAGTTTAAGACTTTTTTATGGATTATTGACATCATTGTTGCGTAACATTTTTTTTTTTTTACTGTACGATGTTTGTCAGCCGGACCGGCGGTCCCGGCTTAACGTTACTTGTATACCTCGTTGTGTAGCGACGGAGGACTTCTTCTCCTTCTCCTTCTTCTTCGTCGTCGTCTTCTTGACAGACTGGACGTGGCTTTGGCGTAAGGCCGCCCCCCACAGTCTGAAGACGTAACTACACTTAAGGGGTGTCCCATTTCTAAGTCACAAGATAGCTCTGACACTTATTTTTGAGGGCCAAGATTGAGGGCCAAAGATTGAGGGTTAAGGGTGAGGGTTGAGATTGAGGGTTAAGGGCGAGGGTTGAGATTGAGGGTTAAGGGAGGAACTGGAATTGGCCCTTGGTCTTCTTGGGGAAGATGGAACATTGAGGGCCTTAATAAACTTTGCTATGGTAAACCAATTAGATAGAAAGCTTCTACTGCTAGTACAAAAAAAACAATGCTGCGGATGTGTTTGCATTGCTAATGCTGCCCCTATAGGCTGCACCTCAAAATACACAACCAAGTCTTATCAAAGGCAGCAAGATTGAAGCAAGCCTTGAGATCCAGGCAAGTCTGCTTTGGGTCAATCCAACCCTGGTCTGACTGCACAGCAGCATTGGGCCCTGGGCTGTGTCTGCAGTTAACATACTCTAGATTGAATGCATGCTGTCCAGGCGGTCTAACAATGTCTTCAACCATCTGGCAGGTTTGTTGTCAGTAATGGGAGGAGCAGCCAGAACGGAAGCTTGGACATTGAAGTGACCGCGGTGGATCCTGGAGTCCCGTCATCTTTGTCCCTGAACAGAGGCCTCCCAGTCCCTCAGGGCTCCACGGTGACCATTGATCCGGACTCACTGGCCATGTCAGTCACCGACGCCCCACTCTGTGCTCGGACCTTTGTCCTTCAGCAGCCTCCACTGTACGGCAAGCTGCTGTTGAATGGAGCTGCTCTGACCACCGGCTCAAAGTTCTCCCAGGAGAACATCGATGCCTTGGACGTGTCGTACAGACATGACGGAGGACAGTCACTCATTGACCACTTCACCTTTACGTCCTCTGACGGCACTGATGGAGGTGTGTTGTGTGGTCAGTTACACACAGCGCAGGTTTTCTTCATTATTCAGGTCAGTGGTGAAGAGCAGGATTTAACTTTCTGAACTGAAGTCAAACATAGTTGAGTGAGGAAAATACAGACAGGTTCTCCATGTGTCTGCTGGGTTCTCCATGTTCTCCATGTGTCTGCTGGGTTCTCCAGGTTCTCACTGTGTCTGCTGGGTTCTCCATGTTCTCCATGTGTCTACTGGGTTCTCCATGTTCTCACTGTGTCTACTGGGTTCTCCATGTTCTCCATGTGTCTGCTGGGTTCTCCAGGTTCTCCATGTGTCTACTGGGTTCTCCATGTTCTCACTGTGTCTGCTAGGTTCTCCATGTTCTCCATGTGTCTACTGGGTTCTCCATGTTCTCACTGTGTCTGCTAGGTTCTCCATGTTCTCCATGTGTCTACTGGGTTCTCCATGTTCTCCATGTGTCTGCTGCTTGTGTGCAGGAATTCTTTTTGTGAATCCAAAGGAAAACGTAGTCTCAAACAAGTTACTCCTGCATGAGTTTATTTTATTTTTAAACAATACTGTTCGATGTTTTTCTCTTCCAAAACTCTTCAACGTATGTATATATTTGTAATCTATTTATTTGAACATTCTAAATATTTCTGGGTTTGTTTTTTCAACGTCAAAATGATTCAGGTACTGCCACTGGGTACAGTGTTTCCTGAGCTAGTGAAACTCCTCCCTCTTTGGAGATCAGAGCCTTTAGGCGGTGGACAACATGGAATCTTTGTGACGTCTCATGAGCTCAGGGCCAGAGACGCTCAAGGCAGAGATGAAGAACTGACGTTCTGTGTCGTTCGCCCGCCGTACTTTGGACACATGAAAAACGTTTCCACAGGTCGGTTCCGAGATTTGCTTTCGTGCAGTCAGCGCCAACAGTCCAGCCACGCGTTGTGCAATACTCTCTCTTCTCCTGCAGGTGGTTCTGTCCTAAAGTGCTTCTCTCAGTCAGAGCTCGGTAAGAGAGCACTAGCGTACGTCATCAACCCAGACAGGAAGTCTCTGACAGACAGCTTGGAGTTTACAGTGTCTGATGTTTGGGGCAACACTGGGCCCACTCACAGGTGACAGACACAGCCGCGGACTTTTCATGGCCTCTGCAATAAAAAAGTGTCATTTTGACAGTGAGTGGTCTTCTGTTGACAGACTGGAATTCCAGTGGTCCACTGTAGAGCTGGCTCAGCCCCACTACTCTGTCTGTGAGGAGCAGGAAACTGTTGCACTGGATATCCTACGCAGGGGGAATCTAGCAGAGTCGTCATTTGTAACTGTGAAGGTTGGAAAGTCATTCAAGGCTCGTATCCAACAAATGAATCAATTGGATCATCAGTTAATGAACCGCCACCTCGATGACTCTTCACACTGCAGGTACAGGAGGTCACTGCAGAAGCTGGGAAGGACTTCCTCATCAACTCTGCTGCGCTCATCCAGTTTGATCCTGGTAAGAGCTCAAGCAGTCGTCTTCTGTCCGGAGTCACTGAGGAACTCCTGGCTTGAGGAACAAGGAGGAGTTCATGGAAAAATGGCAAACTCCTTGCTTTTACTGTCTGGGTTCAGAGAGCGTGTGTGTGTGTGTGTGTGTGTGTGTGTTCTCTTTGTCGAGTTCTCTCTAGCTGTTTTTCCATGACCTTCCCAAACCTCAATATGGCCATCATAAAACCTGGCGATGGAAACAGCTCAGCTTGGACAAACCTCTCCAATGTGGCTCAGAGGTTTTGCCTCTCATCAGGTGGTTTTTCCACACAGATCCAAATCACTTTCATTTTGTGAAAAAGTGCAATGGAAACACAGCTTGTGATACTTTGGAGCCACTCTGCAAAACTGTAAAAACCCCCACGCTGGTGTGAACGAAGTGAAAGTGAAAACTTACCAGGAACAGGAACCCAAGAGGGGGGACTTAGGACTTAGGATGAATGTGAGGTTATATATTTCAGTATTACCTTGTTTTGCAAATAAATAAATAGCATTTTGAAAAACACTAGCAATGCTTTGGGTGTTCCAACAGCCCCGTTCATCCAGAAGGTCCCAGGCCACTTTCATTCTCCTCTTCGGTGGACCAACCACTTCTCCTCAGCCTTCCAATGCTTGGGTAGCAAAGGCTTGTTTTTGCTTTTTGCCATCCAGCAATTTAATTTGAATTAAAACACCTTGAACTGAACAGCAGTTGTTCAAAGTAGTCCTGGGTTTGACCACAAAGCCTGAATGATGCTGAAAAGGATCCAATCTAGAAGTCAAGCCTCTCTGGCTGGGAAGGAACATGGACGCTGAGTAGGTTGCCAGATGAATCCGTGTCAATACACACACGTCGCGCATGCTTGAATGGTTACTGCTTACGCAGTGGCACCCTTCAAACTGATGACCACAGCCGACGTGTACATTCAAATGTGTTTTGAGACGTGTTGGTTCAACGTCATCCAACAGCTGCACAGTAAGATGATCATGAAGACTGATGTTCTACCTGCCTTTGCCCCTCCTGTCCAGGAGTGTCCAAGAAGATCTGGAGAATTGAAATCCTTCAGGATGAGCTGGAAGAGGCTGAAGAGACGTTGACGGTGACGCTGGCCGAGCCCAGCGGTGCAGCTATTGGCAGCATCAACAAGGCTCAGGTCGCCATCATGGAGACAGACAGTAAGATGGAAGCGGCTTCCTCCTGTGCACTGAAAAAACGAATTTTGAGGTCTAGTAAAATATATTAGAAAATGCTTATAGCATCTACTTTGGAATATTAAATTTCATATATGACTTGATTAAATTGGGAATATACACACATTTTTTCTTCGTAATCAATTAATTAGAAGATAAGAGTACCATTTCTTATACAGTTTCTAGTAATGTTTACTCATTTTATAGACTTTGCACACATACCTAAAAATTTAAATACAATTTACTTGTAAGATTCCGCCACTTTAAATCTGCGCATGCTCATTGGACAGCTTCTTCTCGCGAGATTATCGAACCGCACATGCCGCCAGAACTCCCTGCCATCCGTGCCTGCAGAACTTTTGAATTTTCACCCAAAAATTCCATCGTGCCAAGAGGTGAGTTTAAGATACGTACTTTCATGTTTTGCAGTCGTATTTCATCATATTTAACTGTTTAAGCTCGGCGCCACCCTATCGCCCACTGTCTTGAGAACTGGTTTTTCATTGTCTCCGCTTAACGTAACTTTCGAGGGGTGGGGTGGGGTGTCATTGTCTCCGCTTAACGTAACTATCGGAGGGTAGGGCTGGAGGTGGGGGCTCATTTTCTCCGCTACTGTAACTTTCGATCAGGGCGGGCTGCTCGTTGTCGTTGGATGCGTCGCTGCCCATAGCCACAGACCGGGATGCGGACGGCAGTGAGCGTCCACAAAATACAGGTGGCGACATACGTGTGCATTCACACCTTCCATTTTTGTCACGTTGTTCAGTGAAGTGACGCCAGCTTTGCGAGTTTTCCCGATAATCGGCGGTTTTCAGTCAGGCGGAAAGAAAGCTGTGCGTTAATTATTACACAATGTTTTGTTCCTGCCACATACATAAACACGTGATCAAAAGATTCAGGTCGTTGTTTTAATTAAACTTTTCTGTTTTTTTACAGGACCACTTTAAGGAGGAGCCAGTGCTTTTGACAGTTAGTTTTGTCTTTCTTATAGAGAAAGTAGAACTGTAAGTAGAACTTGTAGTGTAGAACTGTCCCTCCCCCACACACACACCCTTTAAAACACTATGAGATGGTCATGCAAAAGTTGCAATTTCAGGACTGCAACACGTTTAGATCTCTTAAGGCATTACAGATTGAAACACTTGCACACTCGGTACCTTCCTGTTTATTTTCAGATTGTCCTTGTTGTTTTAAAAGTTGGGGTGCACTTAAAACACATTTGTCTCGAGATCATCCAGAATCTGAACAGTCAGGGAAAATAGTTTCTTTTAAATGTCTTGTTTGTAATTTATGTAATTTTCATACAGAGAAACAATATTTTGAACACCTTGGGAGTCATTTGAAAAAGCACGAAACCATTCAGTGTGTTTTTAAAGGGTGTAGCTATAGCACTTACGTATATACAACTTTTGCCTCACATAAAAGTAGAAAGCACACTCCTCATTGCCTGGAGGATTTTAAGGAAACTATCCTACAAACCTTTCCAAGTCAGGCAACAGATGATGATAGTTCACTGGTAGATGAAACTGACATTTCTTCTAATGAAACAATTGTAGGAGAGGGTGAGGACTTGGTTAAAGTCATTGTAGATGAGCTTGCTTCCTTACTGCTCAAGTTAGACTGTATCTTCAATGTGCCAAGTAGATGCATAGATGAAATTATAGGGGAGCTTCAATTTATCTCTTCCTCAGCATCTGCACCTGTACTTAAAAACATTATTCAAAAGACACTTGAGGGCCATAATTGTACTGTTGGAGAACTAGTGATCACAGATTTGGTAACTAACATATGCCAATTAAATCCTCTTAGTGCAGCCTTTAGTGAAGGAGGTCCTCTTGGCACAGCATACCAGAGAGACAAATACTTAAAGGAACATTTCTCTATTGTTGAGCCAGTAGAATACATACTTGATAAGAAAGAAGGAAAGTCATTTCAGTATGTCCCAATTTTACAATCCTTGTCAGAAATCCTGAAAGATAGTGACATTCAGGAGAAGTTGTTGACTCCAAACTACTCTCATTCTTGTGACTATACAAGTTTTCATGACGGTTCTCATTTCAAGGAAAATAGGTTTCTATCTGGAGAGGAATTTAGAATTTCCCTGCTACTCTACTGTGACGACTTTGAAATATGTAATCCATTAGGCACCTCCCGTAAAAAGCACAAAGTAACCGGTGTCTATTGGGTGTTAGCTGATATTCCTGCTTTATTAAGGTCTACTCTATCATCTATTTACTTGGCGATTTTGTGTAAGGCAGATGACATTAAGCAGTTTGGTTATCCTCAAGTGCTGGATCCCTTATTAACTGACCTGAAAAGCTTTGAAGAGGATGGTATTTTTGTACCATGTTTGGGAAAAGTAATTAAGGGCACCATATTTTCTGTCATTGCCGACAACCTTAGTGCCCATTCATTGGCGGGGTTCGTTGAAAGTTTCTCTGGCTCATATGTTTGCAGAGTTTGTCTTGGACAGCGAACCCAGTTTCAGCAGCTAGAGGTCCGGACAGGTTCATTTCCTTGTAGAACAAAACAGCAATACCAGCTGGATGTTGAAGCAGCTGCTGCCAGTGACACCCCTAGCCATGGAGTTAAAAGGCCTTGTGCAATCACAGAACGGCTCGATCACTTTCATGTGACAACAGGTTACCCACCTGATGTAATGCACGATTTACTTGAGGGAATTGTACCTGTAGAATTAGCATTGTGTTTATGCGTCTTCATAAAGAAAAAGTACTTCTCTCTTGAGGAGCTGAATGCAATCATCAAGAATTTTCCATACAAGGGGAAAGACAAGACAAATTGTCCTACACGTATAGTACCTACCTTTGCCTCCAAGAAAACAATTGGTGGCAACGCTCATGAAAATTGGTGCGTACTAAGGCTGCTTCCGCTTATGGTTGGCTTCAGAATACATGAAGATGACGATGCGTGGCAACTGTTGATGACCCTCAAAGATATTGTTGAGTTGTGCATGTCACCCACCCACACAGATGAGAGCATTGGTCTCTTAGATAGCCTAATTGCTGAACATAGACATAGATTTTTCTCTCAGTTTTTCCACAAGAAAGGTTGATCCCTAAACACCATTTTATAGAGCATTACCCACAGCTTATTAGAGCATTTGGCCCACTTGTGCTCTTATGGACAATGAGGTTCGAAGCGAAGCACCACTTCTTTAAGAAGTTAGTGAGACAGACCTGCTGCTTCCGTAATATTGTGAAGTCCATGGCTAAGAAACATCAGCACATGATTGCATACCATCTCCATAGTGCAAAAATTAAAAAAACAGTTGTCTCAGTCTCAAGGATGACAAAAGTTCCATTTGAGGTTCTAAATGAGAACATTCAAGAATTTCTACGACTGAGATTCCCTGAGGAGAAGGCTGTTTATTTAACAAACAGTATAGACTGTAAGGGAACAAGTTATGGCATTGGCATGATGGTGGCATATGGCTCAACTGGGGGGTTGCCTGACTTTGGTGAAATACTCCAAATCATAATTGCTCATGACAGTGTAGTGTTTGTAATCAAACTGCAGAGTGCATGGTACTGGGAGCATTTTAGATGTTTCAAGTTGGAGTCCACAAGCACAGTCAAAGTAATTAAACAGTCTGAACTCACTGACCAGTACCCACTGACTGCCTATGCAGTAGGAGGCAATCGAATGGTCTCTCTGAAACACCACATCTGCTTGTCGCACTAGGTAAAGTATCATTTTAATAGCTTCATGAACCAATTTTTTTATGCATCCATATTTTTTTTTGTCAATAGCAAGCATACAAGAGGGTTGACTGTGACCCTGTAACTTACAGGCCATTGTAATCTAAAAAGATATTTGCTGCCTAATCAATTTGTCTTCTATTTCTATTGCAGTTTTCCTTGCACATGACTGTGATGATGTCTGCCCTGCTCAACTTCGGGTCATTATTGAGGAGACTCAAGTACATAAGTTAACATTGCCAGGTGGAATTCCTGACACTGTTGATGAACTCTTAAGCGGCAGCACATGAACATTTCCAACTCCAAGGCACTTTCACAGTAATGTACATGGACAAAGAATTTGATGGCCAGTTCTTCACTCTACTGTCAACTGAAATGATCAAAGACAAAGACACCATCAAATTAGTTAAAAACGAAGAACCTATTTTTGTGACATTCAGTCCTTTGAATAATGAGCCAGGAAATTCCTTTCAACCTGAGCCACAGGAATCTTCTTCCCTGAATGACAGTTGCACATCTACTTCATCCGACAGCACCATTATTTTAGATCAGTCAGCAGAGTTTCGATGCAAACCGTACACCGACTTTGTGATACCAACCTTTTCTCCTCATGTTGAGATGTGCCTTGAAGCAGGAAACAAGGCCTATGAAAGCGATTGCTCTCTTCTCCAAAATCCAAGCATGAACTCTGATGTATTAGAGAAGCTTGCTGAGGAGATATTTCACTACACAGCCTACCCCACTGGTCTGCAAATATCAGCTGTTGCAGAAGCCCTGGTAAATAGGCATCCCTGCCTGAGGGAGCCAGGCACCTCATTTTCCGGCTTGTACGGGTGGCAGCAGCGAATCAAATACAAGATGGCCAACTACCGGTCAAAAATGAGAAGGCTAGATGTACCATGTCCAGAGCTGGACATCAATTCTTTGAGAAGAAAGCCTATTGGAGAGCAACACGCGGCGAAGAACTGCAAGAGACCGAGGAGGGCTGAAGTTAACTACCTGCCTCCACATCCTAGTGGAGAGACTAGAGACAGTCTAGAGGTATGTTTGTCTAGATGTGTGGATGTGAGTGTGTCGGTGTGGGAGCAGGGACAGTGTGTGTTGGTCTGGGTCTCGACTAGTACCATAGTCTGTGTGGGGGTACGGGTCTGGTCTAATTCCCGTTTTATCCACTTGGAGGTTGAGAGACAAGAGCTTCTGAATGAAATTAAGAAGAAGGACAACAAAAAAGTCATTCAAGAAAAAATGGCCAAAACCTTCTCCATTCGACGGCTTGAGGTGGTGAGAGGTAGCCCAGCCGTCGCCGAATTCAAAGAGAGATGGCCTGCCTTGTTCTGTGAAGCAGAGGTAAGCACTGGCGTATAGAAATGTTCATTTCTCAATTGGAAACTAACCAGAAGAAAAAATAGGCACTGTTGGAAGATGCTATTTAAATGGGCTACAAGTGTCATTGGACAGCCATGTCAATATGCATAGTTGGTGCTTGTTGATATGTTTTTAAACAAGCTAAAATTTTGCACATTGACATGGCAGGCTGCCGCCTTCCATTGGACAATCATATAGTGTCTGCATGTCACTGAAAATGAGTGAGATGAGTGAATTAGTAGTGTTGGTCCGTTATTATCAATGCAGATTCCCATGATGATCTTAAACCTTGTAAACGTCTCTGCCATGTATGCCTGTCATTGCCTCTGTTATCTTATGTCAATTCAGATCAAGGAGGAGTTTAGGAGAATTACAACAATTCCGCTGGAGCATCGATTCCTTTCAAAACTGGACTTTTACACACCAAAGCTCATTGCCTTGATGAAGACCAAGGGAGGTTGCATGGGAACCAAGCTGAGGCCACTCTTGAGTAAACTGAGTCAGGTGTGTTTTCTCTCTGCCGCTCAGTATATCGCTCTGTCTCTAACTCTTTTTCACACACACACACACACACACACACACACACACACACACACACACACACACACACACACAATGGATACCAATCCTGGCACGCAGCTTAATGTATTTACCACTAATTTCGCTTGATCTCTGAAAATCATGGAACATACACATATGTACTGTATGCAGCATTGATACAGTATTAATCTAATCTTTCCATAGAACCTAACCATTGAAGCAAGACGTGACGCAGTTATCCGTGCTCTCATCCTATACCTTGGCGAGAAGGAGGGGGACCTTTTCGACAATTGCTGGGTATAGTTGTTTTATGTTTTTTTTTTTAACAGGCACAAGTACATTTAGTCAAGGCAGCTGATGTGCAAACAGATGCCAATCAACTGGCACGTCATTCATCATTGACACCAAAACTTATCCCACTAGCTCACAGTTTCTTCATGGATCCACAGCAGAACTGACCAGATAATGTTGATTAATTTGAAAATAGACTCAATTAAGCTTGCTTTGTGCCATTTTAATGGTCAGAATATTTTTGCTCTGATCATGGAAGGAAAGGGGAGTAACTTCAAATGATTGAAACCATTATCTGTTTCTTCATATAATTTTGTCATTTTTTCTCAATTGAATGCAGCAGGACAACTGCAGTGATGTCACTCTACATGTCATCAAGGTTCTGGTCATCCATGGTGCTGATGGAGAGGACCCGGTGGATGCATCCATCATCCTTGAAGGCATGGAGATGCTGCCTGGATGTCGCAATACTGCCAATGCATGCCTGCTGCTCATGGGACTGGTCTATGCCCTTAACCTGGCATACCCGAAAACACTGCGCTACACCTTCGAGGTATTTCAGAAACTTTTCCTTGAACTGGATGGGATCAAGCTCTCCCCAAAAGTGCACACTTTGAAGGTTAGGTTGCTGTCTTGAATGGTGCTAATACACATGCTGGAAGAAGATTGTCTTGGGTGTAAAAAAGTGTTGTTTGAATTAATGCATTGGTGTTTACTCCAAAATGTTCATTGCTTGTTATAATGCTGTCTTTCTTAAATGTGTTGAGGGACGTCTGCACTTACTTCTCAAGTTAAGATTTCATGAAAAAATGCATTATTGGTGACACTGTTGTGATTGTGCAGTTTGTTTTAATTGCCATTTAATAGTCTACTCACAAACCATAATTATATTGACGCTGTGTTCTGATGCTAAACAACAGGCATGTTTGTTGGACTTTTTTTTTTTACAGGCCATTTTGATTTCTATTTGCTTTGGTGATGCTTTCACATATACCAATAAAGCCTTTTGAAAGCCTCAGCCTAAGCACGTTTGTGAACCTTTTGCTGGGATCTTTGTCAAATTATTTTAAAGGTGAAGACTAACCAAAAACCTAATAAAGTTTATTTATTTATTTATTTTCTTTACTAAAGTAGTCATTAAATGCATGTAAGATTTAGTTAGTTTTAGGATGAGAGTAACTTGATTACTGTAACCAAATATAACTAAAGTCAAATATGTAATGGAGTAGGAGTTGCTTACTAGAAAGTAATAAGAATTAATTGATACCTTCAAAATGATGCTGATTGTAATGTAGTAAGAGTTACTTTATATACCCAAAAATGTGCTTAATGTAATTTTGTAAGTGTTACTTAATATTCTCAAAAACGTTAGTTTTAATGGTTAGTATATTTTACTTGACACTGGTGAGTGAAATCTAATGATAATTACGGCAGTGATTTTTACTTACTTACCGTGAGTGCAAATAGTTACGAGGATTTTATTAAGTAAATCTTACAAGTTATTTTTTTCAGTGTGTGGTGTAACCCATCATGCTAGATGGAATGTTTCTCCAGTGACTTTTCTAGTCGTGCTGCACTGAGCCATCTGCTGGCATCAACGTTAGTTTTGGATTTGTAGATTCTGTTTGTTTCCATCTGCTGCAAGGCTGAGGAAGAGATGAGTTGGTAGATGGAACCTGGCTGATGGTTCTTCCAGACATCATGTGGCCTCAGGTCTCCACTGGTGAAGGCGGGACTGGGAAACTCACTCTTTGGTGTTGGACGTCCAATCAGAATGGTTGTTGGGTTAATTACAGGATGTCCGTCAGCTGTGTTTTCCACGTGTCCTCACAGGAGAGTGTCATCAGAGGCCCAGTCAGAAGGTCCTCCCACCTATTCAGCAGAGGACGCCGCCCCCCAGAGGAGATCTTGGGCCCCACAGAGAAAACACCTTCATGCTTGAGTCTGGAGTCGAGGTCACGAAAAAGAAAATCAAAGTTTCTGCTTCTCGTCGTCCTGTAAGTACCCACGACGGTGCTTGCTTTTGTCCAACATTCCTTCTATATAATATTCCCACTGCGTGTCCTAGATTACACCGTCATCCATTTCCTCTGATGGAGACGACACCGTTTACACGGTGAGTTGACGGATTGAAACTCTGACGTGAAGGTAAACGAATCAGACTGACTCTGTGTCCTCCTTCCCTCCAGTACCATGGAATCATGGGAGTTCATTTTAAAGCTGCTTCAACTCCGCCCAGAAAAGGCAGGAAGGGAAACCAGCGCTTGTTTAGCAGGTCAGGGCAGAAGCTAGCGCCGCCGGCCGCTATCAAGTCAGAGCCTCGAAGAAACAAAAACAAACAACGCAGAAAATTGAACCACTTGAAAAAAAGCGTGAGTAAAACTTGGTTGGTTTGCTTGTTGCCATTTTTGCTTCCAATCAATGTCAATATTCAAAGTAAAGTTTGAATTTTTTTTTTTTGCGTGAGGCGATTTGCTTTTCAGTATTTCTGAAAAAAATGCAAAAAGATGAAATATTAAATAAGAATAAACAGCCAGTGAAAACCTCAACCTGGTGAAGCCCTCACAATGTATTTACCCCGACTCTCTTGAAAGAAGCTGTCATCCTATCCTGGATATGCAAGTATTGGAAACTACAGGGGATTTTTTTCTCATTCTTTTAGCTCTCAAGTTCAAAAAGCAAAACATGTTTGAAAAAAATCTGTACAAATCATAATGCTAAATCAAAGAAAAGCTAAATGTTTAGCATCAATTCAAATATCAAGCAGCTTCTTCTTCTCCCTGTTTTAGCACTGAGTGACTGAAGCGACGCAGGAGGACAACCACTGGTTGGAGGCTTGGAGTGAAGCTGCTCAGCTCCACTCACTGGAGAAAGACGCCACCTTGGTCAGCGGTGGAGTCCTGGTGTGGAGAAGGTCCAAGTGGAGCTTCATGGCCTGCAAGACCAGCAGCTGTCATCACTTCACTGGGCTTGGAGGTTCAGACAGAAGGTCAGGAGGACCTTCGTCCAGCAAACATTTCAGTTTCATCAGAGATCAGTGAAAACATCTCCAGAACCTTCAGCACGACCAGGAACAGCTGAGGTTGGGACTTTAACTACAATCTGTGTATTTTGAACTTTAAATTGTAATAAAATGATGTAATATCAGAATTTTCTTGTATTTTTTTCATGAAAGATTGTAAGTTTATTTACACTATATTTTTAAAATTCAAAAATCTAACTTGAGATCGACGCTATCGCCTGCTAACCCGTCTGAATCGGTGAGATTGGAACGAGAAAGCAACAATTTTAGATGAATAAAGTTCAGAAGTCCGTCTCATCTTCTCCAGTTGGTGGAAAGTCTGCGTCTGTCAGCCGGAGTGAATTTCCTGGGGTGCAATGCCCCTAGATGGCGCTGTTGGGCCACTCACTGTCTCGCACCCTGCCTTCACTGGTCACATGAAACTGGACAGACATTAATGTTGAGGACACACAGAGTCGTGCAACGTGTGGTGATGGAGCTATGAACAAGCTGAGCCACGAAAAAGGTTTTGTTTTTGTTTTTTATGAATAAAAAAGTCAAATCTGAACATTTGTGAATAGTTTTTAATGATATTCAGAGACAATTTGTCATTTATACATCATCATCATCATCATCATCAGGGATCAGGAATAACAGAAATACAATCATCATCTCAGCAGTTTTGCCCAACGTATCGACGTCCTGGTTGTTGTCATCAGTGTCGTGCCGATGTCAAATTAAACACAGCAAAATCAGGACTCATTGTATGCGTGACATCATGTCAGCCACCCCAGAGGGAAGGAAGCTCCTCCTCTGCGGATCTCTCTGGTTTCTCTGCTTTAGGGTTTTTAGTCCTTCCTCAGCCAGTTCAAGGGTCAAAGGGCAGACGCTCTTCTATCAGGGGCTGTGTCTCAGTTCAGGCTCTGCATCCTTCCAAGGCTGCATTTGAAGGCCAGTTGCATCCTTGCACTGCGTGAAGACTCCTCCCAATTCCCAGAAGTCCTTAGGACCCTCCAGATGCACCCTACTGTTAGCACCAAGGCTGCACCGCTACTATCCTGCACCTCCTTCTGTATCCCAGGATGCTTTGCGTGCTGCTGCAAAGCATCCTGGGATCCTGGGAAGTCGGCTGAAATTAGCGCCATCTACTGGCAAAGACACCACGTATAAATTGAAGTATTGAAATTTCACATCAAATATTCAGTTTTTAACGCAGGGTTTTTACTGATTTGAACATCCAACCAACCAATGGTTAGCTTGATGCTATGAAAACGTCACTTCCGGGGTTGGCCAGCAGGCTAGACCGTCCCGTGTGGTTACCGGGGAGGCGGGGTTTGGGTTGGTCCTTCTGGGCTGGGTCCTTGGAGGACGCTTCCTTCAGACTGAGGACGCTTCCTTCAGACTGAGGACGCTTCCTTCAGACGGAGGACGCTTCCTTCCAAGGATGCAGACCCTGGATTGAGACCCAGCCTATATTTGTCTATTGTGTGCAGATACATCAATGGCCAGATCCTTCGCCTTGTCTTTGCGGCCTTGGGCTGCCTGTCTGTCTGTGTTCTGATTGGTGAATCGGTTCCCTCAGAGCTACTTGGCTAAATGCAGGATTTCAAATTTAACAAAGAACTTCCTCAGGATTCTATCTGCCTCAGCAAAGAAGTGCATCCAGACAACAGGCAGGAGAGAAGTCACAGCACCGCTGTCTTGGAGTGAAATGTGAAATCCTCCACAGACCTCGTCAGCAGTTTCACTGAGGAACTCTTTCCTTCCTTTTTCACTTGAGAGAAGTTCAGCCTCCGTTGCACTGATCAAAAGTGTCTTTGCACAAACACTTACATTAAATTGCAGAAGTCTTCATTTTATAAAAGCATCCAAGGTGTTTTAGTCCAGGCCAAATCTGTGCGTTCATTTCAAATGTTTTTTTCTTGATGAGCCATAAGCTTTGTTTTTTTTTTTAAGTGGGGGCAGCAAAAAGCTAGCGTTAGCTTGATGTTGTAGTTTTCATTTTGGGAAGTGTTTAGAAAATGACCATGGAGCCATCGTCACCTTCTAGAGCTCCACCCCACTGCGTGACAGACCGGACAGACTGGACTCAGTGGCAAGTCACTGCACAACCTGACCGACCGTCTGTTGCACGTCTGCCTGGCTTGATTCTTGCAAACACATTGATTCCAGTGTTTCTGTAACTACTGTGTAGTTTATTTTTGTACTGTGTTTTTTCAGTGCTGCAACAGAGTAGCTTCCCAATTTGGGACCAATACAATACATCCATCCATCCATCTATTTATTTATTTATCTTAAAAAAGGCCGACAGAACAACTACAGGTAAAGAAAATGTGTGTTTTGATTTTGTATAAAGTTTGAATTTGAATCAGATCACTGAGATTTCAAAGTGAATCACTGCCAATCGTTCTTGGCACCCTTTAACTGAAAGTGTTTTTAGTCAGAGTGGCTTTGATGGAAGCAAAGTGTCAGCAGAGATGAAGATGGCAAAGACATCAGAGAAGATGAAGGTCAACACCAGGCCACTGGACGCTGCACTGCTTGGCAGTTTTATCTTTGCAAATTCAACCCTGCAGGTGGCAGTGAAGATCGTGAGTGTTTGGGGAGTAATGTGGCATTTTCTGACATCACAAAGGGTTGATTTCCAGATCTGGATATTTTAAAGGACTCTTCAGACCAGTGTGGCCGGGAACCCCAGGCTAACAGCCACGCACGCTAACCAGTCGGCCCCTGAGCCAAGTAACCAGGACCAACTGGACCGACTGGACCATCAACAACAAGCAAAGGAAATAAATCATGCAACTCTGTCATGTTGGAGTTCAAGGACGTGTATTCTTGTTAGAAAACATAAGTGAAGTAGATTTGCACAACATGCGCCACCATTAGTTCAACTGTGGCCGTTGTTTGTACGTCGATGTGCATTTGTCTCTCACGCTCGTCCACTGTCGTCTCTACTGCGGCACTGGAGGAGGCGCTTGTACAGTGATCACTGGCTGGAAGAGACAGAAGACAAGGAGAAAAACGGACTGAGAAAATAAACTGGCGTTTTCCCTCGTGTGTTATAACGGCTTCATATCTGTAAAGTGATTTTATGAAGAACAATTAAACAGAGGAGCCTAATTAAAAACGGTTCTGCTAAACTGCATTGTTTCTCAGCAGTAAACTGAAAATCAAGATTTCAAAGAGAACCAAGAAGGAGCCAGTAACTGCTAGCTAGCTGGACTGCACCTGTACAGTGCTTCTCCAGCACCTTCATGGAACCCAAAGCACTTTACAACGGCCTCTCAGTCACCCACTCACACACCAGTGGGTGGCGCTGCCGTGCAAGGCGCTGCCAGCCCCACCGGGAGCCATCTAGGGTTGGGTGTCTTGCCCAAGGACACGACGACGGACCAGCGTGGAGCAGGATTTGAACCGCCAACCTTTCGGTCATTGGACCTCCTGAGCCACAGTCGCCCCAGGCGAAAGTCGCACAAGTAGCTGCAACGACAGCAGACTGGATGGACGTGGTGGACGCTAACGCTAACGACTGTCTCGGAGTTCTAAACTGCTGCCCTTCCATCACTGTCAGGCTGCTGCAACAGGCCAGAGCTACCAGATGATTGGCTGCCTGAGGGTTCTTCAGACGAGGGAGGTTCCCACATCAGCGTGACAAGACCAACAACACTACATTCTTTCACAACAAGTCTTGAATAGCGTGCAGTAACACCACAGACGGTTGCTACGTTTGTCGCTAGTCGCTCTCTTACAACAGAGTCGACAGAAACTCCCGAAATATTGAGGAAAGTCACGAAGTTCTGGAGTCCGAATCTCCAAAGGTTTTCAGTCTTCAGACAGAACCTCCACTGCTACACTGCTACACTGCTACACTGTCTCTGGACTGACTGTTGGAGACCACCAGCACCCAGGATGGATGGTCCTCAGTCACTAGACCTTCATCTCAGACACAGCTGGGCCCTCGAGGGTCCGTCTGGAGGGGGTCTCTGTACATCACCTCAAGACATCAGTGGGCCGACCAATCAGGTGCTTGGATACAAACGCGCATCCATCCAGATCCAAGCTGGACACTTGTAGTTGACCAATGTATCTTTAACGAGGTGAGAGGGCGGAGCCTCCACAGCCACCGAGTCAACTCACCACAGACCGGTGATCATTGGCTGAAGTTCAAGGTTAAAACATAAGCCTAGCAGTCACACACACACACACACACACACACACAGTCAACATCAAATGGAATTACCACTTTAGGAGCTGGGACACAGCAGTTGACCACTTTGCAGCAGTACACAGCCAAGGTGACAGAGATGGCGACCAGGGTGATGTGAATGACCACACTTTCAGTGCTATAGTGGGACTGGGCAGTCTGCAAGTGGAGGAACATTGAGGGAAATGAAGATGGTCAGCAGCAGTGGTTGAAGGTGTCGCCGCGTGAAAGAAAACACAACTGACCTCAATCTGATGACAGGTTGGACCATACAGCTGCGTGAAGTTATCGTTGTAGTAAAACCAGCAGGGGGATGAGATGAAATCCCAGGTGTTCAGACATGCGACGGCGTTGAAGACGGAGGCAACGCAGGCGACAATCTGCATCCCCAGACAGGCCTGCAGCTGAAGACCAGAGGGCGACGAGTCAGCCCACTTCAGTGTGACATCACAGACAGTACGACATCACAGACTTTGATTTGTTTTACGGAGAATACAATTGTGAGAATGAAGAAAAAGCTGAGAAGAAACAACAATTTATTCCAGCAGCAAGACTACATGGAAAATGCAGATGTGCTTCAAGGTTCTGAGTCCAGCAGGGAGTTGGCCTCAGGGTTTATGAGCACTTTGCCCATCAGAAGCAAACAGTGCTTGGCCAACAACAAACCCTGGAGGAGCACTGACGAGGCTCGAGTGAAGGAGAAGAAAAGGTTCTGCAGGTCAAGGAGGAAGAACCAGCTAAAGAACATCCAGAGGAAGCTTGGGAGAAACAGCAGGGGAGGGAAGGACGGAACCAGGAGGAGGAAGGAGGAGGAGCAGCAGCAGGGACACCGTGGCTGAGTCTCAGTTCAGGCTCTGCATCCTTCCAAGGCTGCATTTGAAGGCCAGTTGCATCCTTGCACTGCATGAAGGCTCCTCCCAATTCCCAGAAGTCCTTAGGACCCTCCAGATGCTCCCTACTGTTAGCACCAAGGCTACACCGCTGCTATCCTTCACCTCCTTCTGTATCCCAGGATGCTTTGCGTGCTGCTGCAAAGCATCCTGGGATCCCGGGAAGTCAGCTGAAATTAGCGCCATCTACTGGCAAAGACACAATGTATAAATTGAAGTATTGAAATTTCACATGAAATATTCAGTTTTTAACGCAGGGTTTTTAGTTATTTGAACATCCAACCAACCAATGGTTAGCTTGATGCTATGAAAACGTCACTTCCGGGGTTGGCCAGCAGGAGGGAACGGCGGTGACGCAACCAGGAAATACGCCCAAAGCTAGACCGTCCCGTGTGGTTACCGGGGAGGCGGGGTTTGGGTTGGTCCTCCTGGGCCGGGTCCTTGGAGGACACTTCCTTCAGACTGGAGGACGCTTCCTTCCAAGGATGCAGACCCTGGACTGAGACCCAGCCTCTCTGTCCATCCTCCATCACCACTGCTCCCCTTGGAGCTCCAGTCCCACCTCCACACCCAGACCTTCACCCCCAGCCCAGCTCATCCATCGCTAGTGACAGCATCACAGATACTTTCTCTGAATACTGCCCCTACTGGTGGTTTGAGTCGTGCTGGGTCGAGGTGGTGGCAAAGAGGTGGAAGAAGTGAAGCAGAGCGACGGTGATAAAGGAGTCTGAGCTGCACAGAACGGTCGTGAGAGGAGCAGTGCTGCAGGATTCAGAGGCAGTGGCACTGTGTGGAGGCGGAGGGTGAAGTCTGGAGGTCTCTTCAGGATTAGGAATGCTGTGAGATGTTCTGGAGTTAAAGAAAGGCCAGGAGCAGGTGGAGGAGGAGGGCTGGTGAGTCTATCAGTAGACTGGTGAGGCTGGAACCTCCATGGTCCTGAAGGACCAGCAGAGAGGAGACTGATGGAGGGAGTGAACAGGGTGATTTCTTGGTGCGAGAGAAGAGGATGCAGATGTTGGGAAGAGAAGTCGACTTTGTCCGGTAAAGCCAAATAACCGAGTCAGCAATACTGCAATACTGCAATACTGCAAACCTTACGTGTCACTCTACTGGTTTCTGTTGAAAGGCAGTGGGCCTCTGTGGTCAGCAGTGAGATCTTCACGAGGCATGATGAGAACTCACCATTTTCAAATTGAGCTTCTGCGCGGCTATGGCAACGCCGCCAGCTGCTACCACCTGCCAACAGAAGCACACACACACAGTCTGGTGAGGAACTCAGGCAGTGCATCAGCAAACTGGAGAACGTGTGAGAGATTGATCGGTCTGTTGATCATCAAGCCAACATGGAGCAGGTTGACGGCTGGCTGCGGTTCTTCAGACGTCACTGGAGTCCAGTGAGGCCACCACCAGACCCAGAACACTGAACAAGACCGTCCGACATTACTACAGCAGAGTCCCAGCTGGCCTGGAGGCATCAGAGCCGCTGCTGGAACCTCACAGTTTGCTGCCTCGTCCTCACGTGGAGCAAAGAGAGGCGTGGCTTTGCTCACCAGGAGAGATGTAACGAAGAAGAGAACATTGGCGGTGCCGCTGCTCAGGTCCTTGGCCAGAAACACACTCAGACAGACGATCTGATAGGCACTCAGTCCAATCTGAGCGATCTGGAGGAGAAAAGGCAACACTGAGAGGGGACCCACACTGCACACACACAGCAGACACACACAGCACACACACAGCAGACACACAGCAGACACACAGCAGACACACTGCACACACACAGCACACACACTGCACGCTTTGCACTGCACGCTTTGCTCCAGTGTTTTACAATCACTGGAAAATAACGATCAGAAACTCCAGAGATCCAAAGTTTTCTTGCTTCTCGTATTCTGAGAGTTCAGCTTGACAAACACTGCAGTGATTCACCACTGTGTGGTAACTGGTGTTGTAACTGGTGTTGTAACTGGTGTTGTATTGTATTCCAAAACATGATGAGTAGACATCTTCTCACACACACACACACACACACACACACACACACACACACACACACACACTCTACCCCGAGAGCTTTGGGCTCAGCCTCCAAGTACTTCTCCTTTGTGTGGCCGGTTCTCTGGAACGTCAGTGCAACCAGAGGGTTCTGGGCCGGCTGGGCCGGGCCGGTTCCGTCCAGCGACGACGCTGCTTCTGCAAAAACAGCCAACGTGCGTTCTGGCTCAAGACTTGACAGAGAAACCACTGTCGGTCACTGAAAGCTGCCAGTTTGAACATTTGCATGAAGCGTTGAGTGGGAAGGAGTGGCTGCCCCTGTCAGTCTGCAGGGAACAACATCTGGAAGCCGTCGTTCCCGGGAACAGCAGGACATTCCGGAAGCTTTGCTCCCACGGCTCGGGAAGGTCTGATTAAAATGAGTCTTTACCTGTCATGGTCACAGTCAGAGACGTCTTCTCTTCAAGCTGCTGCCTGCTGATCCGAGGCTGCGGAGGAACGTTTTCCAAAACAGGAAGTGGGGCTTTTGAGGAGTCCCGCCCCCTGACCCCTGTAACACGACTCCCAGTGCACATCTGCTCACCAGACTGACACGGAGCAGCAGGAGGAGGAGGAGGAGGAGGAGGATTGAATCAAACCTGATTGAGCGTTAGTATTCTGCCCGCCGTCTTTTATTTTTACAGATGAAGGAAAAACATCAGACTTTCAAAATAAAACTTAGAAAGGCCAGAAAATCAGCAGGAAAGAGACTCGGCCAACACTGTAATAACACGATAATAACAGAGAACAATCCAGCTGCTGCTGTTTCAGTGACACCCTGACTTTATTTTTTAACTTGATGAAGCAAAGTGTTTTTTTTTTTTTTTTAAATGCTTCACAATAGTTGGCGAAGCAGCAAAAATGTTCCATACAATGATTAAAGACACCTGGGTAAGAAGAGACGCTGCCGTTCCACTGAGAAGAAAACTGGTTCACTGCAGTGCCAGTGATGCTCGCCTCAGATCATCTGAGATCATCAGAACCTTGAGGAGCCTAATTTAATATGACTGAAATAATACAAATATTGAGGAGGCAGGAAATCAAACTTTAATTGTCAAACAGTGGCGTGAGAGCTCAGCTATTAGATGCTGTGTAGACGCCGCAAAAAGGGCCGAGCTGCAACGACAGAGTTAGCCGCTAGCCGCTAGCCGCTACCAGCCATACGCCCTGGTCCACACGGCTTTCTTCTTCATCTCAGGGAAGGACTTGAGGGCCAACAACGAAGCTGGGAGAGAGAGAGAGAGAGAGAGAGAGAGAGAGAGAGAGAGAGAGAGAGAGAGAGAGAGAGAGAGAGAGAGAGAGAGAGAGAGAGAGAGAGAGAGAGACAGAGGAGCATTGAGCAGCTGTATCTTCATCAGGGTGCTCAGAGTTCTGCTGCACGTCCACCAACTCCAGCTGGGAGGAGACGGCACCATCATCTGCTCACCATCGAGTGTTTCAAACCTTCCTGCTGCTCAGAACCTGACGCAGTATGATGTCATCACCTGGTACATGAGCATCAACACGCACTGTACATGACTGGCAAGTGTAGTTCACCTTTGACTGAGTGGATGGTGGTGGAGGACAAACTCTGGTCAGGAGCTTCTCTGATGCTCAGCAGCCAGTCCACACACTGAGACACACAAACACAATGAGACGTGTCGTTAAGTCACTTCAGAGGACGGACGGACAGACAGGCAGGCAGGCAGGCAGGCAGGCAGACAGACAGGCAGGCAGGCAGGCAGTTAGAGAGACAGACAGGCAGACAGGCAGGCAGGCAGGCAGGCAGGCAGACAGACAGACAGACAGACAGACAGGCAGGCAGGCAGGCAGGCAGACAGACAGACAGACAGACAGACAGACAGACAGACAGACAGGCAGGCAGTTAGAGACAGACAGACAGGCAGGCAGTTAGAGAGACAGACAGGCAGGCAGGCAGTTAGACAGACAGGCAGTTAGAGAGACAGGCAGGCAGACAGACAGGCAGTTAGACAGACAGGCAGTTAGAGAGACAGGCAGGCAGACAGGCAGGCAGGCAGACAGGCAGGCAGGCAGACAGGCAGACAGACAGACAGACAGACAGACAGACAGACAGACAGACAGACAGACAGACAGACAGACAGACAGACGGACAGACCCACACCTTGTGAGTGTGTGTGCTCCAGGGCTCGGTGGCCAGCAGCAGGCGCAGGCAGTGTGGCAGTGCCAGCAGACACAGTGCCAGGCCGTCTTCACCGCTGCTCTCCTCTCCATCTCCAGCTGTGGGCTTGGCCTGGAGTTGCCGTGGAAACCACTGGGCCCTGACCCCCAGGAGGAGGGGCACCTGGTGGTCGGCCCAGGAGACCACGGCAGCGGCGAAGACCTGCAGCAGGAAGTCTGTGGCCTGAGGAGGAAACACAATACACGCTGTGTGAGGACCTTCAGGTGTGTGAGGACCTTCAAGGTGTGTGAGGACCTGGAAGGTGTGTGAGGACCTTCAGGTGTGTGAGGACCTTCAGCTGTGTGAGGACCTTCAGGTGTGTAGGGACCTTCAGCTGTGTAGGGACCTTCAGCTGTGTGAGGACCTTCAGGTGCGTGAGGACCTTCAAGGTGTGTGAGGACTTTCAAGGTGTGTGAGGACCTTCAGCTGCGTGAGGACCTTCAGCTGCGTGAGGACCTTCAGCTGCGTGAGGACCTTCAGGTGCGTGAGGACCTTCAGCTGTGTGAGGACCTTCAGGTGTGTGAGGACCTTCAAGGTGTGTGAGGACCTTCAGGTGTGTGAGGACCTTCAGGTGTGTGAGGACCTTCAGGTGTGTAGGGACCTTCAAGGTGTGTGAGGACCTTCAAGGTGTGTGAGGACCTTCGGGTGTGTGAGGACCTTCAAGGTGTGAGGACCTTCAAGGTGTGTGAGGACCTTCAGCTGTGTGAGGACCTTCAAGGTGTGTGAGGACCTTCAGGTGTGTGAGGACCTTCACGGTGTGTGAGGACCTTCAGGTGTGTGAGGACCTTCAGCTGTGTGAGGACCTTCAGCTGTGTGAGGACCTTCAGCTGTGTGAGGACCTTCAGCTGTGTGAGGACCTTCAAGGTGTGTGAGGACCTTCAGCTGTGTGAGGACCTTCAGCTGTGTGAGGACCTTCAGGTGTGTGAGGACCTTCAGCTGTGTGAGGACCTTCAGGTGTGTGAGGACCTTCAGCTGCGTGAGGACCTTCAGGTGTGTAGGGACCTTCAGGTGTGTAGGGACCTTCAGGTGTGTGAGGACCTTCAAGGTGTGTGAGGACCTTCAGCGTGTGTGAGGACCTTCAGGTGTGTGAGGACCTTCAGCTGTGTGAGGACCTTCAGGTGTGTGAGGACCTTCAGGTGTGTGAGGACCTTCAGGTGTGTAGGGACCTTCAGGTGTGTGAGGACCTTCAGGTGTGTAGGGACCTTCAGGTGTGTGAGGACCTTCAGGTGTGTGAGGACCTTCAGGTGTGTGAGGACCTTCAAGGTGTGTGAGGACCTTCAGCTGTGTGAGGACCTTCAAGGTGTGTAGGGACCTTCAGGTGTGTGAGGACCTTCAAGGTGTGTGAGGACCTTCAGGTGTGGAGGACCTTCAGCTGTGTGAGGACCTTCAGCTGTGTGAGGACCTTCAGCTGTGTGAGGACCTACAAGGTGTGTGAGGACCTTCAGCTGTGTGAGGACCTGAGGACCTTGGAGGACCTTCAAGGTGTGTGAGGACCTCTAGGACCTGTGTGTGAGGACCTTCAAGGTGTGTCCCTTCAGGACACCTTCAGTGGTGGTTCAGTCAAGCATCTTTCCACAGAGATGAGATGGATCAGATCTACCTGTCTGGTGTCTCCACAGGACACAGTGGTGGTTCCATAGGCAACATTTCTAATGTGTCCCATCAGTTCCAGCAGCCACTCCATCCGTTTCTCAACTCCTGACACGAAGAAAAGACAACAACCAGGTCCGATTCAAACCCACAGGGAGGGAAACAGATATCTGCACCAACATGAAGAAGTGATCTCCTTCATGCAGACCTGTGTTGGGCCCAGTGGCGAGGCGGCTCTGGTAGAAGGTGTGAAGGAGCAGCCGACCAATGGTGTGACTGGGGCCTCCACGCAGCACACTGCTGATGATGTCATTGAGGGCCAGCAGAGGGATTCTTCCACAGGAGGTCAGATAAGCCAGAATGAAGCAGGTCTTCTCCCCTGGAGCCTGAAGACCATCATCATCATCATCATCACCATCATCATCATCATCATCATCATCACCACCATCATCATCATCATCATCATCATCATCATCATCACCATCATCATCATCATCATCATCATCATCCTCATCATCATCATCATATCATCATCAACACAATAAGACTGTTGAACACACAATAACCCTCCAACACATGCTAACAATTCAACACACACACACTCAACTGCACTCTACACATCTGCATCTCACTGCTGCTCTCTATTGCTCCTCTTTTGTGCCGTCACCGTCGCTTTGTAGGTGGTTGGTGCATCGAAAAGTCTGAAGTCCAAGACTTCTAAGACTCTAAGACGTTCCCCTGCTGCTGCTGCTGCTGCTGCTGCTGCTGCTACTACTGCTGCTGCTACTGCTGCTGCTGCTGCTGCTGCTGCTACTACTGCTGCTGCTGCTGCTGCTGCTGCTGCTGCTGCTGCTGCTACTGCTGCTGCTGCTGCTGCTGCCACCGCTGCCACCGCTGCCACTGCTACTGCTGCTGCTGCCGCCGCTGCCGCTGCTGCTACCACTGCTACTGCTGCCGCTGCTGCTGCCACCGCTGCCACCGCCGCTGCCACCACCGCTGCTACTACTGCTGCTGCTGCTGCCGCCGCCGCCGCTGCCACTGCTGCTGCCACCGCTGCTGCCACTGCTGCCGCCGCCGCTGCCGCTGCTGCCACCACTGCCACCACCGCTGCCGCTACTGCTGCCGCTGCTGCTGCCGCCGCCGCCGCCGCCGCTGCTACCACCGCCACCACCGCTGCCACATACCGCCGCCGCCGCTGCTGCTGCTGCTGCTGCCGCCGCTGCTGCCGCCGCTGCTGCTGCTGCTGCCGCCGCCGCCGCCGCTGCCGCTGCCGCCGCTGCCACCGCCGCCGCCGCCGCCGCCGCCGCCGCTACCACCGCCGCCGCCGCCGCCGCCGCCGCCGCCGCCGCTGCCGCCGCCGCCGCCGCCGCCGCCACCGCTGCCACCGCTGCCACCGCCACCACCGCTGCCACCGCCGCCGCCGCCGCCACTACCACCGCTACCACCACCGCCGCCGCCGCTGCCACCGCCGCCACCGCCGCCGCCACCACCGCTGCCACCACTGCTGCCGCTGCCGCCGCCGCCGCCGCCGCCACCACCGCCCCACCACCGCTGCCGCCACCGCCGCCGCCGCCGCCGCTGCCACCGCTACTACCACCGCCACCACCGCTGCTGCTACCACCGCCGCCGCCGCCGCCGCCGCCGCCGCCGCCGCCGCCACCACCGCTACCACTGCTACCACCACCGCCGCCGCCGCTTACCGCCACCGCCGCCGCTGCCGCCGCCGCCGCCGCCGCCGCCACCGCCGCCGGCCACCACCGCCGCCGCCACCACCGCCGCTGCCACCACCGCCGCCGCCGCCGCCGCCACCGCCACCACCACCGCCACCACTGCCACCGCCGCCGCCGCTGCCACCTGCTGCCGCCGCCGCCGCCGCCGCCACCACCGCCACCACTGCTACCGCCGCCGCTGCTGCCACTGCTGTGCCGCCCGCCGCCGCCGCTGCCACTACCACCGCTGCCGCTGCTGCCGCTGCTGCCACTACCACTGCTGCTGCCTGCTGCTGCTGCTGCTGCTGCTGCTGCTGCTGCTGCTGCTGCTGCTGCTGCTGCTGCTGCTGCTGCTGCTGCTGCTGCTGCTGCTGCTGCTGCTGCTGCTGCTGCTGCTGCTGCTGCTGCTGCTGCTGCTGCTGCTGCTGCTGCTACTGCTGCTGCTGCTGCTGCTGCTGCTGCTGCTGCTGCTGCTGCACAGCTGGGAGGCATCAGACCAGGTGACAACAACACACCAGGCTAGGAATCTTCGGACTGGACTACCGCACAATACTTCACCTCTGCAACTCGTGCAATTCCGTCGATGTCCGAGTCCGACATCTCCGACAGACACTGAGCGAGGCCCACATACACACCCACTGCGTCGCCCTGCAAGAAGAACATCAGGATTAGAAGCACCGCTGCTCTGAGAGAGCAAGAAGACAGAAGATCCTCAGACTGAAGAACAACTCTAGTGTGCAGTGTGTATTTCTATATACACCACATGTACATCATGTCAGCCCAGGAAGTGTCGCTCCATACGTGGATCTGATTGGGCAGCAGGTTGAAGATCTTGCGGGTGGTGGAGGCCAGCAGGAGGCAGCAGTGGTTGGGGAGCTTGGGTGTGGCCAGGGCCTTGGCCACGCCCTGCAGCAGGGAGTCCAACGTGGCCGCCTCCTTCTGGAAACACTGCGGGCCTAAAGTCTCCACGTAAAAGTGCAGCTTGTCCTCGGACACGTGGGTCATCCACGTTGCCAGAGTCTGGTAGAGGGAGGCCCGAGTGCGGCCCTGGGGAGAGGAAGCGGCCCTGGTCAGTCATCGGTCAGTGCTGGGCTGTGTCTCAGTTCAGGCTCTGCATCCTTCCAAGGCTGCATTTTGAAAGGAAGTTGCGTCACAGCACTGCGTGAAGGCTCCTCCCAATTCCCAGAAGTCCTTAGGACCCTCCAAATGCACCCTACTGTTAGCACCAAGGCTGCACCGCTACTATCCTGCACCTCCTTCTGTATCCCAGGATGCTTTGCGTGCTGCTGCAAAGCATCCTGGGATCCTGGGAAGTCGGCTGAAATTAGCGCCATCTACTGGCAAAGACACCACGTATAAATTTAAGTATTGAAATTTCACATCAAATATTCAGTTTTTAACGCAGGGTTTTTACTGATTTGAACATCAAACCAACCAATGGTTAGCTTGATGCTATGAAAACGTCACTTCCGGGGTTGGCCAGCAGGAGGGAACGGCGGTGACGGAAGGCTAGACCGTCCCGTGTGGTTACCAGGGAGGCGGGGTTTGGGTTGGTCCTTCTGGGCCGGGTCCTTGGAGGACGCTTCCTTCCGAGGATGCAGACCCTGAACTGAGACGCAGCCCTGGTCTTCAAGACCAAGGTCAAACCAGCCACTTCCTGTCAGTCAGGGAGGTCGCTGCCATGTTGCTACTAAGACTGCAGTCACGTCACCTGCACTGTGACTGCACTTCATTCCCAATACACAGATGTGTCTGCTATTTTTCTTTAAAAATAAAGATAAAATATTTCAAATGATTTATTCCATTGTATTTTGTAATTTGACCAAAAAAAAAAAATCTAAATTTAAAATCGAGTTTTCAGAGAAAAAAAATTGAGATTTTATTTTGGTCCAAAATGGCCCAGCGCTACATTGTCCAGCTCTGAACTGGTGTTCTTCTAGTGTCTACATCCACTGCAGAGCTTGGAGAGCTGTGAGGTCGTGGAGGAGACTGGAACTCACGCTCAGGCTGTGGACAAACGGCGGTGAGAGCCAGGAGGACAGGAAGAGCGCGGCACTCTGGGAAGACTGGGCCTGACACACGCTGAGCATCACACACTGGTGCTGCACATCTTCACCTGGCCACAGACAAGACAGACCTTCAGCACCCGGACAACCCCCCCGTGCCGGCCTGCAGGCCTCCAGGGAGACTCTTACCGAAGTCGAGCCTCATGAGAGGAGACAGGACGGCGCTCCAGTCCACGGGCGGGTACTGGAAACTGCTTCCCGCCGAGGCCAGTGCTTCCAGAGCCGTGTGGACCAGTGCAGGCTGGAGACACTCTGGACCTCAGACATCAAGGACACAACACAAGATTGGACTGACTCCTGAAAAACGAGGCTGGAGTGGCGGTCATGGTGCCATGCCGAGGGTGAAAACCTTTCTTGCCAGCCTCAGACAGCACAGTGACCACGGCTCTGATGAGGCTGCGCTCCGAGATGTAGCTGAAGTCCTGAGGCACTGTGGCAAAGAATAGATTCACACAACCAGCAGTAATAACTGAGGAAGTCATTAGAATAATACTGTAAACGTAATCAGTTTACAATATTATTTTGTAGGTACAATAATATTGTAAACTGATTAACTACCATTATTATTATTATTATGATTGTTACTATACAAGTATGTGTAAGTATTGAGACGTGCTAGAGTTGTTTTCTGTTATCTATTTTCAGTTGTATAAACTTAATTTAGTTCATGAGTTTGTATTTTTATTAGAGTCTAGGGGTTGGAATATAGAAGTCTTTACTTCTTCCTGCCCCCTTTCAAACATGAACATGAACTTTTCACTGGTGCTTGCTTACTTATTCTTACCTTGCTGTTTAATTTATTTATTTTTTTTATTTTTTATTTTTTTATTTTTTTATTTAATTATTTTCTTTCTTACATGTTCGAAATAAATAAATAAATAAATAAATAAATAAATAAATAAATAAATAAGTAGTCAGAGATTAATGTGAAGCTGCTCCACCAACCTCCAGACACAGTCTGACCGGTGGACAGTCGAGCCAGATGCAAATGTCCCAACAAACAGGCGCTGATGGACTGCAGACCAATAGCACCTGAGAAGGTAATGACCTGCCACAGGATTACAGAATGTGTTGGTTTTTTTTTACAAGTCATCAAAGAGGAAAACAGAACAACCATCCTGGACAGCAAACAAACGTAAACAAACAAAAGCAAAGGGAATTCTGCTCCGATCCTGCCAGGACCAGACTGGACCAGAATTCCGGCTTCTGTGCTTCACAACCGTCCAACGGAAAAAGCTGCAAACCGCCGTCGCGCTTTGTCGAAACTTGAGCAATATCGCTTCTATTGTGAGCAGACTGGAAAACATGAGTGCAGACCTGATGGCCGCGGAGCAGAGCGGCTTCATCAAACACTGGAGCATCCTCCTCACTGAGGACACTCACTGAGGACACTCACTGAGGACACTCACTGAGGACACTCACTGAGGACACTCACACCGGCCGCGCTACCTGTTTGATGGCCTGGATGACCTCATTCAGCCGGCCTTGGTTCTGAGAGGACAGCTCCGAACGGCTGGCACTCTGCAGTGCACAACAAGGACACACACACACACACACACACAAACACAGAATAAGAGGGAAAATCACTTCTGGCTGGCAACTTTCATTTCTTTCATCTCAGCTTTTTGGCTGAATGGCAAAAAAGTTCAACTCCATCCTGTCTGGACTCCCAGGAGAGGAGACTGAGTCTCGTGCCAGCGGGGTCCGGTCACATGATCTTATCGACTCAGGAGGACCAGCACCAGGACCGCTCGATGACTTGGTTCACTTTCATTGACTGGATATTAATGTGAACACGACGGCCAGAGCTATGAACAGGAAGTGACTGTGGCGCTCACCTGGATGCGGTAACTCTCGGACCCGACCAGCGCCACCAGGCCGTGGACGGCCGCCAGCCGCTGCAGCGTGGGACAACTCTGAAACACACAGTTCACACTGCAGAGGTCAACCTGAAGCCGACCGCCACGCAGTGCAGTGGTGCAGTGGTGCAGTGGTGCAGTGTGCATCTCTGGAACAAATGTCTTGCAAAAAACAAAACAGAAACACCAGTAGATAAATAAAGGCTCTTTCATATTAATTCATGCTTCATTTAGCTTAACATTAGCCTAGCCAATAAAAAAAAAAACAATTTGTGTATAATAAATCTGATATGTTTATAATAATACATATCATTTTTTGTTTGTTTGTGGAAAAATACATGAGAGAAAGATAAAAAAATTGCAAATTAAAATTGAAATCACAATTCGATTATTTTCCATAATGGTTCAGCCCTAAGCAAGACTTCATTTATCCCCAGGGGGTCACTCACATCCTAAAGTCCACCAAAGGCAGACCACCATTCACAACCTGACAAGACAACAAGGGACTGGGCATCACTGTGTGGCGTGCAGGAGGCCCGTCCAGTTTGAACCAGTTTGAACCAGTTTGAACCAGTCTGAACCAGTCTGAAGCAGTTTGTAGAAGTGGATTAGAAGCAATGATCGAGACAGAATGGCAGAGCAAAAGAAAGACAGCGGGCCTGAAGCGGTCCAGGAGGTCATGGAGGACAACACCGTCAGTGCCGCTACTCTACCTCAGCCAGGAGGATCTTCAGCCAGGCGGCCAGCAGGCGAGGATGGAGGTCCACTGCCTTCCCATGGCCACACAGCGACAGGCCATGAACCACTGAGCCCAGAGCCAAGGACAGACCTGGAACCTGACAGGAAGTGGAGAGGAAAGAAGCCTTAGCGCTTCAGCACCGGTCCAAAAACTGCAGTACACCTGGCATTCATTTGCTTGGACAGCGCCAGTGGAGCGGCACCTGCTGGCTCTCCTCCGTCAGCCTCCTCAGGGTGTTCATCAGCTCCTCAGCCTTAGCAGCGTCTATGAGGCCTCCGCTGAAGGCTGACACGCACACACACGCGGCAGAGTACGACAAGACCTGGAACACAGCAGCAAGGCGTCCCAGTCACGGTTGATTTCCATGATGCATTGACTTCATTTCTGTCATCTTCTGGGCAGCGTTTGCTGCTTCTCGCTAGGATCTCATGACATGTTAGAAATGAAGATTATTGCACAACAAGGTGGTCTGTACCTCCTGCAGGAGGCGCCCCTGTCCGCCGCTCTCCTGAAGGCTGTGCAGCATTTTGTCCAATGACTGCGTGACACTGACATGTCCATGTTGGTGTTCATCGCTGCAGCGGGCCGTGAGAACCAGAGCCAGACCCAGCACACAGCCCACACTGAAGCACAGTGCAGACAGGACAAAGCACGAGGAGGACGTTAGCGGTTGAAAACGACAACACGGCAAAACTTCATCGCAGCTTCAAATCCATTCACAACTGAAGGCAAACAAAACAAAAACAAAACCAGTGAGCCAGACACACAATCCACTGCAGTCCCCAACTGGCCACTGACTTGTGATCCAGGTTGTGGCTGAAGGCCTGTTGCTCCAGAGCTTCCAAGGAGGTGAGCAGGTGATCAGAGTCCTTCTGGACTGAGACATACCTGGCAACCAGCGGAAGACATGGAAACCAGTTGGTGACAGCTAGGGCTGAAGGATGAATGGCATCAGCGATGATATCGCGATGGGACAAAACTGGATTTTCTAACCGCAAAGACTGCGATTTGATTGGCGGGAGTTCCGGTCACGTGACTTTGCGAGCGGCGCGAAGCGAAGCGAAGCAGGAAGTGGGAGGAGTCCAGGCTGCGACGAGCTGGACGGACGGAGCGACGCGCAAGGAAAAGAAGCTCCTCCCGGTTGACACCACCTGGTGGCCGTAGTTTAGCAACACAGTGTCGGCAACGAACTACCGAAGCACCAAGGACCACAACAGTGGGAGTTGCGTTCGCTGGCAGTGAACCGCTGCCTCGTAACTTGGCACCTTGTAGCGGTTTTAACGCCGCTAGCGTGTTAGCATCGGGTTGAATGAAGCCGTCGCTGTTTTGTGCTTTGTGTGGACTTAAACAAAATCATTCTGAGCCCGATTAAAATGTCTTGCAAACAACAAAGCAAAAACACCAGTAGATAAATAAAGGCTCTTTCATATTAATTCACGCTTCATTTAGCTTAATGTTAGCCTAGCCTATAAAGAAAAAAACAATTTGTGTATAATAAATCTGATATGCTTATTATAATACATATAATTTTTTGTTTGTTTGTGGAAAATACATGAGAGAAAGATAAAAAAAAATAATCGCAAATGAAATCGCAATCGCAATATTGACGGGAAAAAAAATAAATCGCAATTCGATTATTTTCCATAATCGTCCAGCCCTACAACAACACATGGACGGCTCTGCGAGTTGACTCTCCAGCATCAACGTCCTGGTCGTACCTGCCGCTCTGGTGACACAGACTGGACCCCAGCATTCCCAGAGCGACAGCAGAGTGGAAGTGGACAAAGTGCGATTGGTCAGCGGCGGAGGATCCAGCCAAGCCGCTCTGCAGCACTGACACCACCTGGTCCAGAAGGTCCCGCTGCCTTCCCAGCAGCGCCGGGCCCAGCAGGGCCAGAGCCAGGCTGGAGGAGCAGCGCGCGATCGTGCCGCCGGCGTTGTCTCGGAAACACGAGTGCTGAGGAGGAAGCAGGGACAACAGTCCGCGGTGTAATCCAGGCAGGACGCAGTGCAGTTGAAAATGTATATGTGGAACATCATCAGCGACATGACGGACATTTGCAATAATGTCCATCATGTGGCAATGGGGTATAGTTATGGTGCTTGTATGTGATGCTGTAATATACTGTCACACTATGCTATTAGTGTATAGAACCAGTGTTACAGGCAGTATGGTAACAAGAGTGGATAATATTCAAATGTACTGCATGTATATAATATTTAGAATATACTTTTGATGCTGATCAAAACCAGAATATATTTGTAAAAATGGGTAATAGTGTGCATAATATTTACAGTGTTTAAACACAGCTTATTAATAATGTGGCAAAAGTGTATATTTTGGTGTTAATATAGATACTGTAATATTGTATTATATGGTATTAGTGTTTACTTGTTGTTAATATATAGTATCTGGAATACGGTCATT
>CM020503.1:28477759-28547759 GCA_009823395.1 Thamnaconus septentrionalis
GCCAGCGTGCTTCCACAGCAAGCTGACAACCTCCTTCTGAAGATTCTGCCAAAGGAGACCAAGAAGAAAAAGTAAAGTGACCATGTGACCTTTGAGAAGATCTGTGGCAGTTTCTTACGATAATAACCAGCAGAAATTCTTAAAACTGACGGGATTTACACACAAATCTCAGATGACACATTGACAACAAATTCCAAGGCTTTCGTCGGGTCGACACGATACCTCAAACTCTTCTGACTTGACGGTGAGCTGAGGAACCAGGGCCAACATTTCAGTGAAGGCTTTGACCACAGGCGGACGCTCATCAACACTGAGAACTGGTCCAAGTCTTCTCCAGGTTGAACAAATGTCCACTACCTGCCAATGAAGCACAGCATAAACCCCACTGGTCCACGCAGTGCTGAGACCAGGAGTGGGCAAACTGTTCCACTGGAGGCTTCTACAGTGGGCCAGAGGGGGGTAGCGGAGCAGCAGCAGATGGATGCAGTGTTCTGGTGAGGAGACAATCTATCCTGGGATATCATGGAGGAAACATGTTGCTGCAATGTCAATGGAAAAAAAGCAAAGCAAAGCTGCAACCAAGTCAGTGTCTGTGAAGCCCCACCAGGGGGTTTAGCTCTGAGAACCATCCAGGACCTTCCAGGACCATCTAGAACCATCTAGAACCACCCAGAACCACCAGGGGGTTTAGCTTAGAACCATCCAGAACCTTCCAGGACCATCTAGAACCACCAGGGGGTTTAGCTCTTAGAACCTTCCAGAACCTTCCAGGACCATCTACCATGGGGTTTAGCTCTTAGAACCACCCAGAACCTTCCAGGACCATCTAGAACCACCCAGAACCACCAGGGGGTTTAGCTCTTAGAACCATCCAGAACCTTCCAGGACCATCTAGAACCACCCAGAACCATCTAGAACCACCAGGGGGTTTAGCTCTTTATTGATATGACTTTGTAAACACTGCAAACATGGAGGAAATGCAGCTGTTTGATGACTGACTATTAATATCATTTCTTCAGTTCAGCTGAAGGGCCGGTTTTAAAAGCTTAACAGGCCGAATATGGCCCCCGAGCCGTAGTTTGCCCACACCTGGCTTAGACAGCCAGTATGTGCATGTATGTGATGTGTGTGTGTGTGTGTGTGCGAGACCTCTGCGCGACACAGCTCCTGGAGTCCTTGCAGGGCCAGAGCAGCGGGGACGGCCGTGGCTGCAGTGGTGCAGTGGCTCAGTGTCAACATGATGGCAGACAGCATGTCACTGCCATGCTGGTAGGGCCTGACACACACAGAGAGACACACACACAGGCTTCATTGATCAGCTGGTGTGTATTGATTACAAAGTGCTGGCAGTCTGCTGTGAGGAGCGGGTGGACGATTCTCGAGTCTCCCGGTGACTCTGAGCTGACGACTCAACCTCTTCAGGCTCTGTGCTAAACACGCCCTCACTCTCCTGCCTGGGAAACATTCCTGCATACATTCTACATACAGGTCAAGCTGACTTCCGATGACATCATCAGTGCCAGTGTCACCCGTCGCATCCTCACAAATCTGTGTTTGATTTTGATTTTATTTATTTATTTCAAACATGTAGGAAAGAGAATTAAAAAGGATACAAAACCAAAACACACAAAAAAATGAAAATGAAAAAAATATATATATATATATATATATATATATATAAGAGCCAGGTAAGGATAGGTAAGTAAACACCAGTGAAAAACACACGAGAATAATATTGAATAATGAACTAAATTACGTTTATATAACAGAAAACAACAGAAAAAAAACTCTAGCAGGTCTCAATACTTACAAATACATATATTTGTATAGTAATAATAATAATAGTAATAATAATAATAATAATATCAGTAATAAGAATGATAATAGTGACAATAATAATAATAATAATAATAATATTAATGGCAGTTAATCAGTTTACAATATTATTGTATCTACAGAATATTATATTTTTATATTTTATCTTAAATCTGTTTATCTGTAGTATCTGCGTACTCCCTGGGAGTTTATTGTTCTCTTTTAATTGTCTGTTGTTTTTATTTCATTTTATTTTGTGAAAGGTGCTGCCAATTAAAATGCAGTATTTTTATTATCATTATTATTATTATCATTATCATAATAAATCCCCCCAGCAGCGACCGCCTCACCTCTTCCTGCAGATGTCCCGGAGGCAGGCGGCCGCCGCCACACTCTGCTCCCACTGGGCATCTCTGGCCAACAGCCCACTGGAGTCTGGCAGGGCCAGCAGTCGCTGCAGCTCCGGGTAGACTCGATCCTTCACAGGCAACACAAAGACAAAGAGGAAGAGGAAGAGGAAGAGGAAGAGGAAGAGGAAGGATCGCACCACAGTCCCGCTGAGCGACGGTGGAAACCAAAGACTACCTGAGATTTCCACAGAGCCGTCATCAGGCGCATCGCCACCGGCCTCAGCCTGGGGGCGCTGACCAGCGTCCGAAGGTTGTGGAGGACCATGGGGGCGCAGAGCTGCAACATTGAGGCTCAGTGATTGGAAGTTCATTCATGTTTGTGAGTTGATTGAGAAAAAACAATGACTTCAAATGAAATCATTGAGAGTTTCAAAATGAAAAACTGACAATCACACTTTTTCTTTTTATTTGATAATAAGGTTTATCATGATTAACACTTTTAACTGTTACATTGTATATGTATATATATGTTTTTGTTAATTCACTGTGTCCTGGCTGCTGCTGCAGCTGGACTGATAGAAGACGTTGGCTCAGGTACCTTGTTTATTTTTAGTCTGCCTTGCTCTTATTGTTTAAAAAAAAAAAAGAAGAAGCATTTATTGTCACTGTGCACTTTGAGATTTGACCACAAATGTAAAGTGCGTTACAAATAAAATCTATTATTATTACTATTATTATTATTATTATTATTACCTTGTGAGTCCCAAGATTTGACAGGCACTTCAGGACAGCGTGAGCCACGCTGGGATTCTTTTCTCTTCCCAGTTTGAAGAGCAGAACAGGAATGAGGGAGGAGACCTGGCAGCACCAGTGGAGGAACTCATCAGTTAGAATATGAAGAGCATTCTGATACTAAACCGTCATTGAAATATCAACTCTGCAAAAGAACTGAGACCATGAGAAAAAAGAGGCGGATACGTAAATGAATACAGAATATAATGAAACGATCTTTGGATTATTATTACAAAATGTAATCTCATCACTGTTTCATCATTCTTATCAAATATAATTTATGGCAATACATCTCACAATTATCTGCAAGTCAAAAACTGTCTTCCATTTATCGAGCTGTACTCCAGATGGCCACTAGGTGGACCACAGTCCAGTGGCTGACCTCTGTACCTGTGAGGGGTCGGCAGCAGCGATGGCCTGGCCTGCTCGCAGAGCCAGCTGGCAGATGTTCTCCTCTCCTGTGATGAGCAGATGGCTGACAGTGAGGCTCAGGCAGCAGAGACCCTGCTGGCTGGAGGACAGTGAGGAGCTGACCGCCAGGAGCCAATCAGCTGCCTCTGCTGGACTGCTGGCCACTTTGCGCAGGATGGATAAAGCCAGAGTGAGCTGGTGGTACCAGGTGGAGACGGGAAGCAGCAGGTGGGGTCCAGACTGATGGGAAGGAGGGAATGAAGAAGTTTCATCGTCAGGACGCAAAGTTCTGGGATCTCATCGGTGGTTGAAAAGGTGCAAAAAGTATTGGGACGGCTTCCAACACGGGTGCATCAAGTCCTGTCCCAAAATATTGGGGGAGTAGAGTACAAGCACCTGCATGTCAGTACTCGCCATACTGATACTGAGTACTTCAGAAGGCCATTACACATTATAGAACGACTTTGATTATTGTCTATCATTTCATTATTGATCATTTGAACAGCCTGTTTTTCTAAAACGTGAAACTTGCAGTGGCTGCACTGCAAGTTTCACTGCAGTGCAGACACACAAACTCAACAAAACTGTCATATAGTCAACGTTTGACAGAAGCGCTTGAAACAAAATGAACTCAAAACCTGGTTCTAGTTGTGTTACTCAGCAGCGTTCGTCCTCTGCACACACAGCTTTCACTGCAGTACCAACACTAATGGAACAACACTGCTACAACAGCTGGTGTCAGTGTGGCGGTACGGGCCTGTATTGTTACCAGTATGAGTGGAGTAGCCAACCCCAGTATCCATACAGATACTGGTATTGGTGCATCCCTACAAAATAACTTCAAGTCTTTTGCCACATGCACCTCTTGGTCCATATCGATGCTGGTACTGGTATTGGCATCGGCATCGGTATTGATATCGGTACTGGTATCGGCATTGGTAGTGATATCGGTACTGGTATCGGTATTGGTATCAGTACTGGCATCGGCATCGGTATTGATATCGGTACTGGTATCGGCATCGGTATTGATATCGGCATTGGTATCGGTATTGATATCGGTACTGGTATCGGTATTGATATCGGTACTGGTATCGGCATTGGTATCGGTACCAGGGGCTGACTGCTCTGTTTTTCCCTCTCAGATTCCCCCAGTATTTCACATCAGATTCAGTGTCTCCCTCTTGTGGTGGTGACGGTGCATTGCACCGTGGCTGGTCATGGTGTTGATTAGCGTGTTTAAATCAATGTAGCCGAACATTAATCTTCACTATCACTTCAGTTCTTCATGCAACCAGCCATTTCTGTCTCAGCCACGGATCTTCCTTTCTTTCTGTAGGACGATAGAAAAGTGCCTGGGCCTGAGCCCAACATGTCCCGGGTCGGAACCACTCAGGGGGCGTTTCCGCTGTCACCGAGTCGGCTCGGCTCAGTTAGTGGGCGTTTATTGGAATATTCTGAAGACGTACGAGGACCTGGAGTGGACTGTGACTCTGAGTTTTACATGATTCATTTTTATTAAAGCTGAGATTGGATTTTTCTAATCAGTCCGACCAGTACCAGTCGGGTCCTTGACGCCGCCACTGCTTGGATCTGGAGGATTCTACTGTAGAAGCAGCTGTGCAGTTACCTGCTTGGCTTCACCGGTCTTCTCACTGATGCGAAGAAGCAGACTGTGGGCCAAGTCTCGGTTCTGACGGTAGGTCTTCGGGTCGACCAGTGGTTCTGAAATGTCATGGCAGTACAGCAGCTGCAGGACAGGAAGAACCAGGACGGGGCTCAACCAGGGACGACGCTCAGCGTCTTCAGGCAGGAGACGCAGCGCTGTGGAGGACGGAGAGACAAGCACGCTAACATCTGAGCAGAACGTGAAGGACGAGTTCAATGTGCCAACGAGGAGAAGTTACCCAGACTCAGCAGGCTGCTCTGCTGACCAACAGGAGCTCGGAGCAGCAGCAGAGTGATTCCCATCAGCAGTTGGTCCAGCGGCAGCTCCTCAAGAGGGAATCAGAGCGATCAAAGGTTTCAAAATGTTCCCTCCCACAAGCTGATGACAAAAAAAGAAAAGCTGAGGTCTCCTACTGGCTGACAGCTTGGTAGGAGTTGCAGCATGAGGCCAACCACCGGGCGACAGTCTCCACCGGCACTGAGGCAAAGTTCACAGAGGCAGAGAAGATGCAGGAGAAGCCTGGTCCTCTCGGACCTCCATCGCTCCCCAGCAGCAGAGCCAAGAACCGGCAGCAGAGCAGCCAGGAACCCACACAGCTCCACCACCGCCTCCAAGGAGTCCGCCTGCAACCACACCACACAACACAACAACACAACACAATGAAAAGAGGGGTCCGCATGGAGAGGCGGAGCCTCCCCGCAGCTGAGATGGTGAATTTTCTTGACAAAAACCTGCAAGAATGTGGAGTTCCTGATCTAAGAAGCAAACCACAGTGGACTCAATACACAGACTGGCAGCACTGGACACTGAATTTATTCAATACAGTGAAGATTACTGACAGGACAGGATTGCAGTTGATTTGTTTGTATACTGCAGTCATACTTGATGGATGATTTTGCTTCAACTCTATAAAACAGACCAGAGATCAGTCTGGCAACATGAACATCTGTCCAGTGTGGTGCAGTGAACCACCTGCACCACTGGTGTCTCACCTGTGTGTGAGGCAGCAGCTGGCAGAGGCGGAGCAGCAGCTCAGCAGACACTGGGCAGGGCGGGTCCTGGTGGACTAAGGCAGCCTCTGATTGGCCGGGCACTAGGACCCTGAGCAGGTTGTGTCGCAGCAGGGCGTGTTGCGGCTGCCTCTGGGGGGCGCAGTAGAGGTACTGCAGGAAGGGGGCCAGCATGCTGATGTAAACTGGCTCCCTTCTGCAACACACACACACACACACACACACACACACACTAGGGCTGTCAGATGATTATTGATTATTTTGATGAAATTACGATTAATAATCTTTATAATTAACTGTGATTAATCGCAGAATCTTTATAATTAACTGCGATTAATCGCGGTTTGAATTGCATGTGTTAAATTCTATTTTCTTGTATTTCAAGGCAGTTTTAAGGCCATAGTGTCTTACATAATGTAAGACACTATGGCCTTAAGTATGTCAGTACATGAATGGGCCAGATGGGCTCCACTACGGGTAAGTAAAAGGGACAAAAAGGCTTAGGTTTGAAATGCAATTTAATGCGTTATGGATTTTATTTAACTAATCGTGATAAAGGCGTTAATACTGACAGCCCTAATATACACAGTGATATACATGAAGGTTGCACTGCTAGGGTGAAACTCAGTGACGAACATGTCAGCACTGACTGTCACCAGCAGGGGGCTTGAGGGTAATAAAGGGGCTTTTCCCCCAGGACCGACTCGACCCGGCTGGCTTTTGCTTCAGTGCTGAAACTGCCGAGTTTCCCAATTTTGGATCAATACAGTAGATCAATCTGTTTTACTGTCAAACATCGCAGCAAACTCAACAGAGTTAAACATGCGTGTGGGGAAACAGAGGGTAGAACCTTCAGCCTGTCCTGACAGCGCCACCGAGTGGACACCCAGACCCAATAGAACCCAGCCAAACAAGGTCTGGCTGAGTGGAGGTGAGGAGGTCCTGGTGGGACGGCACCATCAGTGGGTGACGGTCCAAGGTCTCCACCAGGGCAGTGATGCAGACCTGACAGCAGCTTGCTGGATGAAGTGGTGGATCTCCAGCAGCAGAGCGGGCCAGCAGTCTGCTCGGTTCTCCAGGACCGTGATGTAAGGGTGAGAGCAACTCCTGACAAACAGCACCAGACATGAAGGACCATGGTCAGCCAATACCATGAGGACATCGACACAGAAGGACCATGGTCAGCCAATGCCATGAGGACATCAACTCAGAAGGACCATGGTCAACCATGAGAACATCAACTCAGAAGACCATGGTCAAATGCATCATCAACTCAGAAGGACCATGGTCAACCAATGCCATGAGGACATCAACTCAGAAGGACCATGGTCAGCCAATGCCATGAGGACATCAACTCAGAAGGACCATGGTCAACCAATGCCATGAGGACATCAACTCAGAAGGACCATGGTCAGCCAATGCCATGAGAACATCAACTCAGAAGGACCATCTGGGTCCATCATCCTTTCAGAAATATGGTTGACCCTTTCTTTGTATATGGGGAATGTTTGCACATTTAGTTGTATGGAATATTGGCCATGGCCGTGGTGGTGGATGCTAATGTGTGCAGGGTTCCCGCAGGTTTCAGCAAATTAAATTCAAGACCTTTTTAAGAACATGCACCTGTTTCTCCGTCCATTTCACGGTCCTACCGGCAAAGGAAAATTAAATCCTTGAATTCCAGAACATTCATTTATTCAACAAACAAAACAGCGACCGACGTTGGTTTTAACCAATGGCGTGAAGGCATTTTATCCATCCACGCTGCGTTAAACTTACATTTCCCCAAGTTCCCAGCACAAATTAGCTAGCTAGCCGCCTGCCTCATGGTTTCATTCTTCTTTTTTTTTCAGACCCTGCGGGAAGCCTGTGTGTGGCCTCCTTGAATGATTCTACTGCCACTGGAAGATGGTCCAGGTTGCTGAGAGGAGCAGAGCGCCAGCAGACTGACCTGACAGAGTAAGGACAGGTGAAGGTGGTGCGACCGTCCCTCTGGTCCACCTGCATCTGCAGCAGCCGACCAATCACCTTCAACAGCCCCTGGACGTTGCTGCAAGGTGTTGGAAAAAAGCACATTAATAACGGTGACGAGGCAGAAGTTTGTTTTTTTCACTGTGTATCGTCAAGATTGAGACCACTGTGCACTGCATGGAATCACACGTGGATTAACAATTACAGTTGGGTTTAATTTCATTTCATTTCGTCTCATTTTTATTCTTAAAATGCTTAGAGATTTTTCTACTATCTAATTTCTATTTTTTTTTTTTTTTTACATATACTTGTTTGCAGTGCTTCTTGTTGGCTGTCACGATCACCTTGCTGCTGTGACGCCGGAAATTTCCCCACTTTATGCGCAACAAGAGATATTTTATGACTGGCCGAGTATTAATATCACAGCTCAGGTCAGCGGGTGCATCTACCTGGCAGAGGGCAGCAGGTTCTGCACACTGTTGAGGACGTAGTGCAGGTCTGCATGGCCCTGACTGACCAGCAGCACCACAGCATCGCAGCAGGCTGAGCGCACCAGGGGACAGTCACTGCAACACTGCTGCCACACAGTGGCCAGAGCAGGACTCTGACACAGTGGGCAGAGAGGGGGCGCGGGTTAAAATGAGCCTGTTGCTGCAGCAAAGTCATCGAGATGAAGAAACATTAATGAACAATAAAAAAAAAAAAAACATGATTACCTGAGGAGACGACTGAGTGATCTGCCCACTCTGAGCCTTTTCCTTCAGCACAGCAGCCACCAGATCCCTGACTGCCTGCCAGGTTTGGAAAGACAAGGTGATGAGTGACACACACACACACACACACACACACACACACACACACACACACACACACACACACACACACACACACACACACACACACACACACACACTATTGTGTTCTTAGAGGAGCAGTGAAATACGCCTGAGTTACTGCTAATAATTTCTTAGGTGTCAAACCTCGTATATTGATCATTAAAATTAAATTTGTTAATTTTTATTTTTTTTAAATGGCGAAAGTTTGAACTTTGAGAGTTTAAATCAGAGAGAAATGTGAGAAAATGTTCATGCCTGTCTGAGAAAAGTGTATAGAAGTGTGGTTAGGGGTTTTATGACTTAAAACATGGAGAATAATTGTAAAAAAAAAAAACAAAAAAAAAACATCTGATTACTTGCGGGTTAATTTTAGAACGCATCCCCTGCGATCAACAAGGGACCACTGTACAGTTTGATTTAATGCTGTGTGATGCAACATTTAGTCTTTTTTTTTTTTTTGGTTTTAATAGTCACACCATGTAGGACGAAGCGAACATGTGGACAACCCTGAACTACCGTAATTGCCGGACTATACGCCACTACTTTATGAACTGGCTTTGACCACTGCTGGGGATTTGCACGTTCACAGAGTTTTTTTTTAAAAAAAAAAAAAAACTTTCTGTGATTTCCATAGTTTTCTAGATGTGAACGCACATCGGGTTTCAGTAGGATGTGTGTACAAGTCACGCAGGTATTTGTACACAAGGAGGCCACTGGTATCACGTGCTTACCTGAGCCTTTATGATGGGGCTGGGAAAATCCAGACGCTGTCTCAAACTCTCCGCCATCTCTGCTGAGGGAAGAAGAGAAAAACACTGACACACAACAGCAGCCTGGAGTACCCAGAGTACAACAAACTACTGTTATTAGTGGTGGTAGTAGTAGTAGAAACACACCAGGCTTGTGTTTTCTACACCAACACTTTGGAAGAACACCAACATAGTTCAATCAAAAGCCAGCTAATGCTAAAAATAAATGCTAATGTCTGGCTTGATCTACATTTTCAATTGAATGTATGCATCACCAATTTCACAGCACCCACATAAAATCAATATAATGTAAAAATATATAAAGACAGCCACGCCCTGAGTGGAGGAACCACGTCAACACATGTGAATGTTTTCAGTCAAAGGTTAAATTATTGTCGCGCAGTGCGTGTCTGTACAACGAAGCTGCCAGCAGCGTTGATGGGGTCGAAGCTCTCACTGTGTGGCCAGGGCCACCACAAAGCTCACAACACCGCGGCCTCTACATGACACCGCTGCATTAGCAGTGCAGCAGCTGGACAGGCTCGGAGCAACAGGAAGGAAAGTTCAAATGCAACCATTCATATTCTCATGCAGATGTCAGACGGGGGGAGTTTACCTGACAGCCAACACCAAACTTTGAAACTCTTCTTCTGCTGTTTCTCCTCCTCCTCCTTCTTCTTCGTCGTCTACTGCTGCTTCTTCTTCTTCCCCTCCGTCCTGACATGGCCGTTGGCTAACAACGTGATGGAAGCAATGTTGCCACCTGCTGGAATCGAGGGGCTCTATAGCAGTGTTTTGGAGCCACGGAACATGTTTTACATTATAAATAAATAAATTGATAATAGATAGATAGATAGATAGATAGAAATAAAAATCCCAAAATATTATAAAATTAAAATTTTAGCCCAATAATAACAATATAGTGTGTTGATTATGATACAGTATTTCTACTGTCAGTGTGAAACCAATACATCCATGGTTGAGATGCTCACAAAGCTGAGATCCTGGGAGGAACTGAGGAGGGAATTTAGCAGCAAGCTAACTCCAGTATGTTTACAATGTCTTGAGGTCTCCAACTAGGGAAACCAGGCTCACCTCCCCTAGACTCTGACACTTCCTGCCTGCCACTGGCAAGTCTGCTATCCATGCTATCCACTGCACCCTGCAGTTCCTCCTTTGGCTTTGGCCTGGCAATGCTCTTCATTCTGGATCTTCACCTTGCTTGCTTGCTCTGCATCATTCAGGTCTTTCATCTTCTCATTGTCCAAAACCCTTTGAGACGCCTTTGGCTGTGATTTAGCGCTGTGCCAATAAAAGTTGACCGATTCATTGACTTCTAATTTTCTGTAGCTGGTGCTGTGGTTTCTTTCGCAGCGATGTGTATTGATACACACTTGACAAAACATTGACACCGGCTTGTAATTTGGCTTGATTTTGTCTTTCAAAAATGCATCATATTTGAATATTTTCTATTCAAAACTTTTCTTCCAGGGGAGCGTTCCCCCACATCTCCAACAGGGGGCGCATCGCTCTCACTTTTCCTCTCCTGACCCATTTTGCTGATATTTAAAAAGAAAGTCGATTCTTTTTTCCCCACACATGTATTTTTTTTATTGTTTTTATTATTTTACAATGTGACTGGTACCATACAGATGAATCATCACATTCACAGTGGACTCTTCATGACCTGCATGTTGCTCCATCTCTCAGTCCTGGTGGTCTGAGGCCTTCAGAAGAGAGAAGATGAGAGTGACGTTAGAACACACCAATACTCCAATACTGATCAGAAATATTAAACAAACAGGTCCATTATCAATAAGATTATACATTTGAATTATAACACATTTCATTTTAATTAATTTCATTTAATTGTAATTTTATTTGAATTGAAGCAGCGGCATAAACACCAGTGTGGCTACAGGACTCGACATGGAAGCAGCTGACAAATGTTCCATACAGTCAGTTCAGTATTACTGCATTGTAGCGACAGTGAAGACGAAGTCCTTCTTGGGCCAACGGTTGCAAGTGGCAATGACTCGCATGGTAAAACATTCCAAGACATCGTCAGCCTGCAGGATTTGTGCCACTTTTTCCCAATGACTTACAAGTAAATGGTGAATTATTGGGGTCAGAGGAACTCCTTGTTCCTTGTAGCAACTAGTACTGCCTCGCCTGCCTGGTGCCTCCACTTCCACTGGATGCTGGTGATGTGTCCTGGTGCTGCCCCTGGTCAGTGGTCAGTGGTGGTCAGCGGTGGTCAGCGGTGGTCCGATCCCTGGAGAAGCAGGTACATTCTTTCATGACCTTTCAAAAACCAACTTTGAGAAGAAGTGGGAACACTGACTGAACAATAAGTGGGCTATACTTTGTACAGCAGCACTACAGCCGCTGCTTCCTGACTCCAGGTCCTCCCTTTATGAAACTAGAGCCGTTTATATTGATGTTCATATTTCATGTTTCACTGAACAGAAATAAACCCCCCAAAAAAACAAATATTAATAAAAAGAAAAAACAGTTATGAAATGGAGGTTGTTTCGGTTTTGGTCCCATGTCTCTACGACCTTCATGCTGACCCCACTAGGGCCAACGGCTTTCGCCTGTAGGTGGCGCTACCGAGCACCAACAGTTTTCATGGCTGTGTTCTCAAGAATCTGCCAGTTTCATTTTACCGACCACCGGTGTGAAAAGTGACTCTGCTGCATTCAGGCTGTTGATCTCTGATCACGTCTGCGGACCTTCCACTGCACTGAGCGTCAAGCTGGTAAAACACCAGCCTGAGCCGCACCACAGCAGGAGTGGACGCAGTCAGTTGACACGCATGGATTTCATCATCACACAGCAGGTCCTTGAACATTTCAGGTGCACCAGTGGAGGAGGTTCCTGCAGTCCAGGTTCTCACTCCAAGTGTCAAAGGTCCATCAAATGACTTACAGTGGTTTCTTCACGGTGCTGTAGACTCCACCTGGTGGTCACACCACCACATGAGGAACATCTGCCTGCAGGTTTGCAGCTTCACGGCCAACATCCTGCTGCTGAGTCATGTTGGGTCACCCAGAACCATCTGCTGATGCACCTGAAGAGAAACAGTTGAGCCATGTTCACACCACATTAACACAAGACAAAGACAACAGACTTCACACGCAGGCACAAAGCATCCACTAGCCACCACCAGTCTTTGTGATTTAGGTCCAACTGCCAGATGACTCAAAGTCTTCTGTCATGCACGAACCAGCCTGGATGCCATGAACCTAAGACACTGGGATCTCGTGGTCCATGATGTGGGACCATCAGAGCCAGTGGAGCTGGTACACTGACAGTGGCCAACATCAACACATGGTGTCTGGAAATCAAACCTACTAGTGTCAATATTACTGCCTTTCAAAGGGACTCCAAGGCCTCCACGTCAGGATCCCCTTGGAGATTTGGTCATCACAGTCTTGGCTGTGTTCTACTCAATTTTCAAGCCAGCTACATTTTTCAATGTTTGGATTTTTGCACCATTTTGCAGAGACCTGCAAACAAGCTCAGACGGTGCCTTTGCTGTTGGAGACAACCTTGACCAGAGGTCTCCCAATGGAGGTTGTTTCGGTTTTGGTCCCATGTCTCTACGACCTTCATGCTGACCCCACTAGGGCCAATCTAGCCCGGCCAACGGCTTTCGCCTGTAGGTGGCGCTACCGAGCACCAACAGTTTTCATGGTTGTGTTCTCAAGAATCTGCCAGTTTCATTTCACCGACCACCGGTGTGAAAAGTGACTCTGCTGCATTCAGGCTGTTGATCTCTGATCACGTCTGCGGACCTTCCACTGCACTGAGCGTCAAGCTGGTAAAACACCAGCCTGAGCCGCACCACAGCAGGAGTGGACGCAGTCAGTTGACACGCATGGATTTCATCATCACACAGCAGGTCCTTGAACATTTCAGGTGCACCAGTGGAGGAGGTTCCTGCAGTCCAGGTTCTCACTCCAAGTGTCAAAGATCCATCAAAGACTTACAGTGGTTTCTTCACGGTGTTGTAGACTCCACCTGGTGGTCACACCACCACATGAGGAACATCTGCCTGCAGGTTTGCAGCTTCACGGCCAACATCCTCCTGCTGAGTCATGTTGGGTCACCCAGAACCATCTGCTGATGCACCTGAAGAAAAACAGTTGAGCCATGTTCACACCACATTAACACAAGACACAGGCACAGTGTGTCCGCCGGTCTTTCTGATGGAGCTCCATCTTCCAACGTCACCATCAGCAGTAGAGAAAAAAAGCCGTTCCTACTTTTCTCCCTTTAGAAAAAATACGGTTTAAGAAATATCAAAGTAATTTTATAATGTGGAACGGCTGTGTTATGGTTGTGTAAGTTGATGCTATTCAGTACTCGGCATCGGTGAGTACCGAAATGCAAGTACCCGAACTACTTGTTCTGGAGAAACGTGGAACTGGTGCATCCCATCCCTGGCTTGCTGTAAATAGATTGATTGGATTTTTCGTAGTTTATTGTCTCTCTTGTAACTACTGTATAGTTTCACCAAGCCTTTAACTGCAACTACTGTGCAGTTTATTTCGCATCCTTTGGGATGTGACAATCACTGGGACTTTAACTTTAAAACTTCAATCTAATCTAATCTAATCTAATCTACATGTGTGTCCAGACTAGGGTTGCCACCTCCTAGCGTTTCATATCCGTGACAAACCTCACGCTGACCGAGCTGCAACTTGTTGCCACCAGAGTTCACAGTAACACGAGATCATGTTCGTCATTAGCATAGCAGCGAGCTGAATGATAAACACAGGGCGTCTGTGATGATGATGATCAGATGATCCGGCATTAATACACTTCTCAGTGAAGGTTGTGCACACACACTTTCACAGTGATAACACGATTGTGTTTTGGTCATTCGGAGGTTGGATGAAAAGAGTTGCACAGAACTCTCCTAGCTAGTTGGCAGGCCTGGCAGCGTGTTAGCGAGCTAGCGAGCTAGCGAGCCGCAGCTACAGAAAAAGCTTTAAACTACCAGAGGTAGTTTGGTGTTCGAGGCGACAATGGAACTCTGAGTTAGACTCTTGCGTTGCAAAGCATGTTCACGGGTTATTGGAGAAGGAACGAGAGACTTAATGACGTCACAAACTACAAATCGCCAGTCAGTTCTCCTCACCTCCTCTCCCATCAGCGACATCGATCCTAAGAGAACACGCTGCTGCTCTTCTCCTGCTTTTCTTCTTCTTCTTCTTCTTCTTCTACGGGTTTCTGACGGCCTACGGCCAAGTTTTACAGATCAGTACCGCCACCTACTGCTTCGGAGGCTTTGCCGCAGACACGTTTGCAAGTGTTTCCAGAGTCATTTCAATAAAGAGCGAAACACTCTGGATGGTTCTCGATGGTTCTAGATCAGACATGGGCAAACTACGGCCCGGGGGCCTTATAAGGCCCGTTCAGCTTTTTAATTCGCCCCGCCAAACTTGAAAAAAGTAGAGGTCATAAAATAGCTGTATTTCATCCATTATTTCTCCAATGTTTAAAGAGTCATTTCAATAAAGAGCTAAATACAGTGGGGCTTCAAGGACACATATTTTGTTGCAACACCTTTGTTCGTTTTCAATTGACGTCACAGCACGTGTTTTCAACATATGTTATAATTCTTTCTCCTATGAGGTGGCTCACCAAAACACTCCACCCACCTGCTGCTGCTCCGGCTCCTCTGTCAAATTCTAGAACCCACTGTGGCCCACCAGTCAGAAAGTTTGCCCACCCCTGTTCTAGAAGGTTCTAGAAGGTTCCAGGTTGGTTCTAGAAGGTTCTAGATGGTTCCAGGTTGGTTGTGGATGGTTGTGGATGGTTCTGGATGGTTCCAGGTGGTTCTGGATGGTTCTAGAAGGTTCTAGATGGTTCCAGGTGGTTCTGGGGGTTCTAAGAGCTAAACCCCCTGGTGGAGCTTCACAGACACTGATTTGGTTGCAGCTTTGCTTTGCTTCATTTTCCATTGACATTACAGCAACATGTTTTTACCAAACAGTCCATCTGCTGCTGCTGCTCCGCTACCCCCCTCTGACACACTGTACAACCAACCCACTGTGACCCCACCAGTCAAACAGTAAATGATTCCCTTGTGTTCACTTGGTTCCCAGTCAGGACAAGAGTTGCTTTACATGAAGATGGACATGGAACATAATTAGAGCATTTTAAACATGCAAATCAAAATGCAATTAATGGCGGTCATAAATTAATCTTGATTCAAAAAAAATAATTGTTGGACACACGTGACGTATTAACAACTCTATTATGTATTGTGTTGAGCTATTTTTTTATTTAATTTTTAAATCTGTTTATTATTGTTTTTGGCCACAAACAAAAGGAGACATTTGATTTATTAATTATTTATTTTTATGAAATCATTAAAACTCTCATTAGGGCATTTGAATAAACATGAAACACCCCACCACCCTCCTCTACAATATCTGATTGAACTGTCACAACATTAAACAGACGCTGCTAACTGAGAGGACTGCATGAAAGGCCCAGAATAATCAACCTCTCATCAATACAAACTCCAGGAACTTTATTCGCCTTGAAGAGATGAACAATATGCTCCCTCACTGTGTGCACCAGGTGGAGTCAGGCCACGTTGAACAGCTTGTGGCTGACTCAGTGGTTCAGCTCCACTCCTCACAGCCACCAGGGGGCTTCTAGGACCACTCTGTGACAACCAATGAGCTTCTCCGACTATCCAGTACAATCTGAGGCTGTAAATGTTGAATGAAATCATGTTAAAAACCATCCAAGTGTATTTTACGCTCACAGGAGGTCAGATTTCTGCTGCTTTATTAGTGTCGTACAGACTGAAACACACAGACTGGCTTCAGTTCATTAATGGCACCGTGTTGACATGAACCCAGTCAGACTGCAGTACGACCAGACGCTGGCGGTTCAATATTGATATAAAGTGCATCTCAAGCACAGAGGACTGACCTGTGCGTGATGTCAGTTGGGCGGTGACAAAACAAGGCCAGACGTGAACGTACGTGGACCCAAAGCTTCAGGCTTCAGTCACAATGTTGCATAAAATAACAACGCCAACCCGTCAAGATGAATAATTACAACATATTACCGTGAACAACAAAGGAACAAATCTATTTGACACCATCAGCAGCAACTTGAAGGACAGTCAGCGAGGTTGCCGCGACAGCACGCAGTGCTCGCTCGGTCCCGGTCCGGTCAGTTCTGAGACATTTTGCGGATCATGTAGTTGAGGATTCCTCCGTGGTGGAAGTACGCCAGCTCCACGTCCGTGTCGTATCTCATCCTCACCTGGAAAACCTTCCCGGTGTCCAGCTGCGGAGTCACACGCCCACGACATTAACCCCTGCACGACGTGTCAAGGCAACAGCAAACCTCGGTGACCTTGACTCACCTTGACGTCTACAATCATCCTGGGCGAGAGCTTCTCTGGGATGGTGATGCTGTAGCGCTCCCGACCCGTCAAGCCCAGGCTGTCAGCCGTGTCTCCTTGGAGGAACTCCAGAGGGATCACCCCCATGCCAACCAGGTTGCTGCGGTGGATCCGCTCGTAGCTCTCCGCTATGATGGCCTTGATGCCCTGAGACACAGCAGAACACCGCTGGCTACCGTTCTGTCATTTAACTTTAAAATCTGCAGGTCTTCTGGACCAGGAGTGGGTCAGCTAGTTTGACTGGTGGGCCATACTGGCTTCTCCAGTGGGCCAGAGGGGGGTAGCGGAGCAGCAGCAGATGGAGGGAGTGTTTTGGGGAGGAAACAATCCATCATGGGATATTATGGAGGAAACATGTTGCTGTAATGTCAATGGAAAATGTAGCAACGTGCGACAGACTTTACTTTCCCAGGACTCACAGTTGCTGCTGTTCAGTCCTAATTTACAGCGATGTCTTTCTTCATCATCATCATCCCTGTGGCAGACAATGCGAGAACGCAGGGAAACTAGAAGATTAATAAGGTTTAATAATATAGTTTCAAAGTTCAGCGGGCCAGATCAAAGAGCTTCACGGGCCGCAGATGGCCCCCGGGCCATAGTTTGCCGGTGCCTGGCCTAGATGCACTTGTTTAGAGAGACATTATTCTAGAGAAGGTCCTCCTGCTCATTTGGTTCCCAATCAAGACTCTGTGGTAAGAAAAGCTGCTTTAACTGTGGACTGTCACACACACACACACACACACACACACACACACACACACACACACACACACACACACACACATCTTTGGATTGATCTGCTCCTCTGGTTGCATCTGATGACTGCAGTCAGATCTGCTCACTCTGTCCACCTGTGATGACACTTGGAGCCAGTGTGTTGTGTGTTGTGTGTTGTGTGTTGTGTGTTGTGATTCTCACCAGCAGAAAAGGACCCTTCGCTGCCCAGTCTCGAGAACTGCCTGAGCCGTACTCCTTCCCAGCTAGGACCAGCAGGGGGAGCCCCGCCAGCCGGTAGCGCTCCGCAGCGTCAAACACGTCCAGCTGGCGGGGAAGACGGCGCACAGGTGAGTGTGCAGTGTTTCACTGGGTGAGGCGCAGTGTGAGGATGCGGGCTGACCGTGTCTCCAGTGGGCAGGTGGATGGTTTGTGGTCCCTGCTTGTTGAGGAACTTGTTGAAGAGACGAATGTTTGCAAACGTGCCCCTGGCCATGACGGCGTCGTTACCTCGGCGAGAGCCGTACGAGTTGAAGTGCCGGGGGTTCAGCCTGAGCACACACAGAAGCTGTTAGAATGCACTGCAGCAGAGAAAACTGCTCCACTGGCTCCACTGGGTGGATGGATGGGTGGATGGGTGGGTGGATGGATGGATGGATGGATGGATGAATGGATGATGGATGGATGGATGGATGGGTGGATGGATGGATGGATGAATGGATGATGGGATGATGAATGGATGGATAAATGGATGAATAAGTGGATGGGTGGATGGATGGATGGATGGATGATGGGATGATGGATGGATGGATGGATGATGGGATGATGGATGGATGGATAAGTGGATGAATAAGTGGATGGGTGGATGAATGGATGAATGGATGATGGGATGATGGATGGATGATGAATGGATGGATAAATGGATGAATGGATGGATGGATGGATGGATGGATATGTGGATGATGGATGGATGGATGGATGGATGGATGATGGATGGATGGATGGATGGATGGATGGATGATGGATGGATGATGGGATGATGGATGGATGGATGGATGATGGGATGATGGATGGATGGATGGATGATGGATGGATGATGGATGATGGATGGATGATGGATGGATGGATGGATGGATGATGGATGAATGGATGGATGGATGGATGATGGGATGATGGATGGATGGATGGATGGATGGATGGATGATGGGATGATGGATGGATGGATGGATGATGGATGGATGGATGATGGATGATGGATGGATGATGGGATGATGGATGGATGGATGGATGATGGATGATGGGATGATGGATGGATGAATGGATGGATGGATGATGATGGATGGGATGATGTGGATGGATGGATGGATGGATGATGGGATGATGGATGGATGGATGGATGATGGATGGATGATGGGATGATGGATGGATGGATGGATGATGGATGGATGATGGATGATGGATGGATGGATGGATGATGGATGGATGGATGGATGATGGGATGATGGATGATGGATGGATGATGGGATGATGGATGGATGGATGGATGGATGGATGATGGATGGATGGATGGATGGATGGATGGATGGATGGATGGATGGATGGATGGGATGATGGATGGATGGATGGATGGATGATGGATGGATGGATGATGGATGGATGATGGATGGATGGATGGATGGATGGATGGATGGATGGATGGATGATGATGATGGATGGATGGATGGATGGATGGATGGATGGATGATGGATGATGGATGGATGGATGGATGATGGATGGATGGATGGATGGATGGATGGATGGATGGATGGATGGATGATGGGATGATGGATGGATGGATGGATGATGGGATGATGGATGGATGGATGATGGATGGATGGATGATGGGATGATGGATGGATGGATGGATGGATGGATGGATGATGGGATGATGGATGGGTGGGTGGATGGGTTTTTAATCACACACAGTTCAGTTGTCTCTTGCTGAAGATAAGAATCAAGCAGCAGCTACTATCACTAGCTGCCAGTATAGTTGCATGACTTCAGCGACTCACTGACTGACTGACTCACTCACTGACTCACTGACTCACCCCTTGTTGGTTAAGTAGCGCGCTGCAGCGCTGGTCCTGGCAATGTTCCCTGCAGGGGAGATGTGGTCCGTGGTGACTGAGTCTCCCAGGTTCAGCAGGACGTGGGCTGATTCTATGGACCTGGGCGGCTGTGGTTGCAATGTCTAGAGGAAGACCACCACACAGTCAGGCCACCGGGGGGCGTCACCTCAACGTCCTGCAATAACTTAGATTGTACTGAACATGTGGTGCAGGCAACATTCTGCTGCACTGGTTTGTGCCGTCTGTTGTCACTACACAATGTACACAATCGTGTCTATGTGTTGTATGTCTGGGGGATATCCAGCGAATGGTGTTGCCTCATTGTTGTCATATCGTACAAGCAGAGGCAGGTGATGTTTGCCAAGATGCATGATGTGTTTACCAAGCCATCAAAGAACGGAGGGGACTTGATGTAGGTTGAGTTGGGGTCCCATGTGTAGAGCTTCTCAGAGGGGCCTCCAGGGAGTTCCAGCGCTCATTGACTTTCTGTCAAGAAACAACAATTATAATCAGAAGAAGAAGGAGGAGGAGGAGGAGGAGGAGGAGGAGGAGGAGAAGAAGGAGAAGGAGGAGGAGGAGGAGAAGAAGAAGAAGGAGGAGGAGGAGGAGGAGGAGGAGAAGAAGTAGAAGTAGATGGAGGAGAAGGAGGAGAAGAAGAAGGAGGAGAAGAAGAAGTAGAAGGAGGAGAAGGAGGAGATGAAGAAGAAGAAGTAGAAGGAGGAGAAGGAGGAGGAGGAGAAGAAGGAGGAGGAGAAGGAGAAGAAGAAGAAGTAGAAGGAGGAGAAGAAGAAGTAGAAGGAGGAGAAGGCGAAGAAGAAGTAGGAGGAGATGAAGAAGAAGAAGTAGGAGAAGGAGGAGGAGGAGAAGAAGTAGAAGTAGGAGGAGGAGAAGGAGAAGAAGAAGGAGGAGAAGAAGTAGAAGGAGGAGAGAGAAGAAGAAGAAGAAGAAGAAGGAGGAGGAGGAGAAGAAGAAGAAGGAGGAGAAGGAGAAGAAGAAGGAGAAGGAGAAGAAAGAGAGAAGAAGGAGAAGGAGAAGGAGGAGCAGGAGGTCATAAAGCTCAAAGTGCTGGAATGTTCATGTATGTCACTCGCACCGTCATGTTTCCATTACCTCAATCTTTTCATAGACCTCTTTAAACATTGACGGGATGACAAATGTCTTCTCGATAGCCTGAGTCTCCTCCCGGGTGGGCCAGATGTCCCGCAGGAAGATCTCCTTGCCTTCAGCATTCACGGCTGCAGGGAAAACAACGCTCAATCAGAGGGATTCTCAACCCTTGCAGGGCGCTGGGCTGCTGTGTTTACAGTGCAGGCACTGACCCAGGGGCTCCTTGTCGAAGTCGATCCTGACAGTGCCGGCTATTGCGTAAGCAATGACCAGCGGTGGGGAGGCCAGGTAATTTGCTTGGACGTAGGGGTGGACTCGTCCCTCGAAGTTTCTGTTTCCAGAGAGAACGCCTGCAGCCACCAGATCTCCCTGAAACACACGTTCACACCAGAGAAGAAAGGATTGTTGTCTTTTTCCCTCCAATAAGGACACGAAAGAAAATAAACACTTGAGTGACAAATCAATGACAAAGAGGAAAGGGAAGTGATGAAGTTCTTGGAAGACATTGGAAAGACATGTTTTGGTTTTTGTGTCCCTTTTATTTTCTCATTTTCTTTCATGTTCGAAATAAATAAATAAAATAAAATGAAATAAAATAAAAATCAAATCAAAAGTGTGGATGGCCAGGAAATAAATTCCAGAAACTCAAGAAGAGGAAGAGGAAGAGAAAAGATGGATCTTAACAGGAGAGCAGATGATCAGTGTACCTGGGTTATGGCCTCCACCACAGGTTCTGGCAGCGGCCCACTGTTGCCGATACAGGTCATGCAACCATAGCCGACAACATCAAAGCTAACAAGACAAAACGGTTATTTACTGGGGTTTGAAAACTACAGATACCATTTCTTCCAATGAAGGAGCATTGCAAACAAGGATGCAGTAAAAATAACACATACAGGTAAATGTAAAGAAAATCTGACATATGTCTGATTTAAATCCATCAATTCAGTTATTAGGAGGCTGGACTGATGTGTGGCCAGGAGGCTAAACAGAACAACACAAAGCCCTCCCACTGCATGTTGGACTCAGGGCTGCCCCACGCAGCCAGGGGCCACAGGGGGTTGGGTTTGGGGACCACATGACTGCATCTCTGCGGTCATGTTGGCTTCATCAGGCCATGACCTGGAAGCCAGGAGAGTGAAGTGCCTGGGAGGAGAATCAGCGCCTCCAAGTCTGGGGAGGCCTCACGTGGAGGACCAGGATCCTGGGGTGGTGTTCAAGTGAGGGAAAGGTGGAGCTGACCCTCACCTGTGGTCATGAGCTTTGGGTCAATGACTGAAAGAACAGGACTGTGGGTACAAGCGGCCAGAATGAGTTTTCTCTGTAAGGTGGCTGGGCTGGGTCACCGTCAGGGTCAGGGTGAGGAGCTCAGGGTGAGGAGCTCAGGGTGAGGAGCTCAGGGTCAGGGTGAGGAGCTGGGTCACCCTCAGGGTCAGGGTGAGGAGCTGGGTCACCTCAGGGTCAGGGTGAGGAGCCGGGTCACCCTCAGGGTCAGGGTGAGGAGCTGGGTCACCTCAGGGTCAGGAGCTCAGGGCCGAGGACCCTCAGGGTGAGGAGGGTCACCCTCAGGGTCAGGGTGAGGAGCTGGGTCACCTCAGGGTCAGGGTGAGGAGCTCAGGGTGAGGAGCCGGGTCACCTCAGGGTCAGGGTGAGGAGCCCCTCAGGTCACCTCAGGGTCAGGGTGAGGAGCTCAGGGTGAGGAGCCGGGTCACCCTCAGGGTCAGGGTGAGGAGCTCAGGGTGAGGAGCTCAGGGTGAGGAGCTCAGGGTGAGGAGCTCAGGGTGAGGAGCTGGGTCACCCTCAGGGTCAGGGTGAGGAGCTCAGGGTGAGGAGCTAGGTCACCCTCAGGGTCAGGGTGAGGAGGTCAGGGTGAGGAGCCAGGTCACCCTCAGGGTCAGGGTGAGGAGGTCAGGGTGAGGAGCTCAGGGTGAGGAGCCAGGTCACCCAGGAGGAGCTTGGAGTAGAGCCGCTGCTCCTCCACATGGAGAGGAGCCAGCTGAGGTGGCTCAGGCCTCTGTCTGGGACGCCTCCTGGACTCCTCCCTGGAGAGGTGGTCCAGGTACGTCCCACCAGGAGGAGACCTCGTGTGTGTTTGTATAAAATGCAGTGAGCAACTCACCCGAGCTGAGCCAGGTAGTCGAGGACTCCGCTCTCTTTGAGGTAATAGGTCACCACTCCACTGCCAGGTGACAGACTGGTCTTAATGTACGGCTTGACGCTCAGACCGCATTCTACCGCCTTCTTGGCCAGCAGTCCTGCAGGAAGAAGGTGCACGTTCACGTCCTCAAGTTCCTTCAGCCTTCATCCAGATGTTTGCTGAAGACCAACCTGCTCCCAACATGACGGACGGGTTGCTGGTGTTGGTGCAGCTGGTGATTGCTGCGATGACCACCGAGCCGTGTTGCAGTGTGTATTCAGTACTGTTGAACTGGAAGGGGATGCTGGTGCCGCTGCAGTCTGGACCTACCTGGAAACCCTTGAAGCCTTGCTGAGAAGACACAACAACAATAGGAACATCAAGAACACTGCTTCACCTGGAAGTGGGGCGCCTGTCAATCTATCCAGTGAAGGACTTCACGTCTAAATGAATTAAAGCACACTGGACTCTGAAGGGTCTCAAATTACTGAACACCTGAGATGTTTTCAAGATTTCTGCCAGTTTGATTTCGTACATTTGACTCATTTCCTTACGTTACTTAGTTACTTTAACATTATGGAGCCTTTTTTTGTACTTTTATGACTGTTGCTGTGTCAGCCAACTGATACACATCTCGCACCTTCATACAACGGTGACGGTGAAGACTTGTGACAGTCAAGAAATTCAAACCTACTTTAGCCTGAAGGCAGTCTTCAAAGTCCTTCTTCATGTCCGACACAGGGATTTTGTCCTGAGGTCTTTTGGGGCCACTGCAGCACGGAACCACTGTGTTCAGATCCAGTTCCACAACCTGAGAGACAATATTGATCTTTCGGCTTAGACGTTGTTTCTGCTTCTGTGGGAGTTTTAAAAGCTACTCAAAAATAAACACCAGGCCATAGGTGAGGCGACACGAACAAACAATGCAAAAATGCACATTTTTCGATGGCGAATAATGATAATAATAATAATAATAATAATAATAATAATAATAATAATAATAATAATAATAATAATAATAATAATGATAATAATAATGATGATAATAATAATAATAATAATAATAATAATAATAATAATAATAATAATAATGATAATAATAATAATAATAATAATAATAATGATAATAATAATAATAATAATAATAATGATAATAATAATGATAATGATAATAATAATAATGATAATAATAATAATGATAATAATGAATAATAATAATAATAATAATGATAATAATGAATAATGATATGATAATAATGATAATAATAATAATAATAATGATAATAATAATGATAACGATAATAATAATGATAATAATAATGATAATAATGATAATAATAATAATAATAATAATAATAATAATAATAATAATGATAATAATAATAATAATAATAATAATAATAATAATAATAATAATAATAATAATGATAACAATAATAATAATAATAATAATAATAATAATAATAATAATAATAATGATAATAATAATAATAATGATAATAATACGATTGTTAAAGAATTAAAGTCAGCAGTACCAACAACAACGGTGATGTTCTTCCTTTGGGGCACGACTTTATATATACTTCTCAAACGCACGGAACAACACGCAGCATGAAGAGCTGCCAAAGTGCCGCTAACCTGGGTGAAGTCTGGGGTCTGGGCGCTGTTGTTGTAGTCTCTGAACATGGCCACGGCTTGAAGGTATTTGGTCACGAAGGCCAACGTCTCAGCTCCTCTTCCTGCATTGACCAACAAACAGCAAGATTTTATCCATAGAGAAATCCAAAGAAGTTGCGTACTCGCGGTTTCCTATTAAAAAAAGTGTTTTACTGAATAGTAGAATTATAGACCTTCAAGAGACAAGCACATGAGTGCTACTTTCATGACTGAATCCTCTCCAGAGGAGAAACTACAGCAGCTTGTATTGATGTTCTTAATGTTCAACCCATTAGCATTAGTATTCAATGCCACATCTGTCTTACACAAAACTTCCAAGCCATCAACATTTCCAGACGCTGGCAAGAAGACTAAATATCCCTCACACACACTGCGCTCAAACTTTCTTCACTCTTCTTCCATGGGAAATGTTTGAAAATTCCCAGATGTGAGCCGGTTGTTGACCAGACCCAGCGGGTGCTCACCTGTCTGCTCCAGGTACTGGATGCTGACGTGGTCCACAGGGAAGAAAGCAGCAGTTGCTCCATATTCCGGGCACATGTTGGCGATGGTTGCTCTGTCAGCGATGGACAGCTGGGCCACGCCGGGGCCAAAGAACTCCACAAACTTCCCCACAACTCCCACCTGCCTCAGGTGCTTCAAGCAACAACACAAACTACCGTCAGTTCACCCCCTCCAGTGGACCAGGACTCACTCCAGTGGACCAGGACTCACTCCGAGACTCCATCACCTACCTTGGTGACGGTGAGGACAATGTCAGTGGAGGTAATCAGCTTATCTGCAGTGCCAGTCAGTCGGTATCCCACCACCTCAGGTAGCACCATGCTGATTGGCTGGCCCAGCATCACCGCCTCGGCTTCAATGCCACCCACTCCTACACAGGGGGATGGACACATTGGATATATTCCGTACATTACTGTCTGTTTATATACATAAACACGCTAGCAGTGAAAAGTTTGGAGACCTTCTCATGCAATTTTTCTTTTTTTTTCATCTTTCCATTCCAACTTTCTCCACTGCAGACACTGAAGACATCAAATATATCAGCTAGACAGGTGTCACCCTGCAGCACAGAGAAACACCTGAATGTGCTTTTTATGATAGGCGGCTATTTGGAAGAATTTCAATATAAAAGGTGTTTGACACTTTTATTGTTTCCTCCATAATTCCATGTGCGTTCATACGTAGTTTAGTTTTGATGCCTCCAGTGAGGGACTGCAGTGTCGACAGTCATGAGGGTGAAAGAAAAGACACTGAGTCCAGACTGCTGACTGCTGGAGCCTGACTGAAAACAGTTCATGTTGCTTCTGATGCTCCATCTTCTGCAGGGTTCATGACAGTGGATGCATCTTTAATGGCAGTCATTTCAATGTCTTTTTGCAAATACTCCTTGTTGACGCTTTGCAAACTGACCAGCAGATTCTATTGGACAACCACTTTCTGAAGCAACTGAGGTTCCTGGTGCACAGCTCCTACAACAGAGGCCGCGTCTGCGGTAGTTAAACTACCTGACCAGTAAGTGACAGACAGCAGCAGAGCAGTTTTACCCCAGCCGAGGACTCCCAGTCCATCGATCATGGTGGTGTGAGAGTCTGTTCCCACCAGGCTGTCGGGGTAGAAGAAGCCATCGTGGTTGAAGACCACTCGAGCCAAGTACTCCAGGTTGACCTGGTGAACGATCCCTGAACCAGGAGGAATGATGCGCATGTTCCTGAAGGCTTTAGAGCCCCACTGTGAAGGACAGACACCGTGCTTGGGTCACTTTCAACAACAAATATTAAAACTTATATAAACCTGAAGACCTCACTGGCAATGAATCAACAGGGGTGATTTCAATGAGTGATTCTACACCTTTAAGAACTGAAATCTCTCCTTGTTGCGGTCAAATTCCAAGTCCTGATTTTTCTGAAGGCTGTCAGACCTGCAGGAGGAACCAGGAAGAGCAGGAGTTTGGCTTCAGCCTGACTTCAGGTAAACACAGGAAGACCCAGCCAGTGTGGTCCCAGTTCAGACTGCCAGTATAAAGAGCAGCCCCAACACACACACAGCAGAGTGGCTGACTTACTTCCGGTGAAAGTCCACTTGTATGGAGTGATCGATGACCAGGTCAGCTGGACAGACCGGGTTGATCTTCTCTGGATCGCCACCCAGCTTCTTCACGGCGTCCCGCATGGCAGCAAAGTCCACCACTGCAGGGACGCCACTGCACCACAGTGTTGGGACGTTAGACACTGATTGATACCATGTCAGAGTTTGAAACCACAGAGTCAAATATTTGTTAGTCTGACAGAAGACTTTTGACAAGCGACTGCGACTCTTCTGATTTACGAGGATCCCACTCTTGTGTATGAATAACGACCGTTCTATTGGAAGGAAACCACATGACTGTTATTGTACTGCTAGTCTACACTTTCATTCACGTATTTATGGGCAGTACAGTGGTCCCTCACTGGAAGGCAGTTCACCTTTCGCAGCCTCGCTGTTTCACAGATTTTTTTTTGGTGTAATTTTGCATGTTTTTGTTTTTTTTTTTACAGCGTACAGTATGAACGCGTATCGTGTTCTCGTCCTGATTGGCTAAAGGACTGTACTACACCACTGCCGATCAATCTCCTCCGTGCAGTGTCTCCTGCACAGTGCAGAATGCGTTCGGCCAGCCAGATTTACATAAACGTTGATGTTTGGCACCGTCAGAGGAGCTGCGAAACACGCCAGAGTTACTGCTAATAATGTGTCAAACCTCGTAGATTGATCGTCAAAATTAAAAACGTTTGGGCTTGAAAACAGGTTTGGGTCTTTGGTTTCATTTACTAATAGTGCACTTATTTATTTATTTATTTATTTATTTATTTATTTGTTTTAAATGGTGAAAGTTTGAACTTTGAGAGTTTAAATCAGAGAGAAATGTGAGAAAATGTTCATGCCTGTCTGAGAGAAGTGTATCAAAGTGTGTTTAGGGGGGTTTACGGCTTAAAACATGGAGAATAATTGTAAAACATAAAGCTGATTACTTTGCAGATTTGGTCTATTGCGGGTTATTTTTAGAACGTATCCCCCGCGATCACCGAGGGACCACTGTATATTAAACTTTGGCTGATATAAAACTCCTAAATCAGCATTATTTGACACACTGAGAGCGTTCAAGGACAGGTGACGATGCACATACGTGAAATCTTGGAGGATAACCCGAGCTGGTCTGAATGGAACCTCCACATTTTGAGACTGGGTCTGCTTCCAGTTGAGGATGTTCTCCACGTCGGACCTCTTGATCAGGAATTCATCACAGTTCCTGACAGCAGATTCCAGCAGGACACGGATGGAAAATGGCAAACGCTCTGAGGGGAGTGAAAGAAAGGCAGAAACATCAATCAACTCGTCTCTCAGATCAGTACACAGTGTGTGTGTGTGTGTGTGGGAGGTGTTTACCATATCTGGGGTCTCCAAGTTTGGAGAGATTGTAGAAACACTGCTGGGGGTCATCAGGACTGAGAGGTTCTACCAGGTACTGGAAGGGATTGTCAACACCTGTAGTCATTCTTTAGGATCAGTCAGAGCAGATCTGGAGCACAGGGGAGAAAAATATTCCTGCTTAAAGAAAGAAAATAACAACAAACACAGTCTTCTCTACATGGTGACACTGGTTCTGATTCTCCAACCAAGGCAACGCAGTCCTGCACTCAGTGGTCATCAGAAGTAGGAATCATTTCAATGTGTGACCCAGTGTGAAGCTGCCAACCACCAGACCAAGGTGTGACACAGCTTCACGCCTTGCTCTCCTCCGGGCTGGATCACTGCAAGGCTCTCCTCACCAGGAACCCTAGCGAGAGCATTCACCTGGTCCACCAGGTTCACAACAGCGCTGCTGGGATCCTGATGGAGGAGCACAGACACGGCCATATTACCGCCACACTGGCAGCCTGTGGAACTCAGGGTGGACCTCAAGATCTCCCTCCTCGCCCACCAGTGAGTTCCCCCAGACCTCCTCACGCACAGTCAACCTCCTCAAGGTCCACAGAGCCAAGCTGCACAGCAGGGGTGATGGAGCTGCTGCCAGGCTGTGGAATCCTCTCCCTGAACATCTGAGAAGCACCACTGAAGACCTCAGGCCTTTGTCTTTGCTCTTGGTTTCTTCTACTAGTTATGTTCAGCGTAGCGTTCGTGCTTTCCTTCAGATGTCTAAGTTCACACAACCTCCTCATATTGAGATGTTGGACTCAGTGGTATGACGCTGGTGCAATGAGAGTGTCATGCGGTACCACTGCATTCACCAGGTCAGTCTGGACTGGACCGCCCTGCTGGGTCGCCTGTTCATTTCAGAAGTTGATATTAAAAGAGACACTGCAGTTGTTGTTGTTGTTGTTGTTGTTTATCCTTAATAATTCACAAAGACCATGTTCCTCATGTTCCTCATGTTCCTCATGTTCCTCAGTGTCTGGACATAATGAGCAAACACAGCTAGAGAGACAACCAAAGCCAGGAGACCAGAACCACCGAGTCCATCGTGGCTTGGAATTCTTCACACTTCATCTGGAGCAATTTGCACTGTGGACTGGGGCTGCAACGATTAGTCGACTAATCGTTTCAATAGTCGGCGACCAGTCGACTATTGAAACAGTCGTTAGTTGCAGCCCTATTGTGGACGCCATTGCTTCTGTAGAGCAGCGACTGTGTGTCAGTGTGTAGTAGTGAGCGGAGTTATGCAAGATGTAGACTTCGGTCGAGCAGCACACAGTGCCACACGGTGCAAAGTCACTGCACAACACTGATCGACAGTGTGATGTAACACACACGCCACACAAGGCAGCACCTCGAACACGAGAGAAACTCCTTTAAAATCAAACATCACGACTCCATCGCGAGGCCAAGCCGCTGTCAACGGGAGCTGCACTTCGCCATGAACTCAGCAGATTGGCGTCAATGTCTTTGGAGGTGGACCCACACTTCCGTTCAGTTACTTTGAAGAACACAGCGGCGAGCTGTAGAGAAACATGACGGTCGAATTGTACCGACTGACCTTTGCAAATATAGCAGGCGACAAAACACTCGCTGTTCAGTTTCTGCACGGCAGTCGTCTGCTCCTTCCACTGCTTCCTTCTCCTCCTCTTCTTCTTTCTTCTTCTTCTTCTTCTTCTTCTGTCAGTACTGTGGCGTTAGCCGCTGTCACTGTGGACTCACGGAGGGCAAACAGATTACATTACCGCCACCTGCTGGGCTGGAGTGTGAACAGAGAAACTCAACTATCCACGTCTGCTGGTGTGTACGGAAGCGCATTGCATTCACTGAATAATAATTTTAAAATATATATATATATATATATAAAAATTAGGGACCAGGATCTCGTAATTACGAGATAAAATCAAAAACAAAACAAACCCGGAAACGTCTAAATCGGTAATCAATGGGCAACGATGGCGCTACAGTAGTTAATCTGCTACTGCTACCTTCTCGGTTAGAGACACTGTGAAATACTTGCATTTCTCAAAACTGGGGATGGTATTAATATTAGTACGTCTACACTGCGCAGGCATCTCAAATAGTTCGGATTGTTCTGACGTTCCCGAACTGCTGTCGAGCCAGCAGGCGCTCGCTTTCCGCTTGCTCCGTGTATCCCAGGTATTACGGTAATCACTGAGCACAAGCGGGGAAACTCGACGGAATCGCTTTCCTCTGCACTTGGTTTCAGATTTACATTCTTTGTTGTCAGTCCATTCTTCATTCTAAATAAAGTTCCTCAAAAAAAAGAATTAAGATTTATAGATTGTTTAACTGCGATCGCGTCATTATTGCCCGCTGACTACGGAGTTAGACGTTTCCTTTTAATTTTTTATCTCGTAATTACGATTAAAGATCTCGTCATTATGAGATCAGGGTCTCTAATTACGAGACCCTGGTGCCAATTTATTTATTTTTTTTTTTTCCTCCAGTGAATGCAATGCGCTTCCATAGGTGTGCGGTCAGTGTTCCCTCTACAGTACAATCACTCAACACATGGTCATCCTCACTGTAGCTAGGTCAATCAATCAATCAATCAATCAACTTTTATTTGTACAGCGCTAAATCATTATTTCTTTAATGTATAGAATGTGTGTGTCAGTGTGTGTCAGTGTGTGTCAGTGTGTGGGAGGGTCAGAGTTGGTGATGTCACCTGATGTTCTGGGTCCTGGTTCTCCTGCTCCTGACGTCGTGGTCGTCATCAGCTGGAGGCAGTCCACCATTTCAACACTCTGTCAACTTTACAGCAGCATCTGATGACTTGAGCAGAAGTGAATCTTTCTCTGTAAAAACCCGTCCCGTCAGTCCAGGTGTCACGCTGTGTCGGTCAGTTGGCTTTCTTTTTATTGTCTGGTGACTTCCTGCTTTATTTCAGGGCTGTGTTGTGTGCTGCGTCAGCCAGCTGGCCTCCTCTGGTGTTTCCACAGTGTCTGATGAGGCTTCCTGCCCTGGCCGTCTGCAGGTGTTCATCATCACAGTCTGCGTCTCACTTTTGTTCCTCCAGGGACTCATTTCCTGTTTATGACTTTATGACCTTTTCTTTGTACTTTCTACGCTTAATGTGATTTTCTTTTCTTTGTAAGATGATGTTTGGTTGTACTTTTGTAATAAATACATTTTGACTTTGTTTCTGAGTGGTGCATGTGAATTCAGTCAGTGTCTGTGTCTCAATCCAGGGTCTGCATCCTTGAAGGAAGCGTCCTTCTGAAGGAAGCGTCCTCCGTCTGAAGGAAGCGTCCTCTGTCTGAAGGAAGCGTCCTCAGTCTGAAGGAAGCGTCCTCAGTCTGAAGGAAGCGTCCTCCGTCTGAAGGAAGCGTCCTCTGTCTGAAGGAAGCGTCCTCCGTCTGAAGGAAGCATCCTCAGTCTGAAGGAAGCGTCCTCAGTCTGAAGGAAGCGTCCTCCCAAGGACCCGGCCCAGAAGGACCAACCAAACCCCGCCTCCCCGGTAACCACCCGGGACGGTCTAGCCTTGGGCGTATTTCCTGGTTGCGTCACCGCCGTTCCCTCCTGCTGGCCAACCCCGGAAGTGACGTTTTCATAGCATCAAGCTAACCATTGGTTGGTTGGATGTTCAAATAACTAAAAACCCTGCGTTAAAAACGGAATATTTGATGTGAAATTCCAAAACTTAAATTTATACGTTGTGTCTTTGCCAGTAGATGGCGCTAATTTCAGCCGACTTCCCAGGATCCCAGGATGCTTTGCAGCAGCATGCAAAGCATCCTGGGATACAGAAGGAGGTGAAGGATAGTAGCGGTGCAGCCTTGGTGCTAACAGTAGGGTGCATTTGGAGGGTCCTAAGGACTTCTGGGAATTGGGAGGAGCCTTCACGCAGTGCTAGGACGCAACTGGCCTTCAAATGCAGCCTTGGAAGGATGCAGACCCTGGACTGAGACTCAGCCCAGGTCCAGACACGGTGACCCTGCAGTGGTCCAGCTCTACATTTCTAGAGCGTCTACCTGACGTTGACTAGTGAGGTCCTCAAAACACATAAAGACAGGAGCAGAAGTCCCCGACATCATTTCAACCACACCTTGTGACCTTGACCTGAAGGTCAAACACCTCCACTGCCTTGGCCACGGCAGTGCAGCGCCACAACTGGCGACCAGAAGAAACACACTCATCATCATTTTTCTTGGAAAATTTCTCTTCATTAAAAATGCAATCGCACAATTACAATCAAGGTGTGATGACAATAGTGTGAGTACAGTGAATAGAAAGATCTCTGCACCGAGAGGAAGCTTCTGAAATGTGAGATTCATTTGAAAGGTGTGTGAATTCTGTCATCACTGTGCCACTGCAGCCGTGATGGAAAGATAGGATTTGTTTTCTTCAGTGTGTGAATCTGAATGTAAAACAGACTATTTACAAAACTGAACAACAAACAGAAAGCCGGTGAAGTTTGGCGCTTGGTGTCATCAGAGTGTCGTGATGGTGTGAGTGTGCGGTCACACTGAGAGTGACAGTGTCCAACACTGCCCTGCAGTGACTGCTCTCCACACTGGTGGCACAAGCAGTTGCCGCCAAACTACCCTGCACTAGAAAAAGCTTGCTGGTAAAATTCATTCCATTCAAAATAAAAGCATATTGGAAATGTAATAATGATGTGATTATGAGGTGACTGCTGATAATTGGTTAATGCGTGAGCGGTGAGCCATCATTTGAATGTCCTGGTCACATGAATGAATAAATATTGCAGTAATTGTATGAAATATTTTCCTAAAGCTTCCTCCAGGAAATACATCTGACCTTTCCTCAAGGATATCTGTCATACGGTTATCGTGGGGGCGGGACTTAATGGATGAATATAGGTTATATATTTCATTCAGTTCAGTATTGATGTCCAGTATGCAGCGGCAGTGCAACATCGTTGGCTCTTTTCATTTGTGAAGTTTTTCCGCCAGTTTGAAAATCTTTTTTTTTTTTTTTTAGCCAGCACCGTCTGAACTGCTGCGGTGATAAAAATGACGCGTCAAATGTGACATTGCGTTGAATATTTCAGTTTTTATGTGCAAACCTTGAATGTTACGACGCTGTTACGACGTAGCGCCCACTGGATTCGCCCTCCACCGCTCGTACAGGCGCTCGCAACCAATGTTGAACATTCAAGGTTTCATGGTTTTAGAAAAAGTTCATTAGTGCTCTCAACATTTGGAACAAAATCACGGACTCAATTTTAAGCAATAAAAAAGAATGATTGACGTTTTTTTTCCTAAAAATCACGCAGCGCTGATTGATCTCACTGACTGCTTGCAACAGCGGCGACGCCCCCTCACAGCAGCTGGTAGCCGCCAGTTCTCCTCCTGCGGGTCACAAAGTAGACCACCACCACGATGACGATGAGCACCAGCAGCGTCACTCCCACCGCCACGGCAACACGGTAGTCACGATGGTCAGAGGCGCAGACGTCAGCTGCACGACAACATGGAGAAACATTCTGAGTGTTAACGCACATCTTTTCCCATTGACAACAGGAGACGTCGAGTGAACACTACATACACACACGCAGGTACTGCCCGAACAATTAGAATATCCAGTAAAAGTTGTTTTATTTTGGCAATTTAACATCAAAGATGAAAGCAACACATTTTATTGAGCCATTCCACGCAAATTGACATCTCAAGCAGTTCCTTGTTGTCACTTTGCTGATTAAGATTTTCAGCTTATTAAAACCACAAACCCACAAACTCAGAAAATTATTATAAAATTTGAGGGTTTTTTTTTATAAGCTGCAAGACCTGATCAGCAAAATCCAGGAAATATTATTCCTTTATATAATATGTCAAATTCACCTTTTAAGTTGAACTGCAGAAATACAGCAACCTTTTCAGGATATTCTCATTTTCTGGGTAGTAGCTGTACATACATACAAACATATCTGCTGATAAAGGATGCAGTCATTCTACAACCACTGTCAACCAATAATTAACATTGCAAGAATGAAGTCATGATATTAGGGGCATAAGTTAGTCTGCTAATTTCATGAGAGCAACCTGAGCCAGCTACTCAATCAACAAGAAACAAAGATTGAAAATGAGGAATGTTGAGCAGTTAGCTTAGCTGCTGACTGTTTCAGATGGATTAAGCTAAGATATGACAGGCTAACAGAAGCTTTTCTCCCTCTGGGAGAAACTTTGGTGATCAACTTTGAAAATGTTTGTATTATTGTTGAGAATATGGTGGTGCAGTGGCTAGCGCTGCCGCCTCACAGCTGTCTGCTGGCTTCTCTCCGGGTTCTCCAGTCAAGGAGAACCTGGAGAAGTCGACTTCAGGAAGATCTTTGCAGTTTTGGAGAGTTTTCTTTGTTTTGCATCTAAAATCAAACTGTACTTCTTCTTTTTAGCACAATAGCATGCAATCTGTCCAAGTGAGAACAGAATGGAAAATGACAGTGAACCCAGATAGACCCCAATGTGGCCCAGTGAGGTCACTGCCAGTGTTGCAATAAGCACTGAAACTGCTGGCCAGTGGGCCTGCGAGCTGGAACGGAGCCAGTGTGAACTTACATGTGCCAAAGTCGTGAGTCTTGGTCAGATTGAAGGCCTGCACCCTGTCCTGGGTGATGTCCAGGTACAGCCCACTCCCCATGAACACAGACTCCATGTTGCAGGCGTAGCTGTGTCCAGTCTTTGCAGCTAACAGATGCAGTGACTTGTTGTTTGCAGAGAAACTGCTTCTGCTGCCTGGAAGAGAGAAACAGACAGGAAGACATGCAGGCATGGCGACAGCTCCCTCTGAAGCACCCACTGAGGGCCTAATAATAATAATAATAATAATAATAATAATAATAATAATAATAATAATAATAATAATAATAATAATAATAATAATAATAATAATAATAATAATAAATAATAATAATAATAATAATAATAATAATAATAATAATAATAATAATAGTAATAATAATAATAATAATAATAATAATAATGATAATAATAATAATAATAATAATAATAATAATAATAATAATAATAATAATAATAATAATAATAATAATAATAATAATAATAATAATGATAATAATAATAATAATAATAATAATAATAATAATAATAATAATAATAATAATAATAATAATAATAATAATAATAATAATAATAATAATAATAATAATAATAATAATAATAATAATAATAATAATAATAATAATAATAATAATAATAATAATAATAATAATAATAATAATAATAATAATAATAATAATAATAATAATAATAATAATAATAATAATAATAATGATAATAATAATAATAATAATAATAATAATAATAATAATAATAATAATAATAATAATAATAATAATAATAATAATAATAATAATAATAATAATAATGATAATAATAATAATAATAATAATAATAATAATAATAATAATAATAATAATAATAATAATAATAATAATAATAATAATAATAATAATAATAATAATAATAATAATAATAATGATAATAATAATACTAAAGTGCTTCCACTGCTCTGCAGCCTACGCAGGTCAGCTGTGAGTGGTGTCAACTGTCAAGCCGCAGATTATTTTTACATGCAGAGGAAAGCAGAGAAATGAGGAAGATGCTCCTCGCTGGTCGTGGTCGACTGTTCACGAACCACCTGCACCTCCTGAAGCCACCACTGCACCTCTGAAGCCACCACTGCACCTCCTGCAGGCCACCACTGCACGGACACCAGTGCGATCTGACTGACTTACCTTTTTGATCTAAGGGGTAGCGGAGGACGAACGACAGCGCGTGAACGTACACTGTATCCTCGGTGGAACTCTGACAACAAGAAATACGAGACAGAGAGAATAACGAATGAACTGGATTCACTTCTGCAGTAATCAGCTGTGCAATGCTGTCCACAAACAACGGCGCCGTGACAAAGGAGAAAGAAAAGACCTTGATGTTATAGTGGCAGGAGTGTCTTTTCTCTCTAATTCCAGTTCAGCACATCATTCATTTTTTAAAATATCTGATGTCATTTGCTTTTCTGCATCTCTAATATTGGTGCATTTGATTTGGTTCTCAAAGTCTGACAAATTCTTCTTCTAGGGTTTTTTTTTTGACAATATAATTCACTTCAAATGACAAAACCCAAAGTCTGAAAAAAGCTTGAGTGAATAAATCAAAGATCTTTGGAAGACAAATGAATCACTCTTCACTGATCCATGAGCTCCCCCCCCCCAATATCTAATGAGTGTCTACTGTCTGCAGTGACTCTCACTGAGGGCTTTGACTTTTACTGCTATCCTGCAACTACTAAAAAAACAAAAAAGCTGAGAGCCACCAAGCCACTGTCTGACTTCTGCAGCAGAAAACCCGTCACCAGTGTCCTGTGCACAGACAGCACGTCAAGGCAGAAGGCTGCAGTAACACGCAATAAGGCGCAGGGGGCGACAGGGAGCCACGTGTCCCTGTGATCAAACCATCTCCCATCTCCTCCAGGGTCTCCATCATGTTGGTCCAGGCCACGTTAGCAGAGATTTACTGCGTCAATGTGTCACATGCAGTGCCAGTGTGACAGTGTGACAGTGAACTCCCTGTCACATGCTTTCAAAATAGGCTTCGCAACTCAACTTCCTCTTTAGGACAAGCAGAAACCCTGGAGGACTGAAAGATCTCCGCTGGCTTTGTCTTCAGAGATAAGAGCTCTTTCTTTCTAAGACCTCCTCCTGGACCGGACGGAGGAGAAGCCCTGGCTGGCTGAGCTCCTGCCAGTTCTTCACACCTTCCTGTCAGTCCAACTGTACCTTGTTGAAGAGGAAAGTGAGGTGTCCCTCTCTGAAGGTCAGGGTCAGGTTGGCAGTGGATCCCACACAGCTTCCCTCAGCTTGGGTCAAGGTGGGTTGAACTATGAAGACCCCTTTGGACTGGAGAGGAAACAGAAGGGGTGGGGGGGTGGTGGTGGTGGTGGGGGGGGGGGTCATTTCAACACCTTTCACACAGATTGAGGCCGCAAGAAATAAGGAATTAAAACTAGCATGCAAAAAAAAAAAGAAATTTCATTTCCTGAAAATGTGACGGTGACAGTGGAGCTGCTGCAAGCTGACTCAGAGGCAGGAAGTGCTGCTGAGCGCATGACAGATAGCAGCGATGCTAACAATTCATCCATGATCCATTCAATGCCAATTTAGAATTTCACCAATTCAATTCATTTAGTCGTAATTAACTGATTGTTGGTTTTAGTTGCATGGCGCAGTGTATACCTGCAGAGAAAAAGTTGAAATGTGACCCACGAGAAGTCACCTTGAAGTCAGATGATGAATCTTCAGGGTGTTGATGTCACAATGGGTCACACAACATCATGCACGGGTTACATTTTTCACTGAGACATTTAGGTTCTTCATTGGTTACGCTGACCAATGAATCGTTAGTCGATCGATAAGGTCAATCAACTAATGATTAATGGATTCATTGATCATCTGCATCCCTAATAGACAGACAGGCAGATAGATAGATAGATAGATAGATAGATAGACAGATAGATAGATAGATAGATAGATAGATAGATAGATAGATAGATAGATGGATAGATGGACAGATAGACAGATAGATAGATAGATAGATAGATGGATAGATGGATAGATGGATAGATGGATGGATAGATGGATAGATAGATGTACTTTATTGATCCCAAATTGGGAAACTGCAATGTTGCAGCGCTAAAAAACTGTACAAAAATAAACTACAGAGTAGTTGGAGTAGTTAGAAAAACACTCACATCAAGCTATGTACAACAATCAACCAAAGCAGACGTGCAACAGAAGGTCAGGTTGTGCAGAGGCAGCAGGGAGTCAATGACAGAACTTGGCCACCGTGAAGACTCTGAATATCTCCCTGGGTGAACATCTGTGATTGGGCAACACTCACCTTCTCACTTGACAGCCGGATCTGCAGCGCCATGTGAGCCTTCAGGCAAACCTCCTTCTGCTCATTGGTCACATTGTAGTTTCCTGGAATCAGGCTGGTGTGCGGAGTGGGTGGTGGAGGAGGAGTTGTAGTGTTGGTGGCTGTTGTTGTCGTTTTCAAGGGGACGTGTGTGGTGGTTGAGGGTCCAGTTGTGGCGTTTGCGTGTCCAGGTGTTGTGGTTGAGGGTCCAGTTGTGCTGTTTGCGTGTCCAGGTGTGGTGGTGGAGGGTCCAGGTGTGGTAGTTGAGGGTCCAGGTGTGGTGGTTGAGGGTCCAGGTGTGGTGGTTGAGGGTCCAGTTGTGCTGTTTGCGTGTCCAGGTGTGGTGGTGGAGGGTCCAGGTGTGGTGGTGGAGGGTCCAGGTGTGGTGGTGGAGGGTCCAGGTGTGGTGGTTGAGGGTCCAGGTGTGGTGGTGGAGGGTCCAGTTGTGCTGTTTGCGTGTCCAGGTGTGGTGGTGGAGGGTCCAGGTGTGGTGGTTGAGGGTCCAGGTGTGGTAGTTGAGGGTCCAGGTGTGGTGGTTGAGGGAGCAGTTGTGCTGTTTGCGTGTCCAGGTGTGGTGGTTGAGGGTCCAGGTGTGGTGGTGGAGGGTCCAGGTGTGGTGGTGGAGGGTCCAGGTGTGGTGTGTGAGGGAGCAGTGGAGCTGCTGTCAAACTCTTCTGCAGGTACCAGGGGTGCAGGTGTGTTCTTGTTCTTGGCACTCATGGAAAGCACTGTTGGTCAAACAGAGACAAACAGACGATTTTCAGTCTCCACACAGAAGAGGCAGAAGTCTTGGCAGCTCCGTTTCCCCGGCAGGAGCGGAGCAGAGGCGACAATTCGGTCCAAATGAAAGCAGAAAGAGTTCTGGCACACACGGCAAACTGGCAGAGTTCACTGCAAGCTAACGTTTGTGCCCACACAGGAAGCCGCCTTCAATGGGAGGGGCTGAGTGACACCGGCCAATCACCTTTCCACACGTCTGAGTGTCGAGAACTGCAATAGTAAATATTAGCAACATCGAAATATAATGAGTGAAATCAGGACCAATATGCAAATATAAAGCACAATGAATACATATAATAAATACTACAGTGTGGTGACTGGATACCTCAGGTCCTAATAGAAGCTCATGGTTGAAGATCACAGCCACAACAATAACTACGACGGACACAGCTCACAGCCTAAAGAAGAATAAATGAATAAAAAACAAAGTTCTGATAGCGAAACATGGCAATGAATTCTCTTCTGTTTAGTCTCCACACATCAACAAGCACCAAGGCAACAGGCCTGTCATGGTGTTGATCTGATCCAAAGCTTGACTCCTACCAGGGCCACGCACACCTTGGGCAGACTGGCCCTGCTCCTGAGGAGCAGCAGCTTCCCAGGCTCCCAGTCCATGACAGCAGACTGGCTCCACGCCGCATCGTTTTAGACAGCGTGACCTTTGGAGTTCCTCAGCTCCAGCAAAAACACTGCAGTGCAAACAAAGTCCGGGCCAATCAGCCTGTTTCTAAAGTCCATCTCAAAGTTCTGCCACTGATGTGTGAAGCCGCGGCACCAACTGCTTCCAAAGTCTCCTAGTTTTGGATCAGAACATCAGAGCAACTAAATACTGTGCATCTTCTCTGCTGGGGTTGTAGGACACACACACACACACACACACCTCAGTACAGATTGTAACCTGACTGTTCAGACTGAGGTGACCTAGAAGCCACAATAACACACCATGCTAAAATGCAGATTATTTTTCTGTGTTACATTTCTGATAATCGTTTGAATATATGAGTGACAAATTCAGTATTGTTTGAGACAGTGGACTGTAGGAACTTTCTTCCTTCCCTCCAAAATCACAACTAAAAAAAAAAACAAACCCAGGCCTCACAGTTGAGTCTGGTAAAGGCTGCTGCTGGATTGGACGAAAACAAATACTTTAAATGAACAGAAAGAGCAAAACAAAGGGGGGAAAACAACGTTCTCCCGCCTTTTATTCTGATAGTCATACATTCTACATCTATTCCTTCATTTAGTCCAATACCTATTAGCACAATATTATCAACGACAGCGGGGCTGAAGGTCCATGTTGCGTCTCTTCACGCTGACCCACATGAGGATGACTTGGAATCAGTTAGTTTTCTTTACAGGTGAATTTAAAAGCAAGAAAACATCTTCACGGGGATTTTCCTGTCAGTTATCCATGCTGTCAGTGCATGTAAAGTTCTATTTATTCATGGATCGATACTGTAAGACCGAATAAAAGCAGAGGTATTACACAGTTTGAGTCTTCCAAGTTCTGCTGCGCCACAGAGACTTCAGTCGAAGCAGCGCCGCGCGCCATGGAGAAGAAGACGACGCCAAAACCACCCAGGAAGTCTCATGATGATTTCATGAGGGAAACATCCACAACCATTCGCTGATTTTTGAGTCCGTCGCGGTGTGAAAGCGGCCGTGCAGAGCAGAGCCGAGCTGAGCAGAGCTTTACCTGAGAGCGCGCTGATGCTGAGCAAAATCACCGCAGTCTTCATCGTGGTCGACGCTGCTCATCACCCGACTGACTCAACTGTGCCACCGCCGCGCTGCGCCTGACTGACGTGACGACGAGCCGTCGTCAAGTTGCGCGGCTCAGAACTCTAGAAGCGCGGTCAACACTTCCGCTCTCAGAGCAACGGTTGGAGGGGAGCGGAGGAGTTGGCGCGAAGTGAAGAGTACAACTGCGACATCTTCATCCACCGGAAGCTGACAGGGTGAGTTTGGCGAGGCGCCAGCTTGTGTTGCACCGTTTGCTGGGCTTTGTGTTACTGTCCCGGGAAAGGTGTGCTTTTAATTTGAAGTTCTTCTTCGGACGTGCTTTCAGAAACCTCTGATTGGTGCAAACTTTGCTTTCAGAGGAAGATTATTATTATTATTATTATTATTATTATTACTACTACTACTACTACTGCTACTCTGTTCCTATGGAGCCAGAACACTAGTACTCCTTTCATGAGTTTTTCTCATGAAAAAAAAAGTTACACAGACGCTTAAATAAAATACAGACATAAAAAAAAACTTGTGGCTATTTATGTACTATGACAAGACTTTCAGTTCCAATCTTCAGATTTTTAGTCGTTTTCTTCTGGTTTTTGGTTTCAGGGTCTTGGTTTTCAGCTTTTCTGCATTTTTTCTCCTTGGTTTCGTTTTACTGGAAATGTTCTCATCTGGAGGGAGGAGAGGGGACAAGGGGGGACAATGGGGGAGAGGGAGGAAGCCGTGCACCGGATGTTATGTTAGAATGACTCACAGTCCCATCAACGAGGAACAAACGGAAGTCACGCGTCAAGTTTGGTGCTATTAAAGTGCGCCGTCAAGCCGTGAGGGGTTGTGTGACGCTGATGTTCAGTGGCGTCCATGTAAAGTTGAACGTAGTTAACCTGCAGTAGTTAACTTACAGTAGTTAACCTGCAGTAGTTAACTTACAGTAGTCAACCTGCAGTAGTCAACCTGCAGTAGTTAACCTAGTCAACCTGCAGTAGTTAACCAGTAGTTAACCTGCAGTAGTTAACTTACAGTAGTCAACCTGCAGTAGTCAACCTGCAGTAGTCAACCTACAGTAGTTAACATACAGTAGTTAACCTACAGTAGTTAACCTGCAGTAGCCAACCTACAGTAGTTAACCTACAGTAGTCAACCTGCAGCAATCAACCTACAGTAGTTAACCTGAAGTAGTTAACCTACAGTAGTCAACCTGCAGTAGTTAACCTGCAGTAGTTAACCTGCAGTAGTTAACCTGCAGTAGTTAACCTGCAGTAATCAACCTGCAGTAGTTAACCTACAGTAGTTAACCTGCAGTAATCAACCTACAGTAGTTAACCTACAGTAGCCAACCTACAGTAGTTAACCTACATTAGTTAACCTACAGTAGTCAACCTGCAGTAGTCAACCTGCAGTAGTTAACCTGCAGTAGTTAACCTACAGTAGTCAACCTACAGTAGTTAACATACAGTAGTTAACCTACAGTAGTCAACCTGCAGTAGTTAACCAGTAGTTAACCTGCAGTAATTAACCTACAGTAGTTAACCTGCAGTAATCAACCTGCAGTAGTCAACCTACAGTAGTCAACCTGCAGTAGTTAACTTACAGTAGTCAACCTACAGTAGTTAACATACAGTAGTTAACCTACAGTAGTTAACCTGCAGTAGTCAACCTGCAGTAGTCAACCTACAGTAGCCAACCTACAGTAGTTAACCTGCAGTAATTAACCTGCAGTAATTAACCTGCAGTAGTCAACCTGCAGTAGTTAACCTGCAGTAGTTAACCTGCAGTAATTAACCTACAGTAGTTAACCTGCAGTAGTCAACCTGCAGTAGTTAACCTACAGTAGTCAACCTACAGTAGTTAACCTGCAGTAGTTAACCTGCAGTAGTCAACCTGCAGTAGTCAACCTGCAGTAGTTAACCTGCAGTAGTTAACCTGCAGTAATTAACCTACAGTAGTTAACCTGCAGTAGTCAACCTGCAGTAATCAACCTACAGTAGTCAACCTACAGTAGTTAACCTGCAGTAGTTAACCTGCAGTAATTAACCTACAGTAGCCAACCTGCAGTAGTTAACCTGCAGTAGTCAACCTACAGTAGTTAACCTACAGTAGTCAACCTGCAGTAGTTAACCTACAGTAGTTAACCTGCAGTAGTCAACCTGCATTAGTTAACCTGCAGTAGTCAACCTGCAGTAGCTAACCTACAGTAGTTAACCTACAGTAGTCAACCTGCAGTAATTAACCTGCAGTAGTCAACCTGCAGTAGCCAACCTACAGTAGTCAACCTACAGTAGTTAACCTGCAGTAGTCAACCTGCAGTAGTTAACTTACAGTAGTCAACCTACAGTAGTTAACCTACAGTAGTTAACCTGCAGTAGTCAACCTGCAGTAGTCAACCTACAGTAGTAAACCTGCAGTAGTTAACCTGCAGTAGTTAACCTGCAGTAATCAACCTACAGTAGTTAACCTACAGTAGTTAACCTGCAGTAATTAACCTGCAGTAATTAACCTACAGTAGTTAACCTACAGTAGTTAACCTGCAGTAGTCAACCTGCAGTAGCCAACCTACAGTAGTTAACCTACAGTAATTAACCTACAGTAGTCAACCTGCAGTAGATACTGAAAAACACCAACCTGTTGGAGCATAGTTGTCAAACTCAGGCCCGCGGGCCAAATCTGGCCCGCAGTATGATTATATTTGGCCCGCGACACAATGTTAAATGACTGCAGGAGCTGCTGGCCCGCCGGTTAATTACAGCACACGTACTGCGAATACTACAAATCCCAGAATGCACTGCTGATACCTCGGCAGATTATTGACTCTGACTATAATTGTGCACTTCTTTTCTTGCTACTCCAATGCACCACGTTCATTGAAGGATATTAGCATTGGTTTATTATTATTCATGTTTATTATATTATATATGTATTCTTAAATGTATTGTTAGATAAAGGTTACTGTTGAAATTTAAATGAGAAGGCTGAAAATAAAAATCATTTTATTTACGTTTTATTCATTTCCATGTCTTTTTCTTTTGAAATTCCATTTTGCAGTTGCAAGTTATGTGTAGTATTTTGTGTTAAGCGTTGCTGATTCCACATTCACTGTTGAAGCAACACTTGCTTGGATCCATATGAAGAGGTTCACTGTTCTATCTGGAGGAAGATCTCTCCAATAAACATCAACGTTGGCCTGCGACTTTTGTCCAAGTTTTATATTTCGGCCCCACTGTGTGTTTGAGTTTGACTCGCCACTGTTGGAGTCTCACATTTTCAAACTGCTCAAACAGGTGGCGGGGAACAACATTCTGTTTAAAGTTGTGAAGTAGAGACATTTTACCACAGCCATTTGCTTATGAGTTGATTTCCCTGCGAGATGAATGCATCTCCTGGATGGTTCCTTCAGACAGCAGAGCTGCACTCTCAGAGAAGATGTTCCACTCTTTGTCCAGTGTGTGGTGGAGAGGCTGGTCCTGGTCCATGATGGTCCTGGTGATCCATCGTGGAGAACATTGTGTTGGAAGTCCGCCATCCAACCACCGCCTCAAATGTCTCCTGCCTGCAGCCAATGAGGAGCCGGCCTTCCTATTCAGCTCGTTCAATCTGTGGAGGGGAGGCGTGGCCAGGCAGTGAGAACACGCCCTGGTGTCACTGGCTGTGAGGAGAAGAGAGTGCTGGTTACAACACACTGGCAGAACATCTCCCAGCATGCACCTGTTGCACACGTTGAGAGATCTCACTTTCAACATGTCCAGAAAAAACTACATGTACACTACAATAGGCATGGGCAAACTACGGCCCGGGGACCATATGCTGCCTGTTAAGTGTGACCCCTCCACCAAAAAGGTTGCCCCCCCTGGCCCACCTCCTCCCCTCTCTAAACTACAGTATGTTGTTGTTGTTTTCTTGGGGACAAAAAAAAACATGTATAAAAAATACTCACATCTGCTTGAAGATGGAGCTGTTCCAAGCAAAATCTCAAGAAAGACCCTGACGCAGGGGTCACCAGCGTGGTTGCACCAGGAAGCCCCCCAAGGACCTCACCAGGAGCCCGCGGACCCGTTCGGAAAATTGCACAGCTGCGTCTAAAATTCAATTTTCTCCAACCTTGTTAAGCCATTTTTGATCATTATTGAGAAGTCATGAGCTTGATAAGTGTCTTCACATAGATAGGTATCATTAATAATAATATAGAACTCAGAGAGTTTGTTATTTCAGGAGAATCTAGCAAACTGGTCGCCCTTCACACGGCTCAGGACCCCTGAAGCAGCTCTCAGTGCCAAAAAGGTTGGTGACCCCTGGTCTGATGGGTCAAGGGAGTCCCAGGTGTGTGTTTGGGGGGGGGTGTAGGCGCCCTCATCCTGGTTGACGGTGCTGCCGCTCCGCCTCTTCCTGATCTCCATCGCCTCTTTGATCCAATAGTTTCCATGAAGATGTTGCATCAAAGAGCACAGAGTCGCAGCAGAGATGGAGGAGTGATGGTCAGCTTCAGGAGAGAAGATCTGAAGTTGGCAGCAGCTGCTGGTCTCACCATCTCACCAGGCTACACACACACACACACACACACACAGGGTGAGAGAGAAACGTGTGTGCACACGCGTGTGTTTGTGTGTTTGCTGCTGGATCTGCAGCTGAGACCTCCAGGGCAAACAGACTGCAGGAGCAGCAGCACCTCATGGAGCACCTGTGATCATCAACACCTGGAGCGGCAGCAGGTGCTGCTGCTGCTGCTGCTGCTGCTGCTGCTGCTGCTGCTGCTGCTGCGACCCTGACCGGCCTCGCACTCAATTAGACAACCTGAGTGAGTTTCAGTGTGTGTGTGTGTGTGTGTGTTGCTCCTATCCAATGAGGGATTATCTGGCTGTCCTTCCTGTTCACGTCCTGCTGCTCCCTCAGGAAAAACCTGCTGCTGCTGCTGCTGTGACTCCCAGCGCCGACTCATCAAAATAAATCAATATCAGCAGAAGAAGCAGAAGAAGGTGTGAACCAATCATTGACCAGCGTCGTCTTGGTGACACAATAATTGGAGGAAATGATAACAAGATGTTTGATGACAAAAAAAAACAGCTGTTGTGGTTTGTGACTGACATAAAATATCAATAAATAATAATAATAATAATAATAATAATAATAATAATAATAATAATGATAACAAAGTATTGTTGTGTATGTTCCTCCTCCTCCTGCTCTGCGACTACCTCCCCCTCACCCCCCCTCCCCCCCCCCCCTCCCCCTCCTCCTCCTCCAGGCTGCAGGTATTTAAGCTGCTCTGCAGTTGACAGGTGGTGTCAGTGAATCATGCATCTTTGTTTTCATCCTTCTGGCTGCTGTTTGTGCATCACATGGTGTTGACGGCGGCGGCCGACCACGATCACTGCGGCGGCAGTGGCGGTGGCGGCAGCGGTGGCGGCAGCGGTGGCGGCAGCGGTGGCGGCGGCGGCTGCGGCGGCAGCGGCAGCGGCAGGGGCAGCGGCAGGGGCAGCACCCCCCAGAGGCGGCGGCTGGTCATCGGCTTCCAGGCTCCCTGGAACGTGTCGCTGCCCTTCAGCGCCCTGCGGCTGGGCTCCGCCCTCCAGATGGCGGTGGACAAGGTGAACAGGGAGCCGGGGCTGCTGGGTAATTACACCCTGGACTTTGTGCTGACTGACACCAGGTGTGAACCCAAAACCTCCCTGAGATCCTTCATCCAGCAGGTGTGGAAGGAGAAAGTGGCGGCGCTCTTCGGTCCCGCCTGTCCAGAGGAGGCTGAGGTAGGACCGCGACCAGGGGAGTCACGGGACCTCAGTGAGGTCATGGGACGTCAGACAGGGTCATGTGACCTCGGGGGGTTTTAATACTTCACATTTGGTGACGACGGTTCAACTTCCAGCTGAGTGTGTCCTGCTGCTGAGCAGAAACCAAACCTCCAGCAGCAGCTTTCAGCCTCTTCGTCATCTTCATCCATCATCTTCCACCGCCGTCATCTATCATATTCATTGTCCATCTTCATCAATCATTATCATCATCATCGTCATCCAATAACTTCACCATTTTCTTCCATCTTCTGCATCCATCTTCTTCTATCATCCATCATCTTCATCATCAATTATCTTCATCATCATCATCATCATCATCCATCATCTTCATAATTTTCTTCCATCTTCTTCCTCCATCTTCATCCATTTTCTTCATCCATCATCTTCCATCATCTTAATCCATCATCACTGTCATGTGTTGGTGGACTCTAATGCACGACAGAACACTGATGCAGTTTAAGGTGTTTAATGATACTGGGAAGTCGGACAGTCCAAGGTCGAGAGCCAGTGCAGGCGGTGACGGAGGCAGGCAGAATCGGCGTCAGAGCCGAGCAGGGTCGTTACCGGGGAATCAGTCCGAGGGCGAGAAGAAGGCAGGGTCGTACGATCGGTTGTCAACAGGAACCGAGGAGCGTAACTACAGGGAGAAACCCCGCTGGATTACTGGCTCAGGGCGAACAGATAATCTGGCGACGAGGGAACACAAGAGACAGGATTATAAAGAGAGTGCCGCAGGTGCAGATGGTTGGTAATCAGGAGGTACTGCGGAGACAGTGACAATCATCATCCATGTTCTTCATTTATCATCTTCATCCGTCATCTTCATCTTCTCATTTTCTTCCATCTTCATCCCTCACCATCCATCATCTTCTATCATCTTCAACCCTCACCATCCATCATCTCCAGTTTTTCCATCCTTGTCCTTGTCTGAAGGTCACAGGTCTGGTGGCCTCCGCCTGGAACGTGCCGATGTTCGGCTTCGTGGGCCAGTCGTCCAAGATGGACGACGCCGGCATCTACGACTCCTACGTGAAGGTGGTGCCTCCTCTGAGGAGGAGCGCCGAGGTCCTGCTGGAGACCCTGCGCTTCTTCGGCTGGAGTCACGTGGCCATGATCGGCGGCGGCCTGCGGTCCAACACCTGGGACAGCGTGGGGGCGCTGTGGAGCAGCGTGGAGGCCCTGCTGAGGGCGGAGCTGCAGCTGGTGGCCGCCGTGCAGTTCGACACCAGCGACCCTCAGCTGGTGTCGCACAACATCCAGTACGTGGCCACGGTGGCCAGAGGTAGGAGACGCAGTTTCACCGTGACCTTTGACCTTTTTCCTCGGCCTCACTGGAGCTGTGCTGTGGACCTGCAGTGATCGTGGTGCTCAGCAACAAGGACGACTCCACGGCTCTGCTGCTGGAGGCCGAGCGGCAGCGACTGACGGACGGAAACTTTGTCTTCTTCCTGATGCAACACTTTGAGGTGAGTGAGACAGACTCACCCGTCTGTCTGACTCACCTGACTGTCTGTCTGCCTGCTCCTGTGACTGGAGAAGCAGTCCTTCTGCTCTTCACGCTGCTCCAGTGAGGTGAGTCACTGCTTCTTTCCGACATTCTGCTTCATTCTCGCGTCTGCGACGCAGGACAACTTGTGGAGACGAGCTCTGAGCAGCGTGGAGCAGGAGGCCACCAGAGTCTTCGACACCACCTTCATCATCGGCCAGAAGTCCTACGAAGGCTTCGAGTACTCGGACTTCTTCCAGCAGGTGTTGGAGGGTCTGCAGGGACCACCGTTCTGGAGCAACCTCACCTCCCCCACTGAGGTGAGCCACCGCCGAGACCCACAGCCAACCCCCTCCTGCTCACCTTGACCTCCTCCTGCTGCAGGTCAGCCCTTACTCCGCCTACCTGCACGACGCCGTGCTGCTCTACGCCCAGGGGCTGAAAGACGTCCTCAAGGTCGGCGGAGACCCTCGCGATGGCCGCCAGCTGTTGCGGACCCTGAAGGAGAAAAGTCACATTCGATTCCACGGTGAGTCGCTGCTTTCGTTGTCCTGGAAACATCTTCATCATCCCAGGTCGTCTTTCCTGAACTCGATTGACTTGGCAGGAGCGTCGGGATTGGTACACTTTGACCAGCAGGGGGAGAGAAACCTTGACTATTCCATCTACCACCTGCAGCCTGAGGGGGGCTCCAGACAGTTTGTCCCCATCCTCCACTTCGACAGTCTCACCAGAACCGTCCAGTAACTACATCACCTTGTCAGTTGAAGGTTAAGCTCCGCCTCTTTGACCCCAGACACTGAAGTGATGTCGGTTCCAGGCCTACGTCCAGGCTGGGCTCAGTGCTCTGGCCCAAGGGTCGTCCTCCCACCGACAAGCCTGCCTGCGGCTTCAACAACGAGCGGTGCCGGTGGCTGAGCAGCGACGTGACCCTGCTGACCCTGCTGGTGACCTTCCCCCTGGTCGGCCTGCTGGCCCTGTTGGGCATCGGGGTCCTCGTCTGGCAGAAGGTGGGACTCCAGTCCAGACTGGACGACTCCTACTGGTGGCGCATCAGATACAGCGACATCACCATCGTCCGGGAATCTCCAGTAAGATCAGCTTGGAGGTCTCCTTCAAAGTGTATGTCTCCTCCTCCCAGGAGGCCTCCTCTACCTGAAAGATCTCCTTCACTCTCTCCTCCACCCTGAAGCTCTCCTCCACTCTAAAGGTCTCCTCCACTCTGAAGGCCTCTTTCACTCTAAAGATCTCCTCCACCCTGGAGGTCTCCTTCACTCTCTCCTCCACCCTGAAGGTGTGTCTCAGGTCTGTGGTGTCTCCTCCAGGTGGGCCACAACTCATCAATCAGCGCCACCTTCAGCCAAAGCGGCGGGGATGGCAGCGGCTCGCACTCCAGCATTTCCAACAACACCTACGGCCTGAAGGACCAGACGGGGAAGGAGAACATTTACACCATCATCGGGATATACAAGGTAGTGGCTTGAGGAAAAGGTCCTTGGAGACCACCATGCTTCTCTAACAATTTTGTTCCTCCACTAGGGGAACCAGGTTGCCATCAAGAAGATCAAGGACCATCTCAACTTCAACTTCCAGAAACCTTCTATTGTTGCAGAGTTTAACATGGTAACGATGGAGTTTGTGAACTTCTGTTCCGTGGATTCAGATTAGAATAATAAAATAGAAACGGTCACACAACTGGGGAGAAAACAACAAGAGGTTTGAATAGTGCGGTCTGAACTGGTCTGTACTGGTGTGAAGTGGTTTGTCTGAGCAGCTGAATCTTCTTCCAAGAACAGATGAAGGAGATGAAACACGAGAACCTGGTCCAGTTCTTTGGGGTCTGCATAGAACCGCCCAACACCTGCCTGGTGATGCAGTACTGCAGGAAGGGCAGCCTGAAGGTCCACACACAGACACAAGCACACACACACACCAACATAAACACACACACACACACTGTCTGAGCTCCAGTTCCTCCTCCAGGACGTCCTGCAAGCGCCAGATGTGGATCTGGATGGAATCTTCAAACTGTCCTTTGCTTACGACATCGTCAACGTCAGTCACAAACAAACTGTTGCTTCTCCAGCTCCTCCACCTGGTCCTCCCACCTCCATCTTCTCCTCCTCTCCTCTGTCTGTGTTTCAGGGGATGGAGTTCATCCACAGAAGCAACCTGAGGTTCCACGGGAACTTGAAGCTCAGCTCCTGCCTGGTGGACAGTCGGCTGCAGGTCAAACTCTCGGGCTTTGGTTTGTGGGAGTTCAGACGCGGCAGCAGAACCAGACGCTCCCTGGAGGAGGCAGATCACAGCGGTGAGAGGCAGCAGCGGCAGCAGGACTCTCGGCGGTGAGCAGGAGTGTCTGACCTCGTCCGTCCGTCCGTCCGTCCGTCTGCCTAGAGCTCTACTGGACGGCCCCGGAGCTGCTCCGGCAGGACCTGCAGCCTGCCACCGGGACACCACAAGGAGACGTCTTCAGCTTCGCTATCATCCTGTGGGAGCTGATGTTTGGCACTGAGGCCGGCCCCTACCACCACCTCAACCTGGAGCCCAAGGGTAAGTGCAGCACGGCCACCAGCAGGAGGCGCACTGCAGCAGCAACGCTGCCGGTACTAATCGGGCGTCCTGCTCAGAAATAATCATGCAGCTGCGGACGCCATTCTGCGGGAACCTGCTGCGCCCACTGCTCCCCGAGCAACCGTCTGACGAGGAGATCAGATCACTGCTGAGGACCTGCTGGAGTGAAGATCCAGACCTCAGACCTCCGTTTGGCTGCATCAGGAGACACCTGAGAGACACCAGCCAGGACCGGTAGGGGCCTTTAGCCACCACTAGCTCGCTGGCCAGCGGTGGGGGTCATCCACTGGTTGTGTTGTTGTTGTGCTGCAGACATACAAACATCCTGGACAACATGGTGGACAAGTTGGAGAAATACGCCAACCACCTGGAGGAGGTGGTGGGCGAGAGGACGGCTCAGCTGACGGTGGAGAAGACCAGAGCCGACCGGCTGCTGTCCAGCATGCTGCCTAGGTGACTCCGCCCACTGACCCAGTGGTGACTCTGGCCACTGGCCACTGCACTGACTCCGCCCACTAACTGGTCACTGCAGTGACTCCACCCATGAAACCTCAGTGACTCTGCCCACTAACACTTGGCTCCAGTCACTGCAGTGACTCCGCCCACTAATGCCCAGTGACTCCACCTACTTTCCCCCGGCCACTTTGCCCACTGGACCGCAGTGACTCCGCCCACTGACCTCCAGTGACTCCGCCCACTGACCTCAGTGACTCCGCCCACTGACCTCCAGTGACTCTGCCCACTGACCCAGTGTTTACTGCAGGTCCATCGCAGACCAGTTGATGTCGGGGAAGCCAGTGGAGCCGCAGAGCTACAACATGGTGACAGTCTTCTTCTCCGACATTGTGGGCTTCACCTCCATGTGCTCCGTCAGCTCCGCCCTGGAGGTGGTGACCTTCCTCAACGACCTCTACAGCCTGTTTGATGACATCATCAAGATGTATGACGTGTACAAGGCCAGTGATTTTCTTTTTTTCCATCCCAAGGAGTGTTTTTTTTTCCGTCGATGTCGGCCGTCATTCCTCTCCTCCTCCACCAGGTGGAGACCATCGGCGACGCCTACATGGTGGCCAGCGGCGTTCCCATCAGCAACGGGGACCAACACGCCCTGGAGATCTGCACCATGGCGCTGCACTTCCTCAGCTCCATCCAGGTCTTCAGGATCCACCATCGGCCCACCGACAGTCTGGCCATCCGCATCGGGATCCACTCCGGTGAGGGAAAACTACTTCCTGTCCTCAGCGCCTCTGACCTCTGACCTCTGACCGCCCTGGGTCGTGCAGGTCCAGTGGTGGCCGGTGTGGTCGGGACCACGATGCCTCGCTACTGCCTGTTTGGCGACACGGTCAACACGGCCTCGCGCCTGGAGAGCAGCAGCTTGCGTAAGTGACGGAGAGGCGGCGCCACCTAGCGGCTTGGCACTTGAACTGACTGGCCTCTGACCTCTCCGGCAGCGATGAAGATCCATGTCTCTCAGTCCACGGCTGACATCCTGCTGCAGGCCGGCGTCTTCCAGCTGGAGGAGCGAGGACACGTTGAGATGAAGGTGAATTCTGGGAAATGTAGGCAGAGAGAAGCAGCGTCTGTGAGCAGCCTCAGTCTGAGTGTGTGTGTGTGTGTGTGTGTGTGCGTGTGTGTGCAAGGGCAAAGGTTCCCACAGGACCTACTGGCTGCTGGGGAAACAGGACTTCAGTCCGCTGCCTTGCTCCTCGCCGCCGCCTCCAGGCGACGCCCTCCATCAGGTAACCACTGCAACCGTCTCAGCCGCCGTCAGTCACAGTTCCTCCTGGTTACTGCCGGGTGTCTGCGGCAGGAACCAGGAAGCGACAGGCCGACGAGGAAGAAGCACCGAGGGAATCGAGACTGATGGCACCACCAGAGGATGTGCCGGAGGACCTCGACCTCACTGACCTCACCGACCTTCTCTGTGGTGTCCCAATACTGTCTCATTAGAACTGATTTATACAGAAGAAACATGAACAATACATAAAAACTTCAAACACAGCGTGACTCTGGGTTGCTCTTTGTGTCAGTTTTTCTCCATCGGTTTGACTCATTTCTTGAAACGGAAATTTCTTTCTCAAAATCTGATGGACGAAACCACTTTGCACACTTTGTAGATCTTCACAAATGATTAAGTACAGGTAGCCTACAAGTAGCCTACAGTTAGCACAGTTAGCCTACATTTAGCATGGGTGGTGGACTTGTGGAGATGCTCCCCTGTCAATCTGCCAGTGGGAGAAGTTTTGTGTGTCTGCTGTGTGAAGCACTTCACCTTCCATGCCGTCGCTACGGGTTGTCTGTCACTGTGGAGAAGGTCGCCGCCCACCGGAGACCCTGCTTTTAACTAGCACCGCCTCCATTAACCTTCAAGGACCTCCAGAACATCAGGACCTCAGGTTGTCGTGTTGCTGTTTTCTCTTCATTTTCTGGACCTTGAAAGAAGGTTGAAGGTCCCTCACTGATCCACCTGCTCTCATTTCTGACTAAACACACGTTGTAAAGTCTCTTTGGAATGCAACAGTGATTCACAACAGAACATTTAGTTCAACCAAGAAGCTGTTTAATGCTGATCAGATATATTGAGCAGGAGTTGCTCCCGTGGAGCAGCTGGACCATCATCTCAGGACCTTCTAGTCAGGACGGAGGCTGAGTCTGAGTGAGTGCAGAAAATCTTCTGGGGGAGGAGCCTCAGCCATGTTGGTTGACTGCAGAGAAGCAATCAGAGTGCTGCCCCCTGGCTGCCTGTCAGCAGAATCACTGACAGATTATTGGAGAAGCTGGAGTCCCTGAAGTTTTGACATGAAAAGTGAGCAAATGATCTCCTAGGTTATGGGGTCAGGTGATCCATCAGTTTCCCTGGTTGGAAGATCACATGAGTTTCTGTCAACAGACTTTGAGCAGAGGAAGTGAGCAGAGGCCAAAGTCTCTGCTCACTTCCTCTTCTTCTCTTAACCAAAATCACGTGAGTGGTACCAACATTCACCACCTGCAACAGAGAATTCCGTCAATTCATCCGATCGACGTCTCCGCCGCCGTGGTGCTTCTACACGCTTGCTAATGTTACATACAAGAAGTCACGAACAATCGTCGGTGAAAAGTGGGACTGACAAAGAAACGACGGTGCTGCAGAAGTCAAGCTACATGTGTTTGCAGTACGAAGGCTCGCTGGATTCTGGTCCCTGACCACCGGGTGGCGCTAATGACTCTGCTTGTGGCCGGAGCCCCGTCGTGTGTCTCAGCGCCTGCTTCGCCTGCCGAGTCTCTGAGATGTGAGGGAGCGACGGGAAACAGTGTCCAGCCTCAGGGTGGCGCTAGCCGAGCTCTGCGTCCTCCTGCGTTGCTGTAATGCCTGCTACGTCCTCTGGAGGCGCCCTCTCCCCCCCCCCTTCCCGCCGTCCTCAGCAGCACTGCTCGGCCTCGATGAAGCCGTCCTTCTCGTGGCCTCCCAGCTCCACCTCGGTGTAGCTGGAGCTGCAGCCTTGGTTGCGGAATTTCATTGAGGGCCAGTAGTTGTTGCTGCGCTGCTGCAGCAGGGGGAGACGAGCGGAGGGGAGGGGTCAGTGCGGGGGAGGGGCCGCGGCCAGCTGGGGTAACACGGTGGGGCGTGGCCTCACCTGCATGAGGTAGAAGGGCGGAGCCACCGTCGGGTGGGTGTTGATGTAGTAGACGGCCAGCAAGGTGAGCGCCACCAGCAGGAGCAGTGCCGCTGCCACGCCGGCCACGATGGCGGCGTTCTCCGTCGCCCCCTGGTGGTCTGGAGGACTCGTCTGCTGATCTGCTGGACCAGAGGGAAGCTGTGTGAAGTGTGGGGGGGGTTGGAAGGGGGAGGGAGAGGAGGAGAGAGGAGGACCTTTCTGAGTGACAGGCTGCTGCTCCTCCGGCGAGGATGAGGGCGCTGGAGGTGGAGATGTATCGTTGAAGGAGCCGGTGGGTCCCTCATACTGAGGAGGTTCGAAGTCCTGGCAGGAGCCTCGAGCCTGGACGGAGGGCGGAGGTGAAGGTTAGAGGACCACAGGCTGCTGGCAGCTCACCTGGGCAAGTCTCACCTGTTCGGGGCAGCCGTAGTCCAGCCACTCCTGTCGGTGTCGGTCCACACCGTCAGAGCACCTGAAGGTCACAGGGGTCACCATGAGACTCAGCTTGGAGGGGCCGGAGCTGCACCACAACAAAGGCCTCCTACCGTTGCAGCGTGTTGCACCATCCGCAGCCAGAGACGAGGTCAGAGGTCAGGCAGAGGAGGCAGGACGTGAGCTGGAGACAAGCTGAGGGAACCAGAAGGAGCCAGAGGAGCTCAGCAGCAGCAGCAGCAGCAGCAGCAGCAGCAGCAGCAGCAGCCACCTCCTGTCAGCTGAAGACCTCATTCGAAGATACTCACTGGGCAGAGGGGTGAAGACGAAGGCCGACCTGCTGACAATCCTGGAGGCGTCCACCTCCACGCGGTGATACTCGTAGATGGTCTGACGGTTCCTCTCTGCAGACAGACGGACGGACAGACAGACGGACAGAGATGGATCTGCTGGATCTCCCAGAAGATCTCTCAGATCTCCAGACTGCAGTCTGACCGGAGTCGTACCTGAGGCAGAGGTGGAGGTGGAGGTGGAGACTCGGGCCATGAAGGCGTCAGAGAGTCCCACCTTAACCGGGTGCTCCGTGGAGTTGATCTGGGCGACCGGCACTGGGACCTGAGGAAGAGGGGGGGCAGAGTCTCTCCATGTCCCACCGCCACAGGAGGAGAAGAAGGAGGAGAAGGAGACGGAGAAGAAGGAGAAGAAGGAGGAGAAGAAGGAGAAGTAGGAGAAGGAGACAGAGAAGAAGGAGGAGAAGGAGGAGAAGAAGACGACAAAGACAGACGGCTCACGTCTTGGTAGCTGAAGATGATGGTTCCGTTCCTGTGCAGCGCCGCCTGGAAGGTGAAGTGGCCTTCAGCCTCGCGCTGCTTCAGCCGCACTCGGTCCCACTGCACCACAAACATGTTTCCTGCCAGACAGCAGCGCCCGGTGAGACGCCGGCGGCTGCCACCGGGGCGGCGCCGCCACCGCAGAAGGCCACTCACCGTTGTCTGAGTACCTCACGGTGGAGTTCCTGGAGAAGCTGGGGTCAAAGTTCGCCATGAGGGGCGCCACGTACTGAGTGGCGGTCAGCATCCGGTGGGTGACATCGCCCATGAAGATGAACCCTGGTGGACGGAGGCAGAAGTACACCAGGATGATGATAAAAACAGTCGGCAAGAATGAGTGAATAGATAAATGAGTGAGTGAATGAATCAATGAGTGAGTGAATGAGTGAGTTACTGAATCAATGAATGAGTGAGTGAATGAGGGAGTGAATGAGTGAGTGAATGAATGAGTGAATGAGTGACTGAGTGAATGAGTGAGTGAGGGAGTGAGGGGCTCCAGCTGGTCCACTGGACGAAGTGAACTGACCTCCAGTGGCGATGATGATCTGCCTCAGGTAGTGACCGTAGAATGGGAAGTCAAAGGAGAGCGCCACCCTCTGGAGAAGAAAGATCTCTGAATATCCAGCCAGTGTGTGTGTGTGTGTGTGTGTGTGTGTGTGTGTGTGTGTGTGTGTGTGTGTGTGAGTCTGACCGCGGCCTGCCGGTGGGTGCTGGACAGGATTCCGTGGATCTGGACCTGCAGGCCGTCCAGGTTCACCCACAGCTCCTCAGTGCCTCTGTCGGTGGGGCCGAAACTCTCCCAGGTGTAGTACCGCTGGGTGTCCACCTGGGGTAGGCAGAGAGAGCACCGACAGACATCTGTGGTGAAATCATCCTTTTTTTCATTTCAACATTTCTTTCCTGAGTTTCAACCACAGGATTTTCTCCTCAGTGTTTCAGGCCTGCAAACCAATCTGCTTCATCATGAGGAGGAGCTGATAAATCGATGCCAAACATCAGCTTGATTGTTCTTCCTGAACTGAACTCCTCCTGGACTTTGACCGTTGATTCCCTGCACCTCCACCAGGGGGAGCTGTTCGTGCATCTCCACCACCGGTGGGTTTTCTGGGCGCAGATGAAGCTGGCGGAGAGCAGCAGGAAGTGGAGCAGTTATAAGCAGCATCTGCTGCTCCACATTCAGCCGCTGACCCACTTTGGTGAGTCTGCAGCAGGTCTCTCTCTCTCTCTCTCTCTCTCTCTCTCTCTCTCTCTCTCTCTCTCTCTCTCTCTCTCTCTCTCTCTCTCTGTCTCTCTCTCTCTCTCTCTGTCTCTCTCTCTCTCTCTCTCTCTCTCTCTCTCTCTCTCTCTCCTCTCTCTCTCTCTCTCTCCAGTCTCTCTCTCTCTCTCTCTCTCTCTCTCTCTCTCTCTCTCTCTCTCTCTCTCTCTCTCTCTCTCTCTCTCTCTCTCTCTCTCTCTCTCTCTCTCTCTCTCTCTCTCTCTCTCTCTCTCTCTCTCTCTCTCTCTCTCTCTCTCTCTCTCTCTCCAGTCTCTCTCTCTCTCTCTCTCTCTCTCTCTCTCTCTCTCTCTCTCTCTCTCTCTCTCTCCCTCCCTCTCTCTCTCTTCTCCCTCTCTCTCTTTCTTTCTCTCTCGCCCCCACAGCCCTCTGATCCATGGTTGGAGCCCAGTTTGGAGGGTCAGAGTCGAAACGGTTCGCCAAAAACACCGATCTGGTCCAAGTGAGTCACTCGTCAGAGCTGCAGACTGACTTTAAACAAACATTTTCAGTTGGCAGGACGAAACTTTGCACATCTGCTTCCAGTTTGCAGGAGAGAAACACAACAACTGCTTGACTGGGTTGAACTTTCCTGAAGGAGTCGAAGCAGCTCAGCAGCTCCGTCCTCACTGCAGAGCTTCTCGGCAGCAAAACTTCTCTCCCTCTTGGTTCTTTGATTTTGCACTTTCAAGACAAACAAACTCAAGCAGCCCATGAGGAACTTGTGAGGACGGAGAGGCGGAGCGCCTGATTGGTCGCTTGTCTGGGTGTAAAGCTGCAGTAGCGTCTCACCACCACACGGGTCATGTTGTCGGGCAGGGTGCTGATCTCCGGAGCTTCTCGCGCCTCCCTGCGTTTGTTCCCGTCGCTCCTGCAGAGGCTGGACGGATCGGCATCAGCAGCGCCATCTACAGGAAGAAGAGAAGCCTGCAGTGAGTGAGCAGCAGGACCGGCGTCTCCAGGAGGGTCTCGGTACCTCAGCTTGACCACCGTCTAAGAAACCAAACCTGAACATCTGGAAAACCTCAGCCTGGCTGAGGTTCAGGACAGCCAATCAGCTGACAGAGGCAGAAACCAGCAGCAGCAGCAGCAGTGAAACACCTGAATACTTCTCCTGTGTGTGAGAGGATCATCTGTTCAGCTGATCAGATGTTTGTATTTTTCCATTTGATGGCTCCAGGAAGGTTTTTTCGTCCCCGTCTGAGTCGTGACTCAGTTCTGATTTTGAGGTCAACACACTTGATTTGCACAACAGCCTGAGATCCTTTGTTTTGGTTCCAGGCTGATTTGCAGTGTTGAGCAGTTTGTGTGATGGTGCTGCAATGAGCTGGAGCGGCAGCAGGAAACAAAGTGTTCCTGGAGGTCAGTGGACATCCTCTGGACCTTCGCCATGAAAACATTCAGAGTGGTTCGCTCTGTGTTTCCACTTACTGACTTGTTTTGCATTTATTGGTCATTTAGATGGGAAATGCAGAAAGAAGCTGCTGCTGCTGCTGCTGCTGCGCCGCCGCCGAGCCTCCCAGTCTGAAGAGCAACTGCTCCTCAAGAAGACCAGCAGAAAAGATTCTCTTTTTTAAAAAAGAAGAAACCTATGAAATGACTGTAGCGTGTGCGTCAAGCCTGTAGGTGGAGCTGGAAACCTTCCACAGAGATGCAGCAGAAAGAGAAGTCAAGAGGTTCCAGAAGAAAAAGAGCAAGAGAGCGAGAAGATCAGCAGACGTCATCATCATCTCAGGAAAGAGGCATTGAAAGTTGAAACCTTTGGAAAGGCAGCAGGAGCGTTGTGATGTGTTGCACCTACACAATGTGTTGTTGTGATGTTGTGTTAAAGTGGACATCAGAAGGAAGAGGAGGAGGAGGAGGAGGAAGAGGAGGAGCAGCAGCAGCAGGAGGCGGCAGGTCAGCTGAACTAAAGACCCAAACAAACTGGAGGAGCCAGAAGAAGAAGAAGAAGAAGAAGAAGAAGACAGCACCCCCCTCTGGGGAGTCGACTGAGCTGCCGTCAGTCAGTAGGCAGGAGCAGTGAAGGTCAAACGCCACCATCTTCTCTCTGACCTGATGTATCTTCCAGCCACTCTCCTCATCGAGCACTGAATCACATCTGCAGAGCTCCAAAAGAGAAGCAAAAAGATCTCACAGAGACCGCGAGGGTTGGTGGGAGGGTCCTGCTTCTTCTCACCTGGACTCTTGACTCTGGACGGCGACGAAGGTCTGAGAGGAACATGGAAGTACAGCCAACAGGACCTGGTCCTGGTCTTCTCCTGAGTCCTTCTCTTGGCTGACGGCACCTGGTTTCCTCTTTAACCTCAAAGGTTTGGCATCTCTGTAATTAAGGTTCTACTGAACCCTGTTGGTCCACCTAGAGCCCAGACCCAGACCTGGTCCTGGTCCCGGTCTTGTTCCTGACGTCCAACTACAACCCTGACCCAGACCTTGGTCCTGGGGTCCACCTACAGTCCTAACCTGGTCCTGGTCCTAGCGCTGGTCTTGTCCTGGTCTTGGTCCTCGGGTCCACTTACAACCAGACCTGGTCTTAGTCTTGGTCGTGGTCTTGTTCCTGGGGTCCATCTACAGCCCAGACCCAGACCTGGTCCTGGTCCTTGCCCTTATCCGGTCCTGATCTTGGCCCGGGGTCCACCTACAGCCCTGACCTGGTTCTGGTGTTGGTCCTGGTCCTGCTGGTGCCAGTTGGTCCCAGCTCATATTTGACACTTCACACGTTTGAGGCCAGAACTTTTGTACTTGAGTGCAGTCCAGAGATCCCAATTTGAAGCGGAGGTCTAAACTGAGCAGCACCGAGGCTCCTGATCAGAGCCGCAGCAGCAGCAGCAGCAGCAGCAGCAGCAGCAGCAGCCACAGGAGAGCCTGGAGAAAGTGGAGCAGCCCAAGAAACAGGGCTGTCTAAAAATAAAAAGTCTCCAAGGAGAGCATATATACAGAACACACCTCCCCCCCCCCACCCTCACACACACACACACACACACACACACTAATCAATGGTAAACTTCCGACAAGGACTCTAGAAGTGTGGTTGTGACGGCCGCTGTGATTGGCTGCAGCTCACCTTCCTGGACCCTGGTCGGCTCCGTCCGCCACAGACAGAGGAGGAGGAGGAGGAGGAGGAGGCAGAGCCTCGGGACGTCCAGCCGAGTCTTCATCACCTCCTGATGGTCCTCCTGTCCACCCTGGGGCCTCCTTCCTCTCCTTCCTCCTCTTCCTCTCTGCAGCTCAGTCGGCCGTCACTTCTTCTCCTCTGTCCTCTGTCAGTTCCTCTCTGGTTCCTGGAGGAGCGTCAGGTTGATGCTTCCATGGTGGCCAGGAGCTGCAAAGTCTTTCTCCTTCCTGGACCTGCTGATGTCTCCTGATGTCTCCGGATCTTCTCACTCGGTCCTTCTTCTCCTTGTGCCTCCCACTGAAATTCTTCTCCTCTCTTTATTTCTCTGCACCGAAATCATGTAAAGGGGGCGGAGCTGGGGGAAAAGCCTGGCGCCCCCCTGTGGTCAAAGACTGAACCAAAACACTTCACCATTGGTTTATTATTATTATTATTATTATTACTACTACCACACATCCCTTCAGCAAACAATTTTTAAGGACAGAATGAAGAATTTAAAATAATTTCAGAACTGCAGTCACTCTCTCTCTCTCTGTCTCTCTGTCTGTCTGTCTCTCTCTCTCTCTCTCTCTCTCTCTCTCTCTCTCTCTCTCTCTCTCTCTCTCTCTCTCTCTCTCTCTCTCTCTCTCTCTCTCTCTCTCTCTCTCTCTCTCTCTCTCTCTCTCTCTCTCTCTCTCTCTCTCTCTCTCTCTCTCTCTCTCTCTCTCTCTCTCTCTCTCTCTCTCTCTCTCTCTCTCTCTCTCTCTCTCTCTCTCTCTCTCTCTCTCTCTCTCTCTCTCTCTCTCTCTCACACACACACACACACACACACACAGCTCGTCTGCTGTATTTCAGAAAACGCCACCTAGCGTTGCCACCTGCCACCACACAGCCTGACAGGGGCGGTGTGTGTGTGTGTGTGTGTGTGTGTGTGTGTGTGTGTGCTGCCTGTCACCACCAGAGGGCAGCAGACCCTCCCCTCTCCCCCTCCTGGACTGATGTAAAGGGGTTCTCCGGACTCCTGGAACTATTTTACGGCTCCAGACAGGAATCAGATCCAACTCACAGCGGCGCCTCGACATGGAGGTCTTTACTGTCAGCACTCGCCAACACACTCTTTCTACACAGCAGCCTCATTTCCTCTCTAGATTATAGATGAATAGATAGTTTTAGACGTCCTGGGGATTGTATTGAGCCTCTGATTGGAGCCTGGCCTGCTGCTCTCTGGTGCTTATGTAACCGTGAGGAACCGAAGGTGGTGAAGGTAATGCGAACGTCCCCAGACTGTTTCCAGATGATATCTCTGTCAGTACAGCTTCTCCGTTTGTCCCATTCAGGTGCTAATGAGCTGCACTTTGGCTCCTTCAGTGGCCTCAGAGTGAGTCCTGAAGAATTCAACCTCTCCAACTATCATCTTACAGTCTGCTGTGGCACAGGTGGATGGGCAGGTGGATGGGCAGGTGGAGCAACCACACCTCCAACACTCACGGTTCACTTGTGGACCGTGCTGGACACTGGGTAGAAACAGAAGGCGGAGGAGGTCCTTCACAAAGCTCAGCTAGCGTCAGAACATTAGCCGCGGCACTCGGCTAGCGTCGAGCTGCTGCTCGTTCTGCTGAGTCGCTGTTTTCTCTCGCTGCCACAAATAATCATTGTTGGTTTGTCCGAGTAGACGTCGTATAAAATCACTAAGTTCTAAAAGGTTTGATTACGAAAGAAACAAGCAATAATGTACACGGCTCCCCGCTGTTGGGCCAGAGGAGCAGAACCAGGTGAAGTACAGCGTCCAGGTGACCTCCCCAGGGAGAGTGAAGATCCTGACACCAGACACAGTTTATATAAGCCTCCTGTCTGATTGGCTATTGTTTGATTGCAGGGAGGGGCCGTGGTCGAGACTTAACCCCTGCGGTTGGTTTCTTCTGGACCCTCCTTATGGTCCGGCCAAGACCAGCGGTCGACGCCCTGAGAGAAAGAAGGAGGGAACGCCACCTGGACAGGAAAAGGTCCAAGTCCCCTCCTTACCAATGTGTTGGAGGAAGGACAGTGCCTTTAATCTGAGTGACCACACACTGAGCATTTAAAGAACAGTGACCTCCGTTTGAGTGACCTCAGGCTCTGCCTGGTCTTCATGGATCACTACCTGATCACCACCTGAACTGTTTCCCAGGCTGCCCCGCAGGACTAATGTTACTTTGTGGTGTTTGATTAACGCATTTCTTTGATCAAATTCATTTTTTGCCACAACGCGCCATATGTCTGCCTCTCCTGAATCCGTCTGTCCTCCAAACTCTCAACAAATTTCATTCTTTGTCCGTCCTTAGAAAAGGAAACTTGAGCGCTGCTCCCCGGGGGATGCTAACTCTTTAAGGCTAAATGTGCGAGCAGCGGCAGCAGCGGCAGCAGCACAGAGAGCCTTTGTGAGGAGCTTCAACAATGAAGCTCTCAGCCTCCGTCCGTCCGTCCGTCTGCAGGGACGAGCGTGGCGCTATAAAAGGGGCGGTGCAGCCGAGCGTGCGGCCGTCAGGAACCTCCGACAGCTGCAGGTGAGGCTCCGGCTCCGACCGTCGCGCCATCACTTCCTCTTTCCTCTCCACCGGTCTGACTTCCTGTTGACCTTTGGCCGCAGCATCGCAGGATGGCGTTCGTGATCACGTGGCTGCTGCTCCTGCCCGGTGTCTGTTGGGCCTGTTTGCCGCAGAGAGCAGGTGAAGATGCTGGTTTCCACCCAAGCTAAGTCAAGCTAGCCCCAGACTGACGTGACTCCGGTCCACCTGATGTTCCCTCAGATTATGTGGTGGTGTCGTGCTTCGCCAACGCCATCGTGGCTGACGTGCCCGAGTGTCCGCTGGGCTGGCAGGTGGAGCAGCTGTCCCTGGGCGGGGTCTGCCCCTCCGGAGTCCACAGCCCGGGGTTCTACCGCTTCATCATCCCCGACCTGACGCCAGGGAACCGCTCCTACTGCGGCACCACGGCAGAGGTGAGCCACAGGGTGGCACCCACTAGCTGAGCCACTAGGGGGCGCCCACTAAGACTAGGTGGGGCCCACTGGGGGGCCCCCACTAGTACTAGGTGGCACCTACTAGGACTGGGTGGCGCTGCTCCAGCACCAGTAAGTCCAACCGTTAATACTTTTCAATCAATCAACTTTTATACACAACACAAAGACGCCTGGAAAAGGTCGACGGGTCTTGGAGGCTACACAAACAATGAGTGGTCCAGTTAGTCCAGGTGGTCTAGTTGGTTCAGCCAATGACTACTGCTGGTTCCTCCAATCAGGTTCAAGTCCTCAGGTTGGACCTGCAACATCTCAGCGTTCTCCTGAGGTTTTTGATAAGTGGACGTAGCTGATTGGCCAGTGAGTGGAGCCATTTCAGGAAGTCTGAGAGCTGATTGGCTCTTCAGTCAGGAACCTTCTCCACCCTGAACCCCAAAGTATCCACAGTCAGTCCCTCCGATTGGACAACAGTAGTAGTGCAGTTCAAAGCTCCTCAGTCTACTGGTTGTTTGGTAGCAGGTGCGCAGAACTTCAGGTTGTTTCTCCTCCAGCAGTTCCTGCCTGGTAAAGACCCCAAATACATCTTCTCCAACTCCATCGTCTCCAACGACTCCTCGCTGACTCTCAGAAACCAGCCGGTCAACTTCACCTTCAGCTGCCTCTACAGAGCTGCCTACCTGCTTAACAACGCCATCTTCAGCCAGAGGTGGTGTGGCCTGTCGCCTGCTGCGCCGCCCCCCATGACCTTCAGCATCATCACCTTGACCTTCTGCTCCTCCTTCTTCCAGGGTGGCCACAGTCTACGTCAACAACGGCAGCTCAGGCACCTTCAAGTCTCAACTGGCCATGAACGTCTTCACTGTGAGCTGCAGCTCCACCTGCTTCACCTTGACCTCCTCCACCCTGACCTCCACTTTCACCTACACCCTAACCTCCACCTTGGCCTTCTGCACCTTGACCTCCACCTTGACCACTTGCACCGTCCCCTCCACATTGACGTCTACCTTCACCTCCTCCACCCGCAACACCATCCTGACCTCCACCTTGGCCTTCTGCATCTTGACTTCCACCTTGACCTCCTGCACCTTGACCGTCACCCTGACCTCCTCAACATTGACCTTGTCCACCTTCTCTCTGAGCTTTCACACTTGTCATGTGCAGAACCTTCTCCCCTCTGGCAGGGAATTCAACTACTAACCTGCTGCCGTGTTTTGTAGAATTCAAAGTTCCTCAACGCCAAAGACGCTCCCTACGTGATCGACACGTCTGAGATTGGCTCCGAGGTGTTCATCGGCATCGAGGCCAAAGGTCTGAGCAGCAGGTACGGCGGCGGCCACAGGAAAACAAGCCGCCCTCGTGTGAGAGTCATGTGACTGCTTCATTTGATTCTGATTTGCTGTAGATTCAGAGTGGTCATCACCAACTGCTGGGCCACTCCCACTCCATACTCCACCGACAGGAAGAGGTGGAGTCTCATCATCAACAGGTACCGTCTTTCATTGCGGCTAACAGTGTTAGCAACGGGCTAGGTGCTAATGGCAGTAAAACGCATCACGAGGAAGCGTTTTAGTTATTGTTGTTATTGTTGTTATTGTTGTTGTTGTTGTTGTTGTTGAGTTGATTTGCACAGTTTCGGTTGTGAGTTCCATTCCTCTTCAGGTTCTCCCTGTGTGGGCATGGCTTCCCTCTACACTAGCTCCTCCCACTGTGATGGTGGGTTAGTTGATGTTATTCTTGTTGTTGCTGCTGTTTGACAGTGTTCAGATGTTCCTCAGATCTCCAGATGTTCCTCCAGATGTTTCTCAGACGTTCAGATGCTCCTCAGAAGTTCAGACGTTCCTCAAATGTTCCTTCAGATGTTCCTCCAGATGCTCCTCAGATGTTCCTTAAATGTTCAGATGTTTCTCAGATGTTGAGATGCTCCTCCAGATGTTCAGATGCTCCTCAGATCTCCAGACGTTGCTCCAGATGTTCTCCTGGCAGTCTAATTAGTGAACCAGTGTGACGTCTCCCAACAGCTGCCCCTCTGACGACACCGTCACCATCTTCGAGAATGCCAAAGACAGCCGCTCCACTTTCAAGTTCCACTCCTTCCGCTTCCAGCGCCTGGAGAAGTCGTCCACCGTGTGGCTGCACTGCGAGGTGCAGGTGTGTGACAGCGACAGGCTGCCGTGTCGGCCGGTGAGTCTCCGCCCTGTCCACCCGCAGCTCCTCCTCTTGTTCTCTCTCGCCCACCAGGATCCAACACCGCAGGTCAAAGGTTGTCCTCAGGCCTTCATTTTTGTATTGCAGTATGAGGGGAAAATTCTTTTTAGGCTGTATGAAGTTTTGACTGCAGTACCTCGAGTGGCCACTGGAGGGGGAGAAATCGCCGTATTGTCAGTCCGGTATCCAGTTCTTTCTAACACCACATCCATGTTGAGTCTGCACTCTCACCTCCTCCTCAGGCTCCCTGCTCCTCCAGGAGGGCGTCGTCAGGGGCGGAGCCAAGTGGGGGGGTCCTCACCTCAGAGTTCCACCTTCAAGGTACAGTGCGGCGCGTCAATGGGAGGAGCTTCGTCTTTGTTTGTTTTCCACGTTCTGACTCTGAACCTGCTGATTTGTGCGCAGCTGCTGCTTGGTCCAGCAGGGGGCACCGTCCAGGTGAACACCCTCCAGGTAAATGCAGGTGTTGGGGCGCAGGCAGGCCGCCGTCGGTGCCTGAAGTGGGCGTGACTCTCTGGTTTGTGCTGCAGGGTTGCAGCTGTCAGTGGCGCTGCTGCTGCTGTTCGGAAACACCTGCTGGGATTGGCTGAACGCACTGGGAATGCCCCGCCCCCTCTCTCACCAGCGTCACCTGCATTTTATGTAACACATTATTTTCCCCTTGACAATAAAGAGTTATTTTGGAAAAAACAAAACACAATGGAAGCTTCATTTGGATGATTGAAAAGATTCAAGTTCTCTGAAGGCGTGAGGAGAAATAATGAACAGTTTTTATGGGTTTTTTTTGAGAGATATGAGCTTTGGGAGGCGAACCGTGGCGTTGTGCTCAACAAGCCAGGTAAAAGCGCGATATGTCTCCAATAAAATATCAGGCTGGAATCAAAAACCACTGTGGAGGATGCAGGGATTCAATGCTCTGCTCATTCATATCCAACATCACCCCCCACCCCCAGCCCCAGCCCCAGGCCCGCCCAAAAACAACTAAACAGTCTCACCGAGACAGCGAGCAACAGAGCACAGGTTGCTTCCACGACATCGTCAAAAATAATCCAAAAATCCAGAACTCCATAATCCAACAAAGGCTTGACAGCAGTTTAAACCTGTCGGCCTGACTTCAGGCCCCATTGACCACACTAACACAGTGCAGGTGCTGCAGTCACCTGACTACAGTGATGAGGGGGCGTGGCCCTTTGCGCAAAAATAATTACAAACTTTTTTTTTATTATTCTTTATTCAAGCATAAAAAAGAAGCAAAAGAAATAAAAAAGGATTCAGTAATAAGAATGTGGAAGCCTATACCTCAAGAAGACAACAACAACAATAACAACAACAACGATAATCAATGTCCACAACTTAAATATGCTCGAAAGGAGCAGGAAGAAGTCCTTGACTTATCCAGTCCTGCCCCTGATCACCTCGCCCTTTAACTGGTTTTCATGGCCATCTTCAAATGGGAAAGAAGAATCAAACAATTATTTGGTCCATAAGTAATTCATTAAATAACAATTGCAGTAAATCAGAAACAAGGTCGGAAAATCAATATTTTGGTTCCAACACCAGGTTACTTTGCGCTGAGAACCTCTGTTCGGTTTCCAGAAATGAGCCAAAGCAATCTAGAAGGAGCTTTGCACAGGAAAGGGATTTAGTTTTGAGCTTTTGCTAGTGAGCTATGATGTTGTGCTAAACTGCAGGATTGTTTTGCCACATGATTTTAGTTATGAGAATGTAACATCTTTTTTCAAGAAATGAGCCAAGACAATAGAGAAAGAAAATGTAATACACAAAGCCCCCCCCAAAAAAAAAAAAAACGGTACTATGAAGTTTCAGAAAGAGCCTTGTCGAAAAGAGGGGGCACCCGGATTTGAACCGGGGACCTCTTGATCTGCAGTCAAATGCTCTACCACTGAGCTATACCCCCGCTGCCGTAGAACGGGCCCGGCTCGCTACTTAAACAGGACGACGAAGCACGTAAAATAACATTGGTATATACAGGGACGCACATAAGTGGTAGTTGTGAACAACCAGAGCTGACGTGTTGTTATTTTTACGTGTTTCATGTTTCGGTTAGCAAAAGCTTCCGTGGCTAATGCTTCTGTGGCTAACGCTTCAGTAGCTGACGCTTTTGTGGCTAACGCTTCTATGGCTAATGCTTCTGTGGCTAACGCTTCTGTGGCTAACGCTTCGGTAACCAGGGATCGATGTGGTGAAACCGGCGTTATTCGGCGCCGCTGGGCTGTTTCAGTACATTTATTTGATGAGAAACCTTTTTTTTTTTTTTTTTAGCCAACGCTGCCAAGTCTCACTTGCCTTCCGGTGCATGTTGCCTTCAGGTACTCGACACGAATCCGTCTTTTGACTACTTTTTTGCCTCCGCGCCGATGCCGGGTAATCTGCAGTTTTCACTTTGTTCCATCACAGCCGAAGGTTCCAGAAGGTTCCAGAAGGTTCCAGAAGGTTCCAGAAGGTTCCAGGAGACTTCAGGAGGTTTCGGGGACGTTTTCTCCACACCATCGACGCTCGGACGCAGTTCTCCTCACCGGACTTTGCGCAATCTGTTTTTTTTTTCTCTGGTGTGGGAACGAACGTGCAGATGTCCGCCTGTCCTTGGAGGCAGCACGGTGGTTCTCCTCCCCGTGTGGAGGTCCGGGTGAGGTTGGTCCCGGAGGAGGTTCCCCTGCCGCCAGTGCTGGACTGGCCGCGAGAGGAGAGGAGCCGCCATGAACCCTCCGTGTGGACGGTGCGGCAAAGCCGTCTACCCCACCGAGAAGATCAACTGCCTCGACAAGGTACGACCCCTGACCCCTGACCCCTGACCTCTGAGCAGCTTCTCCACTGTGGACTTCCTCTACTTCTTGCGCTCCGCCATCGATCTGTTTTGTGTCTTTTTCTTCTGCTGTGATGATGATGATGATGGTGATGATGATGATGATGGTGATGATGATGATGATGATGATGATGGTGATGATGATGATGAGGATGGACGATCAGCTGTTGCTCAGGACTTATGGTCTGATCTTTCAGACGCATCTACAAGGCTTCTAATTTTTCCCTGTCAGCTCGGCCTCCCGCCGAGGTCACTCAGTCTGAGCGGGTCAGCTGACAGGTCAGAGGTCACGCCTTCAGCACCTCCACCTCTCCTTCTTCTCCTCTTCTTCCTCTGCAGTACTGGCACAAAAGCTGCTTCAGCTGCGAGGTCTGCAAGATGGCGCTGAGCATGACCACCTACAAGGGCTTCGAGAAGAAGCCCTACTGCAGCATGTGAGCGTCACACCTCACCCCTGGCCCCGCCCACTCCCAGTCGCACCAGGTGTAGTCATGTGATCGCAACAGCGAGGGTCAGAGGCGCGAGGGTCAGAGTCCTGAGGACTCAGCGGGCGATGAAGGTCCCTCGGCCTTCAGCCCCGGGTTCGGGCGTCAGACAGCAGCGGCGCAGCCGCAGCCAATCAGACACAGGGTCCAGTTTTTGCGGCGGTGTTTTTGTCACTCTGACGTGTGAGGCAGCGATCAGCTGGTCTGTTTGTTGTGGCTTTTTCAGGCATTACCCCAAAACCTCCTTCACCATCGTCACCGACACTCCGGAGAACCTGCGCCTGAAGCAGCAGAGCCTCCTCAACAGCCAGGTGAGCGCCACCCGCAGGCCGCTCCCGCTTCGCCCCGCGCCTTCCGCGGGCCGCCCCCAGGCTCCGCCTCCTGGCTCCGCCCACTCTGAGGATAAACAGGAAGGCTGATGTTGAAGTCGGTTGTTTCCTCTGCGGAGCTTCATCACCATAAAAGTCGTGATGTGGAGCAGCTCGCTGAGGGACGCGTGCTCCTCATAGCAGCGAGATGACTCGCGCCTGTGTGTGTGTGTGTGTGTGTGTGTGTGTGTGTGTGTGTGTGTGTGTGTGTGTGTGTGTGTGTGTGTGTGTGAAAGTCAGAACTACTTTCTTTGGAATATTTTTAGCTTGGGTTAAAATGCAGAAGCAACTGCACAGCAGAAGCAGAGAACTTTGAGCTGATAGCGTGTGTGTGTGTGTGTGTGTGTGTGTGTGTGTGTGTGTGTGTGTGTGTGTGTGTGTGTAAGCCTTGTTACTGCTCAACGTGAGACGCTGCAGCAGTGATGCTGACGGTGGCGCTGTTGTTCTTCAGGCTCTTTACAAGGAGGACTTTGAGAAGAACAGAGGAAGAGGCTTCAGCGTGGTGGCCGACACCCCCGAGATGCAGCGGCTGAAGAAGACGCAGGACCAGATCAGCAACGTGAGTCCCAGCAGACAGCATCACGTCGTGTGTGAGTCCTGGTCCACCTGGTCCACCTGGTCCTCCTGGTCCACCTGGTCCACTGGTCCACCTGGTCCACTGGTCCACTGGTCCATCTGATCCACCTGGTCCACTGGTCCATCTGATCCACCTGGTCCTCCTGGTCCATCTGATCCACCTGGTCCACCTGGTCTATCTGGTCCACCTGGTCCTCCTGGTCCATCCGGTCCACTGGTCAACTGGTCCACCTGGTCCACTGATCCACTGGTCCACCTGGTCCACTGGTCCACTGGTCACCTGGTCCACCTGGTCCACTGGTCCACCTGGTCCATCTGGTCCACCTGGTCCACCTGATCCAACTGGTCCACCTGGTCCAGCTGGTCCACTGGTCCACCTGGTCCACTGATCCACTGGTCCACCTGGTCCACTGATCCACCTGGTCCACCTGGTCCACCTGGTCCACCTGGTCCATCTGGTCCACCTGGTCCTCCTGGTCCACTGGTCCTCCTGGTCCATCTGGTCACCTGGTCCATCTGGTCCACTGGTCCACCTGGTCCATCTGGTCCACCTGGTCCATCTGATCCACCTGGTCCACTGGTCCACCTGGTCCACTGGTCCACCTGGTCCACTGATCCACCTGGTTCACCTGGTCCAGGAGTTTCCACGCAGACACTGATGATAAGCCAGCAGCAGCAGCAGCAGCAGCAGCAGCAGTGACTGCAGTCACAGTTGAGTTATTTTACTTTACTTCATTCTAAAAGCAGCCACTTCAATCAATCAACGTTTATTTGTAA
>CM020503.1:28552759-28555259 GCA_009823395.1 Thamnaconus septentrionalis
CAGTGAATCAGTCAGTCAGTCTGCCTGTCTGCCTGCGGGGGGCGCCACTCACTCAGAGTCTCTCCGGTTGCTCCCAGACCCCCGAAGATGAAGAGCGAACCGTCCGACAAGGCCGTCATGGTGAACATGGAGCGTCCCAGCGGGGGGCGGGACCGGGGGGCGGGGCTGTCACACACACACACACACACACTGGAGAAACAGGCTTACCAGTAAACACCAAACTGGTCAAACTGGGCCGTTACCAGCTGGTCCAGGTCCAGGTGTCCAGGTCCAGGCAGAAGATGTCCAGCTCGGTCGCCTCCTGCCAGCAGACACTCCGGGTCACATGACAGGGAAAGCAGGAATCATCATATCAGAGCCAGGACTGCAGCAGGTCCAGAACCCGGACCGCAGCAGGTCCAGAACCAGGACCGCAGCAGGTCAGGTTCTGTGGTCCACAGCGACTCACCAGTCCTCCAGAAATGTAGCCCTTGTTCCCCTGCTGGGCGCTGGCGTGGCCGTCTCGGGGGAGGGGCAGCGAACCCTGAAGTCAAACAAGCTGCTCTTACTTCCTGCTGTGGTGGCTCTCAGAGGCACAAAGGATTGTGGGTAATGGCGATCGTCCCTGCAAACCCACCTGGGTCTCCGGGTGGCTCCAGGTGCCGGAGCGGGTTTCGAAGACGTGGACCTCGTTGTTCCAACCCCAGAACCTGAACAAGGTGTTTCCGATGGTGGCCTGGCAGAGAAGATCCAGGTGAGTCTCACCTGCCTGAGGGACCACGTGACCTCCACCTGCCACTTCCTGCCGCTCACCCAGGACATCTCCTCCACCAGGAAGTTGGCGGACGGCGTGTTCTGCACGTCCCACATGGTCTTACAGCCGTAGCCTCCGAAGTAGACGATCCTGAGAGGAGGAGACCAGGAGATCACCCAACAGAGGAGGTTCTGCTCCAGCAGCAGCAGCAGGAGGAGAACCTGCAGGTTCTCACCTGTCTCTGTGGACCCAGCAGGTGTGCCTGTCACGCGGGGACGGCGGGGAGCCCTTGATGTCCGTCAGCCTCCTCCAGCTGTAGCTCGGTGCTGCCAGGTCAACGCTGAACATCTGCAGAAGCAGTAGGTCTTCACACACAGTGGCAGCTCAGAGAACCTCCGGATGGAACCGAGCTCACACAAGGAAACTCTTCAAACTGAACCCTTTGACTGAACCCTTCTACAGCAAGAGGACCTGGACCTGGGAACCTTCAGACATCTTGTCACCTGGTTGCTGTACTCGCTGGTGTTGGTTCCTCCGAAGATGTAGAGGGTGTGGTGAAGGTAGGAGCTGCAGGAGCCCAGCAGGTCTGGAGGAACATCTCCCCCCATCTCCCGCCGCTGCCTGGCCACACACACACACACACACACACACACACACACACACACACACACACACACACACTTGAAGACGGTGAGGACGGTGAAGGTCGGAGGTTGAAGGTGATCTCACCAGGTTCTGCTCTCCAGGTCACAGGTCCACAGTTCAGCGCTGGGCAGCAGCACCTCCTGGTTGTCCACCACCTGCAAACACACACACACACACAGCAGGTGTGTGACACTCTGTGTGCTGCTGGCCTGCAGACTAGCCCCGCCCCTCCAGGCAGCCGCCACCACTGATAGGACGATCTTCAGGGAAACTTCAGCAGGACCAGCTGAGAAGCTGTGAAGGCACCGAGGCCTGCAGGTGGAGCCTGCAATCAACTGGTTAGGCACTGGTTAGGCACTGGTCAGGTAGTGGTCAGGTACTGGTCAGGGACTGGTTGAGCACTAGTTAGGCACTGGTCAGGCACTGGTCAGGCACTGGTCAGGTACTGGTCAGGTACTGGTAAAGGACTGGTTGAGTACTAGTCAGGCACTGGTCAGGCACTGGTCAGGTACTGGTCAGGTACTGGTAAAGGACTGGTTAAGCACTAGTTAGGCACTGGTCAGGCACTGGTCAGAAACTGGTCAGGCACAGACCAGGTGCTTGTTAGATACTGGTCTTGCACTGGTTAGGGACTGGTTAGGCACTTGAGGATGGTGAAGTAACAGACAGCTGGTAAAGGAAGCCCCGCCCCCTCGGTCGGGACCGGAAGTGCAGCTGCACTCAGGGACACCTGCGCAGGTGGAGCAAACAATCACCTGGTAACCTCCCCACACCAACAGCGCGCCGTCGTGGATGAACGCCGTGTGGCTGCTCCTCTGCAGGCGGCTCACAGTCTCCATGGTCCGGGTCGGTTCGGTTCGGTTCGGTTCGGTCCAAGCTACAGTGTGATATCCGGCTGGAAGAGCGTCTTGATCGGCGGACCTGCTGCTGGTGCTGCTGCTGCTGCTGCTGCTGGCGCGCGGACGGCCGTCGACTTAAAAATAAAAAACTAGTTCCCCGCTTGCGGAGCGCGTTTTACCAGCTGCTCGTCATCACTGACCCCGCCCACCGTCACTGGCTCCTCCCACCAGCCGTCAGATTAGAGCTTGGCTCGCAAAGCGGAAGCTGCTCGCGGAGGTTCTG
>CM020503.1:28557759-28562759 GCA_009823395.1 Thamnaconus septentrionalis
CATATATATATATATATATATATATATATATATATATATATATATATATATATATATATATATATATATATATATATATATATATATATATATATATATATATATATATATATATATATATATATATATATATATATATATATATATATATATATATATATATATATATATATATATATATATATATATATATATATATATATATATATATATATATATATATATATATATATATATATATATATATATATATATATATATATATATATATATATATATATATATATATATATATATATATATATATATATATATATATATATATATATATATATATATATATATATATATATATATATACATATATATACATATATATACATATATATATATATATATATATATATATATATACATATATATATATATATATATATATATATATATATATATATATATATATATACATATATATATATCATATATATATATATATATATATATATATATATATATATATATATATATATATATATATATATATATATATACATATATATATATATATATATATATATATATATATATATATATATATATATATATATATATATATATATATATATATATATATATATATATATATATATATATATATATACATATATATATACATATATATATATATATATATATACATATATATATATATATATATACATATACATATATATATGTACACACACAGACAGACAGACAGGAGGGAAGCTGCTGGAATGTGAGGAGGTGATCGCCACACCTGGTGGTTCTGTCCAGCTGAAAGGGGAAGATGATGTCATCGGCGTGGCACACCTGGCAGATGAAGCCCCTCTGGGTGCAAAGGTCGCAGTGGAACACGTGGTTGGAGGCGAACTGTATCAGCGTCGTCAGGTAGGTGGCGTACTGGTCTTCAGCGATCTGGACCAAAGCGACACACACACACACACACACGGCGCCCCCAGCCTGTCAGAGGAGCAACAGCGGAGCGGCAACGCCGTCGACAGCCTCGGCGGCGCCCCCTACCTGCCGCAGGTCCGCCACGCTGTACAGGTGAGTCGACTCCAACAGGTACGTCCGCTGCTCCATCCTGCCAGGAGACACCATCAGCCAGCAGGGGGCGACGTGGACAACATACACACACACACACACAAACACACAAAGTGAGTTTTAGTGTAGTCGTGTCCGTAACTTCCCTCAGCCTCAATGCTAAGCTAATAGGTGGTGCTAAGCTAACAGAACACTCAAAACCCACACTAGCCTAGCTACTTCCACAGCCTCCCTCAGCCTCAGGGATGCTAAGCTAATAGATGGTGCTAAGCTAACAGAGCACCCCCCCCCCACACACACACACACACCTGGCCTGAAGCTTCTTGCAGGCGCCGCTGCGGCAGGTGAGCAGGTAGTCTCCCAGGAGGCGGAGCCTGTGCCGCAGGTGGTTGGTGTGGGCCATGGGCTCGGCGTGCTGCAGCAGCTCCGGGTTCAGCTGCTGCAGGTCCAGCAGAGGCTCCTGCTCCACCTGGGAGAGCAGCTTGAGGGCCTTCCGGGACACCGGGCGCTGCGTCAGGTCCCAGTTGTGCACCACGCGCGAGGGGATGACGGAGGCGTCGCCGCGGTGACACGACAGGCAGTAGTGGAGGCCCGAGAAGTGGCAGAGGCGGGCCGGCGCCAGGGAGGGCCCCACCTTCTGGGGGCAACCTGCACACCTGAAGCCCTGGGCGTCCAGGCCCTTCTCTGCGGGGACCAGGTCCAGGTGGGCCAGCAGAGCTCCGTCCTCCCCAGCGGTGCTGCACCAGGCGCTGGAGGTTCCCCACCGACCCGGCCGGCTCCTGGCCCTGGTCCTGGTCCAGGTAGGAGTCCAGGGCCCCTCGGATCAGGGCCCTCCAGGACCGGGCCTCCTGGGCGCTCTCGGCCCGCAGCCTCAGCGTCTCGCCCACCGTCAGCAGCTTGAAGGCGGCCGGCCCGCCCGCGCACACGTCCGGCACCACGTCCCGGACCTGCTGGACGGGGATGTGGTGGCGCCGCAGCTTCCTGCCGCCCTCCAGCCGGAAGCTGCTGACGGCCTCCAGGGACAGCGAGAAGACCAGCGGGCTCCAGCCGCAGCCCTCCGGGTCGCCGCACACGTACAGCACCGCCTCCTTGAGGGCGTCCGGCTCCGCGGCGGCCGCCAGCGACCAGTCCAGCTCGGCGGGGGGAGGTGGCGGCGGTGGGAGGGCGGGGCGGGGAGCCTCCAGTCGGCCGGGTCGGCGCCGCTCTCGCTCAGCGGCTGCAGCACCTCCCACTGGTCGTCCTGCTGGGGGCGCGGGCGGGCCGCAGCGGCCACGGCCTCCAGGATGCGGTCCAGCCAGTCCTCGGCCTCGCCATGCTCGCCGCGCCGCCCATAGCGCCAGCCGCTTGCCGGGAAGGTCAGGTCGAAGCGGCCGTCGGGCGAGGCGATGCGGGCGTCCCCGCAGCGCAGCAGCGAGCAGTTGTCGCAGCAGGCGCGCTCCTCGGCGTCGGCGTACAGGCGGAACTCGAAGGGCGACAGCTCGCAGTAGCAGTCGCGCCACAGGCCCACGGCGCCGCGGCGCTCCAGGTGGCCCAGCTTCAGCAGGCCCCGGAACGGGTTGGACAGGCCTGCAGGACCAGGAGGAGCCGGTGAGTCAGTGGGTCAGTGAATCAGTCAGTGAGTCAGTGGATCAGACAGTGAATCAGTGGGTCAGTCAGTGGCTGTGTCTCAGTTCAGGGTCTGCACCCTTCGAACCGAGTGTCCTCCGTCTGAAGGAAGCGTCCTCTGTCCCGAAGAAGCGACCAACCCAAACCCCGCCCCCGGTAACCAGAAGGACCGTCCCAGCCCAGCGCCTTTCCTGGTTGCACACCGCGTTCCCTCCTGCTGGCCAACCCCGGAAGTGACGTCTTCATAGCATCAAGCTAACCATTGGTTGGTTGGATGTTCAAATAAATAAAAACCCTGCGTTAAAAACTGAATATTTGATGTGAAATTTCAATACTTCAATTTATACGTTGTGTCTTTGCCAGTAGATGGCGCTAATTTCAGCTGACTTCCCAGGATCCCAGGATGCTTTGCAGCAGCACGCAAAGCATCCTGGGATACAGAAGGAGGTGAAGGATAGTAGCAGTGTAGCCTTGGTGCTAACAGTAGGGAGCATTTGGAGGGTCCTAAGGACTTCTGGGAATTGGGAGGAGCCTTCACGCAGTGCTGTGACACAACTGTCCTTCAAATGCAGCCTTGGAAGGATGCAGAGCCTGAACTGAGACACAGTCAGTGAGTCAGTGAGTCAGTGAGTCAGTGAGCCGGTCCAACACCTCCAACCAGTTCCACTTCAGGTCTAACAACATTCCTCACAGGCCACTGGTGCAGCGCAACAATCAGGTTGTTGTGCCCAGCGGCTCCTGCACTCACACGTGAAACTGCTTGTAGTTCTTCCACTAAACTGCTTGTAGTTCTTCCACTAAACTGCTTGTAGTTCTTCCACTAAACTGCTTGTAGTTCTTCCACTAATGGAATATTTTTCATAAACTAGAAGTGGATCGAGTGGTCTTGAAGGTCTCAGGAACCGGTCCAGTTGGCCTCTCTTGACCCTCCTACTCCAAGACGACCTGGATGAGTGAGAACCTTCAGACAACATCTCCTACCTACCGATCTGTCTGCGGTGGACCACGCTGGGCGGCGACTGGGACGCCTGCGGCTCTGCCGCGGCCGCAGGGGGAGGGGCCTCCTCCTGCTGCCGGTCATCCTCCTCCTCCACCGGGCGGGGCTTGTAGATGTCGTCCTCGGAGATCCAGGAGCGGGCGTTCTGGAAGGGACGAGGGGAAGGAAGCGCTGGTGAGAAGAAGGAAGCCGAGACCAGCTGACCGCCTCCGCCATCCTAACCACAACCGCCGGGAGAAATTATCTTTTCTTTTTAGCCTCCACGGCACAATTATGTTTCTGTAGACGCGGGAGATAAATGGATTTATTATTCAAGTTCTTACGTCAATAAATAAATAAATAAATAAATGAATGAAGAGTTTAGGAGCCAACAAAATAGAAAATGCTAGCAGAACAGTCTCCTCCACTGAGCAGCCGCGCCACCTGACAGTGAGTATTTACAGTGAGTGGACGGAAGGCCTGTCGACTGACTCCAGGTCAGCCACGCCCAGCTCAAACATATCTGAAAAAATACACATTTCCTTATTTAGAACAAGGGGATGATGGGAAGCTTGCTACCGAGTCAAATTGTGTGTTTGTGACGTCTTGGTGCCTCCTGGACCCCGGAGGAGACCCCGGTGGCGCCTGCTGCCACACAGCGCACTGCCGGAGTCGCGTCAACACAAACTGTCGGAGCCGCAACGACAACACAACTGTGAGACACACGAGTGTGACGGCAGAGTGACCTGGCATCAGCATCAAACACCACTTCCTGGTTTCTGGAGGCTATTTGGAGAAGTGACTGAGTGTCACAGAAATATAAGCTGCTGCTGCTGCTGCTGCTGCTGCTGCTGCTGCTGCTGCTGCTGCTGCTGCTGCTGCTGCTGTGAGGACTGCAGGTCCCACGCGGTCGGAGGAGGTCGGGCAGCTCCAGCAGAGCGCTGCGTTAGCGAGAGAGACTTTCTCTTCCTCATTCCCGGCATGACAGAGACGTTGCGCCGTCTCTTAATCTGCCCGGCGACAGCAGCACTGCCTGCTGGGTAACGCCGCAGCACACTCGTTAAAAATGCATCTGCGTAGTTTCCAATCAAGTCGACGCCGACTGGATTTTCCACTTTGCCAACAGCAGGCGCCAGATTTTTGTCCCTTCTTCCTGGTGTGACGCGCGAATCACGCTAATCACGCTAATCACCCGCTTCCAGCTGTGACGCGCAAGGACGGAGGCAGGGAGCAGGGGGGCGGAGCAACAGCAGAGACGGCGTGCGTTTCAGATTGCTGAGGCATGCTAACAGGAAGTCACATCATCAGCCCTAGCGTTAGCATGAGCATTAGC
>CM020503.1:28567759-28572759 GCA_009823395.1 Thamnaconus septentrionalis
CAGACGCTGCTTTCAGCACGCGAACAAATGACAACACACTGCATCCTGCTCAGCGGAGGAAACAGCCGACCTCACAACCAGGAAGCTCCACCCACTCAGTGGCTGCAGTGTTGCGTAACACAGGTTTGGCCATTACCTGAAATCACATGACCAACAGCTAACCAGCAGGGGCGGCGCCCTTCGCTCTGTCTTCCCCACTCACTGATTTTGATTCAATGCAGATTTCAAACGATCTCACGCCGGGACACGTGATCACGTCACGGCCAATCAGACGGCTGCTCCTTTGGCGGAGGTGCGACCGGCCCCTGATGACGTCACCAGGAGGAGGAGGAGGAGGAGCAGTCTGAAGGCTCTGAAGACTCAGAAACACTCCTGCGTCGGGGAAGCAGCTTCACTGGAGAGCAAGGCGCAGTGGTGGGCAAACTGTGGCCCGGGGGCCATATGCGGCCCGTTGAGCTTTGTCATCCGGCCCACCGAACTTGAAGAAATGATCAAACAGCTGTAGCTCCTCCATGTTTGCAGTGTTTTCAGAGTCGTTTCAATAAAGAGCTGAACACCCTGGTGGTCCAGTGGTGGTCCAGGGGTGGTTCTGGATGGTTCTGGATGGTTCTGGATGGTTCTGGGAGGTTCTAAGAGCTAAACCCCCTGGTGGGGCTTCACTGACACTGACTTGGTTGCAGCTTTGCTTTGCTTCATTTTCCACTGACATGACAGCAACATGTTTCCTCCAGGATAGATTGTCTCCTCACCAGAACACACCCTCCTCTGGCCCACTGTATACAACCCACTGTGGCTCTTTGCTGTTACCTGTTTGATGTCTTTGACATCTTTGGCTTCCAGCTGCACGTCCGGCATCTGTGTGGCGAGCATGGCAACCTCCCTCTCCCGGCGACGGTCACACTCTCATGGCACGGCAACTGAAGGCAGCACGACAAGCAGAAGCAGAGTCAGAGCAACAAAATGATAAAAAAAAAAAATCCAAACCACTTCCTTGTCAGGGAATCCAAAGTCAGTGTGTGGCAGCAGCAGCAGCAGCAGCAGCAGCAGCAGCAGCAGCAGCTCCAGCTCCAGACAGAGGGAACCAGCGGTCATGTGATGAGGCGCTGCGGTGATTAAACGGGAGAAGTGACTCCGCGCTTCACGCGACAAGGACAACTTCCTCCATTCCGCGACCCCGCCTGAACCCGCCGCCGCCTCCGACACACACACACACACACACACACACACACACACACACACACACACACACACACACACACACACACACACAACAAACAAGCGGAGCCTCCCTCCCAAGTCGTCCGCAGTTAGCAGTTAGCAGTTAGCTGCTCACCGGAACAGTCAGTCCGCCGCCGCCGGTTCGGCTCCGGGGAAAAGACGCCGGTCGAACCTCGGGTCAAACCCTCGGAGGGAGGCCAGTCAGCCGGGCCGGCACTTCCATGGTGTCCGCAGCTCCAACTGCCCACTGAACGGCGCTCAGGCTCGGCTCCCGCTGCTGGCTGCTAGCTAGTCCGCCGCCCGTGATGTCTGGCTCTCCACTACTACCAGCGTCCAGCCGACCGCTGTGCATCATGGGAAGGAGACTGGCGACGCCTTCAGGCTCCAGGAGCTGCGTCGGAGAACGCATGAGCGCATTTCCGCAGACGGGATGAGACAGACTTTATGGATCAGAAATTGGGAAACTACAATTTCAACAACAATTCCCAAACATAAATTATAATGCGTTTACAAATATAAATACATTATCACGTTGACGTTTAACGTACTAACCGCTATGTGTAAACGTTAAAGCTCATGTTTGAGAAATCTCACCGCCTTGTTGCGGTGATGTTGTGTGTAAGCCAGACCGCACTTTAGCCTCGCTGACACACCGAGTGCAGTCAAGACAGTCATGCAGCAACACCACGCTAATGCTGATACACTACACAGCGGAATGTTGTACACGGGCATGTGCGCCAACACGATGCGCAGACTCCCCGGATGAGACAGACTGACGCAAAAAAAAAAAAAATGAACCGGCGCCGGTCCGAGCAGCACTCAAATGCATCACGGTTGTTGTGAGGCGTGTTACTGTTGTTGTCCCGCTCGCGGACATGTGACGCGAGGACATCGTGTTCCTGCACCGAGGAGTCTGCGCGCGCTCGTTCATTCCAGTGGGTATATACAGGGTATGTTCATGGAGGGTGTACTCTGTGTATACCCACTAGAATACTAGTGTACCCACTAGTTGATTCTAGCGGGTATACTAGTATTCTGATACCCCCTTCCCCCCCAGCCTCTTCCACATCTGCTCGGCAGCAGCAGCTACTGCAAAACAACACAAAACAGGAAGCACCGCCAGGCTCAGTCACGCATCAAGTCTGCATCCACATATATGATATAATATGCATTCCTTATTGTCCCTACATGTGTATGTATTATATTACGGTATATTGTATATCTGCACTAGTTGTCCTTTTTCTGCCCTGAATCTTATTTTGACTCTATAATGTGAATTTAGTTATTTCTGTATTATTCTGTATTATTTTTTTCCAATAATATATGATGCATATGAACACAAATTCATTTCCAATTCAAGAGAAAAGCGACGCAATGATGTCTTTTGGTATTTTCTCTCAAATGCTGCCCTCTATTGGTGTATTGGTTGAACGCCAATTGATTTTTTTTTCCAGTGCTGGGCAAACAGATTTCCTTCGTGCTGGGGAAATAATAGATTTCCTAATAATAATAGTCCTCTAACATAATAATAATAATAATAATAATAATAATAATAATAATAATAATAATAATAATAATTATATAATAATAATGATAATAATAATAATAAATATAATAATAATGATACTAATAATAATAATAATAATAATAATAATAATAATAATAATAATTAATTATATAATAATAATAATAATATAATAATAATAATAATAATAATAATAATAATAATACATAATTAATGATAATAATAATAATATTATTATTATCAATAATAATAATAATAGTCTAGTAGTAAATCCAATAAGAATCGTAATAATAATGATACACAATAATAAATATAATAATAATGATTTAATAATAATAATAATTTCCTTTGCAAGACAACATTTCTTTAATTACATCAAAAATAAATATCAGATTTCGATTAACTCAGAATAAGTTAGAAATAAAAAATACTTCATCATTACAAAAATAAAAATAATGTCAATAATTTAATAGAATAAATACTTTTAAAAATATACTGAATTCTTCAGTGGCTACTGGCGAGTCAGTTGGTGCTGATCAGTGGTGAAACCAGCTGGTCTGTTCTCCTCAGGTGATCTCCAATCACACTGCGGATCACCTCCCAGGCTGCAGCACTGTGGCCCTGCACACACACACACACACACAGAAACATAAAACCAAATTAGCGTCTTAGTCGGACTACGGCTGGACAACTGAAGTGCATGTGAACGCGAGAAGTCGGACTAGACGAGAAAAGTGATCTTAGCTGGATGAAGGTGTGCATGCTGTGAAAAGACAGAGGGTGCTGCTGTACCGTGCTGTGGAGGACGGTCTGGCTCAGTCTCTGGAAGTAGAGCTGCAGCTTGGAGTTCCTCCTCCGGTGGCCCCCGATCTGGAACCAAGCACCAGAGTCAACAAACAAGCTTTCAATAAAACATACGGTTCACATAGTTTGAACTGCTTCCTTCCCAATAGACATTAGAAATGAGCTAGCTACTCACGCAGGAGCGAAGGCCGTCGGCCTGCTGGGTGATCAGGTTGAGGAAACTGTCCACGGTGCTCTGGTCCCACGGTGCCGAGTCCTGGTCCTGGTCCAGCAGAGCGGCCGTGTGGTTGAGTACGAACACGGCGAAGGCCAGTTTGTCAGTAGCCTGCAGAAGGAGAAGCAGTCAGCAAGGTGGAGCTGGAGCTGGAGCTGGAGCTGGAGCTGGAGCTTCAGCTGGAGCTGGAGCTGGAGCTGGAGCTCCAGCTGGAGCTGGAGCTGGAGCTCAGCTGGAGCTGGAGCTGGAGCTGGAGCTCCAGCTGGAGCTGGAGATAGAGTTGGAGCTCAGCTGGAGCTGGAGCTGGAGCTGGAGCTGGAGCTCAGCTGGAGCTGGAGCTTCAAGTGGAGCTTCAGTTGGAGCTTCAGCTGGAGCTGGAGCTCAGCTGGAGCTTCAGCCGGAGCTGGAGCTGGAGCTCAGCTGGAGCTGGAGCTTCAAGTGGAGCTTCAGTTGGAGCTGGAGCTGGAGCTGGAGCTGGAGCTGGAGCTGGAGCTGGAGCTGGAGCTGTGTGACTGCCGAGCTGAGGAGACTCACCGGGGAGTCTTTCATCTGCTTGTACAGCTCGCTGGGGAAGTCCACGCCCTCCACTTGCTCCACCCCAGTCGAGCAGTTGGTGCAATTTCTCACCTGCATCACACACACACACACACACACACAAAGAGTTAGAGGGGGGGGGGCGGCGTTGACAGACAGACAGACCAACAGAGATACAGTGAGACAGACAGGGGCCTCATCCCCTGCTGATGTCACCAGCTCCTATGTTCACTCACCATGTCGTCCAGGAGGTCCAGTGATTCTTTGCTGTACTGGCGGAACCGGTGGTCCAACCACTTGCACTTCAGAGGGGAAGCTGTTGCAGTGAACACACTCACACTCACACACACACACAGGAGTCTGAGCATCATCATCATCATCTTCTTCTTCTTCTTCTTCTTCTTCTTCTTCCTGGTTGTTGGAGCAGGTCCACTTGTTCTCTCTCAGATGGTTGTTCTTGCTGTTGTGATGGAGTGAAGCCATGGAGCTGCTTTTATACCTCACCTCTTTCATTTCAACACACACACACACACACACACACACACACACACACACACCTGTGGTTGGGGCCATTTCGAGTTTGTTAGAAAGTGAAGCCACAGAGGCACCGCAGCAGGTAAAAAGCACCTGCGGTGTGCTGAGGATCCAGAGAACCTCGTCCATCAGCCTTCTCTCTAATCTCGCCATCGAACCGAAAGGAGAACA
>CM020503.1:28577759-28600259 GCA_009823395.1 Thamnaconus septentrionalis
AGCAGCGCAACTCAGATTAAAGAAAATAATGTTTGAAAAAGTCGGTTTCTGATGTGATCAGCGAGCAGCAGTGATGAAGACTGAGCTGAACCTGGTCCTGGTCCTGGGCCTGGACCTAGATCTAGGCCTGGACCTCAGCCTCTATTGATCTGAGCCTCAGTCTGAGCCTGGACCTGAGCCTCAGTCTGAGTCTGGACCTGAGCCTGGACCTGAGCCTCAGTCTGGACCTGGACCTGAGCCTGGACCTAGATCTAGGCCTGGACCTGAGCCTCTATTGATCTGAGCCTCAGTCTGAGTCTGGACCTAGACCTGAGCCTGGACCTGAGCCTGGACCTGGATCTGAGCCTGGACCTGAGCCTGGACCTGGATCTAGGCCTGGACCTCAGCCTCTATTTATCTGAGCCTCAGTCTGAGTCTGAGTCTGGACCTGAACTGGACCTGAGCCTCAGTCTGAGTCTGGACCTAGACCTGAGCCTCAGTCTGGACCTGGACCTGAGCCTGGACCTGAGCCTGGACCTGGACCTGAAGGAAACAGTTACATTACCTGACATGTCGATGAGCAGCAGGCAGCAGCAGCAGCAGCAGCAACACAAACACAGCAGCCAGCTCATGACGGGGCTCAGAGGAACACAACTGACTGTTGCGCGAGTGTGTGTGTGTGTCTGTGTGTGTGTGCACGTGAGGTCTTCTGCAGGCTTCAACGTCATGCAAATAAGGGGGGAGGTGGTTGTCAGGCAGGAAGTGGTGTGAGCCAGCCGACAGTCCTCAACTGTGAATGTGTGTCTGTGCGACTCTCCAGCTTCCTGCACGCTTTTATTTTGAAATTCTCATTCCGTCTGCCGGTGCACCGCCGCCTGTCGGTCGGAACTTTGGATCATATTGTGACGCTGGTTGATGGCGGGCAGCTGCTCTTTGGTGACCTCTGACCTCTGACCCTGCACCCTCTGCTGCGCCACCAACTTGACTTCAAACACTTTGCCACATGACAAAAATGACACAACCAACACCATCAAGGCCAGATCTGATCAGACTAGATCAGATGTCATGGCAGCTGAACCAGTGAACCAGTGAACCAGTGAGCCAGTGAGCCAGTGAACCAGTGATGCAGTGATGCGGTGATCACATGCAGACCACTGCAGAACTCGACTTCTGTTCCAACTTCCTGATCAGCCACTCACAGTGGCTATTTTTAATCTCTATTTTCTTTTGCTAAAGGTCAAAGTGTCCTGAACTAATGTGACACCAGTGAGTGACTCACTGGACTCACTGGACCCTGAGCCCTCAGCCTGTTCCTCACCGCTGATACTCACCAGCAGAAAGTTGAATACGGTTTAGAGAAACACAGCAACAAATAGAAAACCTGGATAGAACTTTAAAAAGTAGGAAATAAAACCCAACAGAGTTTTATTAGCGTCATTGAAATGTGCATTTTGGAGTCTCTGCAGTTCCCACTACGAACACCAGGTGGCCCTATGCAACATACGACCACAGACAGCCTGGATTCACCTACACTGACTTTATTCCTCAATGTAGATACACTTTAGCTTTCTGTTCACAATAGCAAAATCATATAAATATACAACAGGGGTGGTAAAATCAAGAGTATGTACAGGCAGGATTGACTGAAGGGGGCGCCAGTGAGCGGCTCCGTTGCCTCTGTTAGAAATGTAAACGGCAGAGGAACAGGTGTGGCAGTGCCGAGGGACCATCACCATGAAGCTGCTCTGGAGACCCTCGCAGAGGAACCCCTCACAGAGGAACCCCTCACACGGGAACCCCTCCCCACCCCCCGGGGCTGATGGGTAAACCCCGCCCTCCCCAGGAGAACAGGCAGTCTGCCACAGTGAACACAGTGAGAACAAAACAAACAGATACAGTAGATAGAGAGACGGGAAAAGCGTCAAAGTGCTGGTTGTGTTGACATGTTGAGAGTAAGACATTGTTCCATTAAGACCTGGTTCCTGCTGAGCACCTCAGCCGATCAGCTGGTCAGCTGGTCAGCTGATCAGGCTGCAGGTGACACCTGGAGCCCCACACCACAAGCACAACATGTCAAAGTGCCGCTAACCCAGGACCACAATCATCACGCAACATGGTTTCACTGTACCACAACACCGGGAGACGAGGAGAACACATCGCCATCTGGTGGTCTTTCAATATACTGGACAAAATGAGGGCCAGCATACTGATGCAGTATTAGTAGAAGTATTGCAGTAGTCTTATCCGCTGTAAAAATGGCAAATGTGCAAAACCCAGTGGGGCTCAGGTTCCACCAGTGGCGGCTGCAGCCAGGAAGACGCCCCTGATCCAGGTGGAGCTCGGTGTGCCGGACATCAGAACAAGAGCGTCGCATTCAGCAAGGTTAAAAAAACAAAACAACAACAAAACAAAACAGCAGCAACTGCAACAACACGGCTGACGACTCGGCAAATGAGTCACAGTTAACCCTCTGTTAGAAACCGAGTCACTGGATTTTAAAGGTTATGTTTTTTAGGGGTGAATGTATGCAATTCAGTTAGTTTTGTGTGTTGTGATTCAGAGCCAGAATACAAAAAAAACAACATTAAGAGAACTTCAAGGTTTCAGGCAGCAGGAGAAAAAGACTTCAGAGGTTAGAGCTCCGTTCCTGGGGGACAAAGGCCACGATGTTAAGATTTTATGAAATGCAAACAGACTAAATGTTCCCTTTGGTGACTGGCAGCACACTTGGCCAGGCACTGCGTGGGTTGAGGCACAGAAAAAAGGTGCCGTGAGTATTTCCTGATCTTAGTGAGGTGACAGAACCTCCATCTGGACTCCAACAATGGCACAACAAAGCAGCAGCTTTCTGAGAGTTTGCCCTGGAGGCAGTGAGACCACAACAATGCTTTCTGATCTGGAGACATCTGGAGACAGCAGCTCCTCCATTTACACATCCGTCTCCTTGAGGTTGGCCTGCAGGGCCACCAGCTGCTGGTTGGGGGCAGAATGTAACAGAAGCTCGTTAGTCATCTCCACGGAGACAACCAGGACACCGGGTTCAACAGGTTCTGGATCAGACCGTCCTGTCTCAGGGTCTCATCCGCTAGGTCCACGCGGCTCCCGTACAGCAGACCCATCCTTCGCGCCAGCATCCCGTCCGTCTCCGGCGCCGCCATACCTCCGGCCTCTCCGCCCATCCTCTGGCAGTGGCGCATGAAGGCGGCGTTGCGGACGCAGCGCTGCATGAGGTGGTGGCGGTACGCCCGCTGGATGACCACCGCCGCCAGCTGCTCCTCCTTGTGGCGCACCGTGGTAGTGATGGGCGCAAAGGAGTCGGATGAGGGGTTGCTGAGGATGAACTTGGCCTCCATGCTCTCCCGCATGGCGGCCATCTCCAGCGTGTCTCCCAGCACCACCTGGGTGACGGCCAGCAGAACGTCCAGACAGTGGATCCGGTCCCCGATCACCAGGGGCAGGTCCATGTCCACCAGGCGGAGCCGGTTGGGCTTAGCCACCCTCAGCGGCTCCTGCAGGGCGTCGCAGAAGTCAGACAGTTGGCTGTAGTGGATGAACTGAGTTCCTTCCAGGTCAAACTTCTCCCAGGTCTCATTGAACATCTCAAAGTCCTCCTCGCACAGGGCGTCGCCGCTCTCCTCCTGCGCCACGTTGAAGTTCTCCAGGATGACGGCGATATACATGTTGACCACCACCAGGAAGGAGATGATGATGTAGCTGCAGAAAAACATCATGCCCATTATCGGATTGCCGCAGTTGCCCTTGACGTCCGTGCCAGGGTTCTCAAAGTAGGGGTCGCAGTCGGGAGGCTCCTTGTTCAGGATGGGCAGCAGCAGGCTGTCCCAGCCGGCCGAGGTCGTGATCTCAAACAGGCACAGGATGCTGCCGCCGAAGGTCTCGAAGTTAAACATGTCGTCGATCCCCGCCTCTTTTTTCACGTAGGCAAAGTTGGACATTCCAAATATGGAGAAAATAAACATTATGAGGAAGAGCAGGAGGCCGATGTTGAAAAGGGCGGAAGTGACATCATGAGGGCGAAGAGCAGCGTCCGGATGCCTTTGGCTCCTTTGATGAGTCGCAGGATCCTGCCGATCCTCGCCAGTCTGATGACCCGGAACAACGTCGGCGACACAAAGTACTTCTCGATGAGGTCGGAGAGCATCGTACCTGCGACAAGGGGAGAAGAAGAACCACACTGTTGAGTCTTTGAAGTCACTGTAAGGACGCCTGAAGCTCACAGTGCCGCCGTCACACACCGGCGATGGAGAGGATGACCACCACAAAGTCAAAGACGTTCCAGCCGTTAGTGAAGAAGTACTGGCGCAGGGCCACCAGCTTCAGCACGCACTCGCCGGTGAAGACGCTGATGAAGGCCAGGTTGACCTTGAAGAGGAAGTCCTCCTTCTCTGGGCTCTGGTCGTCGGTCTCCACCATCATGGTCACCATGTTGAGGCAGATGAGCACCATGATGAAGATGTCAAAGAACTGCTGACTGATGAAGTCAAACACCATCCCCTGCACCGGGTTCTGAGGGTCAGAGGGACCAGAGGGCGAAGGGGTCATTCACTCCAGCGAGGAGTTCAGGAGGTCAAGGGTCACCGACGGCGCCCGCATGCCACACGTGGTGAGCGATGTCACCACCGCAACGCACAATCGGCCAATGAAGTGACGCTGACGTACTGTCGGACGAGGAATCGGCTTCTGGGGCTTCTTGGAACCCAGTTTCTTCATGGCCTCGTAGTACTTTTTCTGCTCCTCGGTCATGAAGATGTCTTTGTCTCCAAGGTGCAGATGAAACACACAAACACGATCATGGTGAAACCAGGTTCTTCCTCAAAAGGAGCAATCAATCGTCAGACACTTATCTTTTTCTTCTGCTGGTTGAAGTTGTCAATGATGACGCCGATGAAAAGGTTGAGCGTGAAGAAGGAGCCAAAGATGATGAAGATGACAAAGTATATGTACATGTAGAGGTTGATCTCATAGGAGGGTTGCTCTTCAACCTTGGAGGAATCAAACACAAGATCAGATCAGGCTCCTGATGAAGCCTGCAGGGAATCAGGATGAAGCACCTCAACCCAACACCTGCAGCCGGGCCACCTGTGAGTGTAAGCAACAAGTCTGCGGTGGAACGTGATCATGTGGTGCACTGTGTGCACCTCACATGTACTTCCTGTGTCAGAAGACTCATAGCTGGTGAGCAAACCAGAATTGTGTTGACTCTGCCAGTCACACACTGCACTGCAGTCATGACAACACCTCACAAACACATCAACACTGTTGCAGTGGACAGACAGATGCTTTACTTTGGTGTTTTTAGCATACATGCTAATTTTCGACAGCGGTCCTAAGGCAGCGGTTTTTTTTTTCATAACACAGACTGAACAAACATACAAGAGGAAATAGAGAGATTTTGTAAATGTAGCGGCAATATGAATAACAATAAACAACAACAAAAACCAAAAGTCCACTGTGATGTATGTGAGCACTGTTGTCTTGCTTTCAGCCATTCTTTCAGCTGCGTGGTGAAAGTTCTAGATGCTACACGGGTTCTTCAGAGGCCGACTAACTAACGTGTGCTGGACACTGGCTGCGACCAATCGCTGTGGAAGATGACACCAACCTCTCTGGAGTCCACCGCAGCGTACATGATGTCCATCCAGCCTTTAAAGGTTGCCTGGAAGGACAGAGCACTGGTCAATCACCAAAGGCACGACGTCATCCAACGATGCGTTCAGGTGCTCGGCAACAAAGCCGTTCTCACCACTTGGAGCAGCGACAGGTAACCTTTTCCCACGTTGTCGTAGTTGACCTTGACGTTGGTCCAGTGGGCGTCGTGCGACGCCTCCTTGAGGGCCATGCAGTCGCTGCGGTTGTTGACCACGCTGAGAGGGAAGAGCTCCTCCGTGGTGGTGTTGACGCAGCGGTAGAACTTCCCGGCAAACAGGTTGACCCCCATGATGCTGAAGATGAGCCAGAAGATGAGGCAGACCAGCAGCACGTTGAAGATGGAGGGGATGGCGCCCACCAGGGCGTTGACCACCACCTGCTCACACAGAGGACGGCGAGGCTCAGGGACCCAGTGGCGCTTGGCCACAGATCATCTGCACCACATGTTTATGAAGGTTCTCAGTTGTCCAGGTCATCTCAAAGGTCCAGTGTGTAAAATTTGATCTGATTTTACGATTTTTATACGAGTTGAAGCTTAAAATAATATTGCAATAAAAGTCAGAACAGTTCTTATATAGAAGACACGTTATGTAATAAAGTTCTCGCTCACACCTTAGTAGTTGGTTGCCATATTTCTAAGGAAGCCCAGCGTGGACAATCCAGCTGCCTGTCTAAAACGTAACTACCTGACGTCGCTGTTTCCTCTACAAAATCTCCACATATTACACAGCGGACCTTTAAGTTGAGCCCACTGGACTCGATTTTTGGTTCTTGAAGATCTCGAAGACGTTTCGCCTCACGGTCTCACCCGCATGCCTTCAAATCTGGACAGGGCTCGAAGGGGCCTGAGAGCCCTCAGGGTCCTGAGGGACTTAATTGGTCCGAGGTCAGAGTAGCCCATCCAGTTTGCACACAGACTAATCAGTGAGACCTGCGGCAGAGGCATAAACAACAATTTAGCCAGGTGGGGGCGGAGACTCGCCGGCCGGCCGACGTGGACCCTGTCAAACTTACGTCCACAATGAAAAAGTCCAGCCAGCACCAAGCGTTGGTGAAGTAGGTCTTGAAGCCGTAGGCGACCCACTTGAGCAGCATCTCAATGACAAAGATGTAGGTGAAGACTTTGTCGGCAAACTCCAGAATGATTTTAACGGTTCTTCGTCGTTCGATGTTGATGTCCTCAAAGGCCTGCAGAGAGAAAAGGGACGGGCCGCCTTCATGAGGTCCACTCATACAGTGACCAGGTACAGCTTGAGCACATATAGGAACAGGAAGCTGGACCCATCAAGCAGCCGCCTGACCAGCTGCTTCAGAACATCGCCGGTCCAGATGGAGACCCAGAAGCTACAAAAGCGACACGAAGAGAAGGAACCTGGCAGACTCACCAGAGCTCCGCTGCTCAGCAGGATCATGAAGATGATGAAGGTCTCAAACCAGTCATGCTCAACGATGATGAAGCAGGTCTTGCGAAGGTTCCACCACCTCCTTCCATCAGTCTGCTCCACGTCCACGGTCAGACACGGCCATCGCCTCACGCAACCTGAGGAGCACAAGACCCAGAGCGTGACCTCTGGCGACGGGTTGGGGTTCGGGAAGCTGAGGGAAGTCCAACTTCCTGTCTCACCTTCGGTGAAGCAGGACTCCGGCTCCGCCGGCTCCTCTTCCTCCTCCTCCACCTCTTCTGGTTCGGGCTCCGGCGGCTGATAGTCCACCGTGCTGCACACCGAGGAGTCGCCGTCGTCCAGGGCGCCCATCAGCTGCACAACGACCAGAGGAGTCGTAGTTCAACTACTGCAAAGAGTTATTTTGAACCTCCGGGAGTTTCACCGTTGCTTGACTCACCTTGTTGTGTCTGCGCAGCTCAAGGCCTTCAGCAAGACTTTCCTGGATCACACACACACACACAGACACAGACACACACACACACACACACACACACACGGATGAACTTCAGTCTTTGGACTTTTCTTGATCTGTAGCTGCAGGATGACCGGCCTGTGCTTCTGATTGGCCGGCTGCACTCACCCAACAGCGACGGTCCTTATCCTCCTGCGAGACCTCTGAGTCATCAGCGCTGTCGTCGTCTTCCTCGTCTTCGTCCTCAGCCGGATGTTCAAAGTCCGACTCCAGCAGGGCGATGGGCACCTGCAGGCTGACGTCTCCGTCCATCAGTGAGCCTTCGAGGACGCAGTTGGACTTCCGCTGCGAGGCCTTCACGCTCTGTCTGCTGTCCAGGTGGTTGAGCTCCACTTCCTCCAGCTCAGGACCCTCGGCGGGCTTCCTGTCCAGGGAGCGGCTGACGGTCCGAACGACGACGGCCTTCAGCCAGTCCAGGCCTCGGCTGATCCTGCCGATGGCGATCTGAAGGTTGTTCATCTCGCCGTCGTCGTCGGCCACCGCCAGGTTGTCGCCGCTGAAAGAGCTGAGCAACAAGGCCAGGAAGAGGTTGAGGACCTGGAGAGGAGGGAAAGACTGGAGTTTACCACAACCACACTCACACTGCATCCATTCTGCCTCAGGAAAACCAACGAGGATGTCGGTCACTGAAAACACTGTGGCGGCTAACACAGCTAATGTTAGCACCCCATCAGGTAGAGTTCCACCATCACTGTGAGGGAGAATCTTTGGAAAGTATTCCAGTGGTTTGCAAGTCACACAACTCTCAGAGTCTGACACAAAATAAAGGCAGAAATGACTGAAAAATGACAACACTGTATAACAGTGGCAGAATGTTGAAGTGAAGCTTCTTTGCTGCTTCTGCGATGTGTTTTGACCCCAGCGATGACCTCAGCATCGACGACGGCTCGGCCTGCCGTCAGCTGACTTTTCCTTCCTTCTCCGTCCTGCTGCTCAGCTGTCTGGGTTTGACGCTCAGCGCCGCGTCAAGGTCAAAAGCTGCTGCTGAGAGGCTGAAGTCACTGGATTTAAATAGAAGCACCAACCTCCCAGTATGTCAGAGCAGTGCAGTGTCTCTCCAGTGGCAGCCTACACTGGCAGGCAAAACAGCAGTGGTAGCGTCGACGCCGCGCTGTTATCAAGTAAGCGGACAGGAAATGTGAATTCTTTTGGCTCTAACAGTCAGACACCACCAGGGAGAGGGAGAGAGAGAGAGAGAGAGAGGGGGGGAGAGAGAGAGAGAGAGAGAGAGAGAGAGAGAGAGAGAGAGAGAGAGAGAGAGAGAGAGAGAGAGAGAGAGAGAGAGAGAGAGAGAGAGAGAGAGAGGGAGAGAGAGAGAGAGAGAGAGAGAGAGAGAGAGAGAGAGAGAGAGAGAGAGAGAGAGAGAGAGAGAGAGAGAGAGAGAGAGAGAGAGAGAGAGAGAGAGAGAGAGAGAGAGAGAGAGAGAGAGAGAGAGAGAGAGAGAGAGAGAGAGAGAGAGAGAGAGAGAGAGAGAGAGAGAGAGAGAGAGAGAGAGAGAGAGAGAGAGAGAGAGAGAGAGAGAGAGAGAGAGAGAGAGAGAGAGAGAGAGAGAGAGAGAGAGAGAGAGAGAGAGAGAGAGAGAGAGAGAGAGAGAGAGAGAGAGAGAGGAGAGAGAGAGAGAGAGAGAGAGAGAGAGAGAGAGAGAGAGAGAGAGAGAGAGAGAGAGAGAGAGAGAGAGAGAGAGAGAGAGAGAGAGAGAGAGAGAGAGAGAGAGAGAGAGAGAGAGGAGAGAGAGAGAGAGAGAGAGAGAGAGAGAGAGAGAGAGAGAGAGAGAGAGAGAGAGAGAGAGAGAGAGAGAGAGAGAGAGAGAGAGAGAGAGAGAGAGAGAGAGAGAGAGAGGGAGACAGAGAGAGACAGAGAGGGAGAGAGAGACAGAGAGGGAGAGAGAGAGACAGAGAGAGAGAGAGAGATAGAGAGAGAGAGAGAGAGAGAGAGAGAGAGAGAGAGAGAGAGAGAGAGAGAGAGAGAAGGCCACTGCAGACCATATTCACACAGCTTCATGCGAGTGGGTCATCCAAAATCAAGTGAAACACAAATCTATAACCACAAGACTCAGAAGGAACTTCACATTTCTTCTTTTAGAAGCTCCGACTTCCCAAACTGCCGCACTGACCATCGGCTCTGTCCCATTCTGCAGAGGTGGGCAGTAACCACGGACAGGAACTACCCGGAAAATTAGAATATCCAGTAAGAGTTGTTTTATTTTGGAAATTTAACATAAAAGATGAAAGCAACACATGTTATTGAGCCATTCCACACAAACTGACGTCTCAAGCAGTTCCTTGTTGTAACTTTGCTGATTAAGATTTTCAGCTTATTAAAACCACAAACCCACAAACTGGAAAATTTGAGGGGTTTTTTTTAAGCTGCAAGACCTGATCAGCAAAATCCAAAGAAATAAAAACTTGAAATATATTGATTTGCATATTATTCCTTTATATATGTCACATTCACCTTTTAAGTTGAATTGCAGAAATACTGCAACCTTTTCAGGATATTCTAATTGTCTGGGTAGTAGCTGTACAAATACTTTGTCACTGTAATAAAGTCGATTTTTCAGTACTTTACCAAAGTACTTCTTTTTCTGCCGACTTTTTAAGTTGACTTTAGAGTTCCTCAGCTTTGGGGTCACTGTTCAAAACTGTTTTCAGTGCAGACAAAACAAAGCTGTTGGAAATAACATTGGTTATTGTCATTGAAACCCAACAAATGAAACTATCAGCCAATATATTGTTTCAATAATGACTTCCACACATTTCAGAACCTGCACTTTCTTACTTTTACTTGAGTAAAAGAGTTGAGTACTTTTACTTTTACCAGCATTCGTCTTACAAGTATCCATATTTTTTACAAAATGTGAATACTTTTGCCACCACGCTGTTTTTTGACAGAACACCTTGCACCTGAGAGGGAAAACCCACCACGAGGTTCCCAATGACCATGACCATCATGAAGACCACCAGACACATCCCAGCTCCGGCCACCTCCATGCAGTCCCACATGGTCTCGATCCACTCGCCGCACAGGATGCGGAAGACGATGAGGAAGGAGTGGAAGAAGTCGTTCATGTGCCAGCGTGGCAGCTCGCAGTCCACGTTGATCTTGCAAACGCAGTCCTTGTAGCTCTTGCCAAACAGCTGCATGCCCACCACGGCGAAGATGAAGACGATGATGGCCAGCACCAAGGTCAGGTTCCCCAGAGCGCCCACCGAATTCCCGATGATCTTGATCAGCATGTTGAGCGTGGGCCAGGACTTGGCCAGCTTGAAGACTCGCAGCTGTCTCCAACACAGCAACATCACAGACAAGACGACGAGGTCAGAGGTCGGCCGAGCGAGCGAGAGGGAAGGCGTAGAGAAAGTCAGCGCTCACCAGGCGGAAGGACCTGAGAACGGACAGACCCTGGACGTTTGCGAGGCCCAACTCCACCAGACTCAGCGTGACGATGATGCTGTCGAAAATGTTCCAGCCCACTTGGAAGTAGTAGTAGGGGTCCATGGCAATCAGCTTGAAGAACATCTCTGCCGTGAAGATCCCGGTGAAGACCTGTTGGGGGTTCACACTGGTAAGACGGACGCCACGGACTGGGACGCATGCAAAGACGTGAAATTTGAAGCGCCTGGTCACCAGGTTCCCCACGGAGAGCATGTAGTTGAACTCCGGGGTCATGGGGTAATGCTCCATGGCCATGAAGAGTGTGTTGAGCACAATGCAGATGGTGATGGCCAAGTCCACAAAAGGGTCCATCACCACAAAATGCACCCACTCTTTGAAGAGCACCCACTGCTGGCAACAGTCCCACTTGAGGAAGACGTCTGCAAACTTGTACCAGCCAGGAGGACACGGCCTCTGAGCCTCCTCCAACTCTAGACACACACACACACACACACACACACACACACAGACAGCCAAGTCAGCAGGTAATCCACCCTCTAGACCAGGGGTGTCAAACTCATCTTGGTTCAGGGACCACATGGAGGAAAATCTCTTCCCCAGCGGGCCGGAGCGGTAGAATCATGGAATGGTGATAGTAACACAAAAATAACGACAACTTCCAGTTGTTCTCTTTGTTTTAGTTTGTCAGTGTTCTTTGAGCACTCTGCACTCTGCATCAGTGTTGCAAACTCCTCAGTAAGGAAAGTCGCTATTGGCTGTCCTGAAAGTCGCTCGGAGTCAGCAAATGATGTCATCATCTAATTTGCATAATTGACCATTTGCACTTGATCGCAACGTAACAAGAGCATGGAAAAGTCGCTAGATTTGTTGCTAGTCGCTTTTGACAAAAAAAAAAGTCACTATGGGGAGAATAGCGACTTTTTTGGGGGAAAAAAGTCGGCAAGATGGCAACACTGCTCTGCATCAGCTTTGTCTGTTTCGACAGAGACGTTCTGGGGCACTGATGGTAGCCAATAGGAGGCGTTCTGGGGCAATGAGGGCAGCCAATAGGAGGCGTGAGTGGCTGTACTTGTGCCGCTTTGCTCAGCCTCAGTATTGAGTTTGTTTGCCAAGCAGAAACGATGTTGCGACACCAAGTGGACACATTTAGAACAGCACTTTCTTTCATTGATAAATTGCAGTTTTTATATTTTGCTAAATCATCTCGCGGGCCGGAAGAAAACAGTTTGCGGGCCTGATCCGGCCCGCGGGCCGTATGTTTGACACCCCTGCTGTAGACCACTCCCTCCGGTCAGGCCGGAGGTGAAGGTGATTGCAGTTTCTAGTTGTGGCTCTTTGTCCTGTGAACTGCGGGGATCGCAGCAGGTCTGATGCGGCCCGCTAACTTCAGGTTCAACTCTAGTTGAACCATTGTTCCACACAGCTTTCCTACAGGCTTGCTGTCAAACGGCCGATGCCAAGACAGTCTTGCCAGGTCTGGGCCCGCGGCATTTTAAAAACATCCCCGTGTGGTACATTTCACAGCCAACGAAAACAAGATGGGAACTCCCAGCTGGGCGGTGGCGAGACTGCAGTTGAGCTGAAACAGCTGAAGCTGGACACCGAGTGTTAACCCGGGTTTTACTGGGACAGCGTTGGATCAGGCTGACGATGACGAGCTGCAGACCGTCCTCTGGTTTAGAGTCACAGGTAAATGAGTGCGTGATGTTCACAGCTTCTTGACAATCTAATTGATTTATCTCAAATTAGAGCGCCGCCCCCCTCTGGAACTGAGCCTCGCCAGGACTGACTGGGGTCTTGCTGCTGAATCTGCTCATTATCCGGGGGGATTCTGTCTCATTATCCCCTGCATTATCAGTGTCTCTCTCCGCACTGGTCATGCACCTTCCATGGCAGCTGCAGTGAGCACAGTGGTGGCGCTGGCAGTTCTCTGCATCAGCCCCGATTGGTCCAGATGGAGCATGCTGTGCACAGAGCCCACCATCTTCTCCCCGGCTTCCTCCTCTGCGGGAGCCTGCGAGACAACAAACTGTCAGCGATCAGAGCGGCGAGCACCAGAGGGGTCTGGACACCTGGATACCTGGATCGTATACCTTCACCATGGTGGGCGACCTGACGATCAGGCGAGGGATCGGTCTCCCATTGCAGTCCTTGACCTCCTGGTCAGGCTGGTCGGCACTCTGCTCATCTGCCCCGAGCTCGGAGGAGGTGAGACAGCTCAGGGACTTCCTGCTGCTGAGACTGGCCTGGCTGGCCAGGACCTGTGCCTGGCACAAACAGTAAAGACACGGACAAAGACGTGAGCGGGTGGTGCCGAGGCCAACCGAGCCACCAGCTGAGGAGGATACCTGTTCCTGGCTCTTGAGTTGCTCCAGAAGTCGCTGGAACTCCTCCTCTTTTTCTATGGCCTCTCGCTGAGACGCCTGATTCTGCTCATCGTAAGCCATGGCCACCACGGCCAGGATGAGGTTGATGAGGTAAAAGGAACCCAAGAAGATAATCACCACAAAGAACAGCATGTAGGTCTTACCCGCCGCCCGCAGGATCTGTGTTGGGATCAGAAAAGAAACTACGAGAACTTGCACATCAAAAACAACTTTAACTTCCGCGGGACGTCCGGCAAAGAATGAAAATGAAGCCAACCAGCTGGAAGAGGTTCTCCCAGTAGTCCTGGGTCATGAGTCTGAAGAGAGCCAAGAAAGACCAGCCGAAGGAGTCAAAACTGGTGTAGCCGTAGTTGGGGTTCCTGCCGGCCTTCATGCAGGTGAATCCTTCTGGGCACTTTCTACCGAGACACAGTCAGAGTGTCACTGCTCGCACAAACCGGCGGGAGCAGCGCCAGCGTCGCACACCGTGCAGGGTGAAGGGTAGCATACCCAGCATCGGAGCCGTTTCCACAGAGCAGAGCGTCTGCACTGCCCTCCAAGTAATAGTGGTTCTCTGTTCGCACACACAAACACTGTGACTCACAACCACATCGACTCAACCCACACACTGCAGCGTGCCCGCGTCTGTCCGACCCACCTGTGTTCTCGACATACTCAGTGAAATCAAAGGTGCTGTTGGCATCTAGCGTGGAGTTGAAGAACACGGTGTCATTAAAGGAGGTGGAGTTAAAAAGTCCCGTGCCGTTTGTTTCGACGGGCCATCGCACACATTTCTGACGCAGGTTTCCCATGAACAACTGCAGGCCGACGAGGGCAAAAACAGAGAGAGCGAAGACGGTCAGGACCATGACGTCGACCATCTTCTTCACCGACTGGATCAACGCACCCACGATGGTTTTCAAACCTTGGCAGAGGAGCAAAAAAACGGGTCCCGTTGAAGCCGCGCTGAAACACAGACGTGTAAACGCAGTCACGGAAAAGACGGAAGACTTGGCAGAATACCTGGAATCACTGTAATGGTTTTGAGTGCTCGCAGCACACGGAACGTCCTGAGGGCCGACACATTGCCAAGGTCGACAAACTCAGTGACATATCTGAGGGAGAGAACCAGAATCATCACCGGGAGAAGTGCACGGTCGGAGGTTTGTGGGCCGGAGGGTTCGTCCGAGACGCAGTGAAAAGGCCACGGGCGACTCACGCCATGCTGATCACCATGAAGTCCAGCCAGTTCCATGGATCTCGAAGGAATGTAAAGGGTCCGAGGCAGAAACCCCTGGACAAGACTTTGACCGTGGCCTCAAAGGTGTAGATGCCAGTGAAGACGTACCTGGGGGTAGGGGGGGGTGGGGGGGGGTGGGGGGGGTGGACCGGTTAAAGGCTGCGTAGGCCGCAGACCCGAGTGTGTTGCAGGTCGCGTGGACTCACTCCACCGTCTTGCTCCACGCCGGAGGGTTGCTCATCGTCATGAATGCGCAGTTGGACAGAATTGTAACCATGATGAACATGTTGAATAATTTGATCCAACATTAAGGAAGAAACACGAGCAGAGTGGGTGTCAGACTGTGGGCTCTGCTACAAGCGGGCTGAAGGATATGAATGTATGAGAATTCGAACGGCGGCTCTCCGCAGAGCGACTGAAGGAGCTCAGAGTGTAGCAGGCTGGCTCGGCGTTGAACCTGAAGATCGTCTTGCCTTTGGTGATCACGATGAACGTCTGGAAAGAAAGCAAAAAGGAAAATGCGGCTGGAGAAAGGAGCCCAGACCGGAGCCTCGGCGGTGGGGCAGACGGACCTTCTGCGTGTGGAAGTAGAAGGAATCCAGGTCCTCCAGCGGCGTGTTGAGCAGCTCCGCTGGAGGCTCCCCGTAGATGAGGGGGAGACTCTTGCCGGCCTCCAGATCTGCATTTGGGGCCGCCGGTTCTTCCTCTAGGGGACCTCCTGCTTCTGAGGCCCTCTTCCTCTCCTCCTGGAGCCTCTCCATCTCCACCAGCGACTGGTGGGTGAACGCTCGGAACATGTGGGGACCTGGGGGACGGAGGAGGGTGGCCATCTTCGCATTGCGAAGGGATGTAGCCACGCCGGGGTCTCCCTAGGTGGCGCTGGAGGGAGGACGCTGCGGGAGACAGAGAGAGAGTCCCTGATATTTCCTGTCATGTTTGGAAGTGAATCATCTTCACAGGAATGGAGTCTGAGGCGTAACGGACCATCAGGTGCTAAAAATGAAAGGTGTACTTGGAAGAGTTCCATTGACTAACCTGGACTGTAAGGTAGATGAGAAGATTAGATGTAGTCAACTAGAAGATACAGAAGATTTAAGCACATTGAAAACCAGCTGACAACATCATAAAAATGCAGTTTTTTTGTTGTTTTTTTTTTAACTTTATTTTTATTTTTATTAATAGAAACACAACACAAACAATACAACAATTCCTTGACAACATCACGAGCCATGCATGGGTACAGCTGACGTGGTAACAAAACAAAATTCAAAATTCAAAATTCAGTAGGGTCCAGAAAGCTGAACAGAAGCAGCCATTGAGACACAACAAGCAAACACGTGGAGACCTCAGCTAATCCAGCCGAGTGTGAGGTTCCCCTCAGTTAGAGGGGTATCTTCCTGTAGGTAGCCACCTCCTCCCAAACACACCAGAGCTTAGCTGCAGTTCAGCAGTTAAAGCCTCCATCCCACACTCTTCCCTCAGCTTCTGGTTTCAAAATGCAGGGTTTTTGACTGCAAACAATGAGTCACAAATCCTGCGTCAGCATTTTCTGCTCTCCAAAACAAATCACCATCTCCATCTCTGAAGGGGTCTGAAGCCAAACATCACGCGTCCTGGCCAGAACGGGCTCTCAGAGGAAGACCAGGCGGCAGAGAACCTCAGATGACCTTGTCAGATCCTGACTTCCACTCCCTGGTCTGTGTCCCACCGGCCCTGAACGGTCCCACCACGCTGAGAGATGGGAAACCAGACGGTGAGACGCGCTGGAGGCCACAACTCAGGACTTTCCCACCATCACCGTGATGTTATCCGCCCAACGCAGAGCTCTGATTAGCTTAGCAGATGCTGCACAGCAGGTCCAAGTGGTGTTTGCTTACATCCAGACTGGTTTAGTCGGGAGCTGCTGAGGTTGGAGATAAAATAAAGTGGATCCAGTCTGTGATTTAGGACTGGTGACTTTAAACATGAGACCTTCAGCAGCCTCCTGGTCCACCACCATCGCTCAGAGAGGTCGGAAGGATTTGGGGTTTTTTTAGTTTCACTTATGTTGCATAATTTTACTTTTGATTCAAGTTGGGGCCCGCGCGCACACACACACACACACACACACACACACACACGCACACACACACACACACACACACCTGCTGCGGGCCGTCAGTTGGGGGCGTTGGGTTTCAGATGACTCTGCTCATTCCTCGCTGGCCGAGGCTCCGCTCGCCGCTTCACTTCCTGCGATAAACAGCACGACGGGCCAACATTTCTCAGCCAGCTGACTCCTCTTCTCCGCTTCCGATTCCCACCACCGCACGGACACTCTACACTGTGAGGGCCCGAGTGAGTCCCAAGCACCAGGACCAGGGTCAGCGGAGCCGCCGCCGCCGCCGCCGCCGCCGCTGCTGACTCTGCGTCACTCGCTGTGAATCCCACAGACCAGCAGAGGCTGTCATCCTTCTGCGACAGCAGCTCATACATCAGCCGCCTGTCGCCGCAGGCCATGTGACCTGTGACCTTCTGCTGCAGGATATAGGCGGCGTAATGTAGACGACCCCTGGCGTTACAGTAGCCGCCCTCGGAATGCGAGCGCAGATATCCAGCGACCGCAACGGAACCAAACTCACTTCTTTTATCTCCCGTCGTCCCCTTCCGATTGGCTGCTAGCGCCGGTGGGCGGGGCCTAGTTTATCTGAGGTGACGGCGGCGAACCTGCGCAGCGTCACTGCCGCTGCAGGTCACACTGCGCTCCAGCATGTTTGTTGGGCTGTAAACAACAGGTTAACACAATAAACACACGGCCTCTGACATCGTCTCTCAGGGGTCAGGAGGTCGTCAGGGCAGGCTTGACACTCGCAACCCCCCTGGGCTGCACCTTCACGTTGCCGCCGCCGCCGCCGCTCGCAATCTTTGCCCTGATCAAAGCTGAGCAAGCTGTTAATGACGGAGGCCTCAGGGACCATGTAGAGGTCACGACCTCCCTGATGTCTTCATCACTCACTCTGCCGAGCGGCTCACGGGCCTCTTAGCGGAGGACAGCTGCCGTCGTTCACACTTTGCCTCCGCCGCAGCATTCCGAGGAGCCGCGCGAGGAGTCGGCTAATCTGCCCTCCTGGCTGCAGCGGATGGTTAGCGGTTAGCGGAGACGCTACAACGGCTAAAGAGGGTCTAGACATTGTAGCGGACCTTCATGAGAGGATGAATTCAAACTGGGTTTGGGGAGAAACTGTTCCCAGGAACTTCCGTTCCGCCTGTGGCGCTGATCAGTCGGATCCATTGGTTCTGAACAGACCTTCATAATCAGGCGGCCGTTGTCTTCCTCATTAGCAATAATGGCCTTCAAACGCCGAGTTAGGGAATTTGTGAGAAGCTTAAAACAGTCGGGATGACGGCACGTGGAGAATATTCCATCCAGGTGTGACGCAGCTGGAGGAACATCTCTAACCTCGTCTCACCTTCAGAAGCGTCTGGAAAAGACGGCGGGCCGGGCGGGCCGGGCCAGGCGGTCACATGTGCTCACTTGGTGAAAGAAACTCAAAACCGACACCTGGCGACTCCAAGAACATGTGACGCAGGACGGCGAGGCCTCGGCCGCAGCGCGGCTCAGCGTCGTGCCAGCAGAGAGGCCACCAAAGCTAGTGGAGCAGGAGGAGATGGAGGTCCTCCTCCAGGACCGGCAGAACTTCCCCTCACTCTCTCACTCCTCCCACCCCAGCGACTTGGATCGCCGACAGAATGGTCGGAGCTTTGACGGCATCGTCAGATCTTTCCGATCTGACACCAAAACAAGGGCTAAAAATATCGCGGCGGCCCGGAGGGAGCGGAGGAGCGGCAGCAGGCTGGGGAACCGGCTCTAGCTCGGGCCTGAGGCCGCTGATCCTTTCACACACACACACGTTACACAGACCAACAACCTGCCGAGATCAACGCAACTCAGTCCCAACACAACAGGAGCGGCGGCTGGTCTCCTGCAACACTCACAACAACAACAACAACAACAACAAGTCAGGTTGACTGCAGCAGAAGCCCAGGGAGTCCAGCTCAGGACCCCAGTCATCAGACCAAGCCCTGCGAGGAGTCCGACCCCTCACCCCTCTCCCCCGCCGGACCGGTTCATGCAGCTCACCTTCAGGGGGCAGCGGCGGGCAGCTTGTCTCCAACGACAGAGTGAACGTGTGAGAAGATCCAGGCGAGCTGGGTGGAGGTTAGGGGCTGGGGCTGGGTTCTCGACACGAGGTTCTCCTGTGTAGCCGAGACGAGGACGAGATCCTGGCAGCAGCGCCGGGCTGCAGGCAGCTGCTGCTGCTGCTGACGCACTGCTGCCCTGCGCTGAAACCGGAGGAGCTGCTCCAGGTGGGAACTGATCAGACCTTTGACACTTCAGCAGCAGCAGCCCCCCCCCCCTCCACAAGCAGCCCTCCGCGACCCTGCCAACCCCACCCCCCCCCTCCCCGACCCCTCCCTCCCACTCCCACCTCCAGCAGCCTTCCCGTTCCCACACAGCTGGGCCTTCAGCTGGCAGAAGGTGCTGCAGCAGCTCCAGGAGTCGATCATCAGGCTGGAGCAGCTTCATCTTCACCACTCTTCCTCCTCAGCGCTGATGGAATTGAGTTTTTTTTTCTTCCTCTTGTGACAGTTCACACGACCCTGCACGGGTCCGGACGTTAAACAGTGAAATAAAGTTGTCAAACGTTGTGTGTTTTTCACTGATACAGCCACTAGGGTGCAGCATATTTCCCTCCTCTTGTTTTCAACCTGTTAATGCCGTTTGTAAACGTACGGCAGCGCATTGCTGCCATCCTAGGAAGAAAAAAAAACAGGGGCTCAATATCACGGTATAACATGATACGTTCACGTTTTAACGTGATTATTTTACGTCAAATTATCACGTTAAAACGTGATAATTTGCGCGTTTTTACGTAATAACGTTCACATCATTTCATAATGAATCTAAACTAAATGGATTATCGTGATTAACGTGATAATGTTTTACATTTTAAGGTAAAATTATCACGTAAAAACGCGAAACCATCACGTTATAACGTGATACTGAGCCCTGTTTTTTTCTTCTTTTTTTTCCTAGGATGGCAGCAATGCGCTTCCGTCCTAAACGGCCACGCTGGTGTCGTGCGGCCGTGAACGTCCCTCAGATTCCTGGTGTTCACGAGCTCTGACTCAGCCTGCTGATTAAAGTCCTCCTGCTGATGTTGTGAGACTATCTTTGGCTCCAAGGTGTGTGGTTTCACCCACCTAGCGGCAAAACCACAGGCGTCACGACAACTCTCCAAGACCAGGACGGACCGAGCCGGGACCAGGACCCGGAGCAGTGATCGAAGGCTTCACCAGAGAGGATTGAAAGATCCGATTCACTGATCTGATTCACCTGCGCGTTGCTGTCATTAGAAGGGAACATTCAAGATCGGCACTTTGCAACTGTTCAACATGGTTCAACAATCAGTGAGAGCAGCAAACCGGTCCACATGGTTCAACACCGACTCAAATACAGGCCCATCACGTGACAGTTCATGCACGTTTCACCCCCGACACTCCCATCCAAAGTAGTGGAAACCCCACCAAAATAAAATGAGAGTTTGAACGCTTTAGAACGCACACAGCAAAAACAGTCACAGCAGGAGCTACTGGAACTGATTTATTGTTGTTAGAATATGAAAAGATACTCTTTCATCCTCACCTGCATTTTAATTATCAGAAATAATAATAATATTTCTCTTTAATGGTGCAAAGCGCTTGGAGAAGCCTTTGGATGTAATTTAATACTTTATAAATAAAAGTTGATCATTATAAATTAGGCTGTCAGAAATCTTTCAAACTATAATTTGACATTCAGAATTTACAAAAAAAAAAGTGTCATTGTGTGATGTGTCTCGGGGTTATGGTCAAATCAATGTAAACATTGTTGTTGATGTTAATTTGACTGTCCACTTTGGTGCTGATTCTCCAGGAGGAACCAGGAGGAACCTGGAGGAACCAATAGGAACAGCCCAGACACCAGCAGGACCACTGACGGTGTGGCGCCGTAACCATGGCGACACAACACAACATCCGGGTACTGCAAAAAAGGTTTGGTCTTTTCGCCCTGATTCGGTTTGTTGCCGCTCGCGAACCTGTTAAATATATTTTAAAAAAAAAAAAAAATTATCCAACCGAGCAGAGAACAATCGACTAAAAGTTCCGTTGAACCGGTGTTTGATTAAAAAATAAAAAAATAAAAATACAACTACGGCTGTTAAGACAAACTCCTGCGGCTGTGCCACGGTTGGTCACGTGACGTGCTCCTGTGTTAACTTTCATCTCTTTGATTCTCCTCGTTCTGACTTTAGAGGCGGACACAGACGTCTCCGCGTGCCTCTGTGACTCTGCACCCGTGAGTGTGATCACGTGCCCCCCCCCTGCAGCATGGACTCGGAGTACCTGAAGCTCCACCTGGGCAGCTGTCTGGCCGAGGGGCTCGCCGAGGTGGCCGAGCAGCGGCCCGCGGACCCCATCCTCTACCTGGCCCGCTGGCTTTACAAACACAACGCCAATGTGGAGAACGACAGGAAGGTAAACAGCCAGCAGGGGGCAGCACTGCACAGCAGTTCTGCACGCCTTGAAGGGAGCCTGTAGCGCAGGCACGGGCAAACTTCCGGCCCGCTCAGCTTTTCCATGCGGTCCACCCAACGTGATGAAATTATAATAACAGGAAGTCAGTCATAAAACAGCTATATTTCAAAAAAAAAAATAATTCAGTGTTTTTAGAGTGATTTACAATAAAAAGATAAATTCAATGGGCTTCAAAGAGTGACAGATATTTAGTTGTAGCGCTTTGTTCATTTCCAATTAATATTAAAACACATTCTCTACATATCCCATCATGTATTTTTTTTCCTCCTATGAGGTGGCTCATCAAAACACTCCAGCCATCTGCTGCTCTTTTACCCCATCTGGCAGTGCTGGAGTCCCGCCCTGATCCCCGGCCTGATCCGTAAAAACCCAGGACATACACTGGCACGCCGAGAAATACCAAGCTAGCGCCAGCTTGCCCTCAGCGTACGGAATGTTTAAAAGTGATGGTCCTGTATGTACATTCAACCTTTAAATGTTTCATAAAATATAGAAGCTTTTGTTGTATGAATTTTTTAAGTAGCTAATTGGCATGGGCCAAGAGAGATGAAATAAAGCTTCAGTCAATTGATAATATATTCCCAATGATAACATACACAAATCAAAATACACAGTGCAAATGATATCATCCTACCGAGTCCCACAATGCAAACATTTAGTCAAATAATTAATTAATTAATTAATTAAATATGATTGACAGACCGTCATTTTTTAAACTTTCTCCACTTGGCCCGTCTCTCCTCTCCGACTCCTTCAGTTTTACATTGACAACACGACGTCACTCCATCATTAAGCCCTCTCATTTCAAAATAGAAGCCTGGCATATGACATTGTTTCATCCCCCGAGTTCATTTCCAGGCTCCCGGTTCTACTGGAGGCCAGTGGCGGCAGTGTCACAGTCCGTGTGAATCCTGACTGTTGTTGGACCAACGTGCAGTCGTTCTCAAAGCTTCAGGATTTCTAACTGACTTTCAGTGACAGGCTGACCACTGAATCAACAAAAACACTCACCTTTATCTCCTTAGCAGTAACAACAGGCTAATCACAAGACAAAGATCAGGAGGTCGGGCAGGCTGCCACGTGTCCACAGTGTGAAAGACTGTGGGACTGTGTAAACCAGTAACCTTCACTGTTGACCAGTGACCTTCCACTGTGGATTAGTAACTCTATTGGAGCGAGTAACCCTACACTATAAACCAGTAACCTTCATTGTGAACCAGTAATATTCCACTGTAATCTGTAACCTTCCTTTGTAACCTTTAACCCTACACTCTAACCCGTAACCTTAACCTGTAACCAGTCACCCTGCACTGCAAA
>CM020503.1:28602759-28605259 GCA_009823395.1 Thamnaconus septentrionalis
GACTGAACGTGTTGCTTGCAGCTGCTGCTCCGCTGCACCGCGCTGTTTATATTATAAACTGCAGATGATTCAGCAGCTAAATCCTCATCTTCATCCTCATCGGTTCGCCGTGGTGGCAACCGGATCTCCAGGTTGAGTTGAGTCCGGAAGGTTCTCAGGTTCTTATCCGTTCACTCGCAGCCAACAGGAGCCTGCTGTGTTGGTTCTGCAGGCCTCAGGCAGATTTCATGGCACCCGGCAACACCAGCTGATGTGACGATTGGATAAAAACTCCAGCGTACGATAGGAGCAATGCAACCAAGTGGAACCAAGTGAAAAAAACAGACCATAGAGAATAACTTTATGATCATATCTACGAGAAAATGTACTGTCCTCAGTGTGGTTAGGCCAGCAGAGAAGGCCTTGCTGGCCCTGACGGCGCCCCCACTGGGTGACACATTGTTTTGTTAAACCTGGTTTGACCTGACACTCAGAGGCGGGTTGTGAGTTTAACTGCAGCCTTTGCCTCAGAGCACCTCCGAGGTCGCCGACGGAGAGGAGGAGGAGTCAGGCGTCCGGCTGGCCACGCCCCTGGAGGAGACCTCCAAGCCTCCTCAGAACCTGGAGGACATCCAGGAGCAGGTCAGTGGCGTCACACACACAGCGACCAGCCGCCGGTCTTTGGCCACCACAGTCAACCTGAGCAGAACCTGCTGCTGCTGCTCTGCAGGAGGAGGAGGAGGTGGCGGCAGAGGTGTAGCAGGAAGCTGGCGAGGCACCGCAGGAAGTGACATCACACCATCGCCTCCGCTCATTGGCTCAGCTGGGACCGACTGTTCAACGCTGCTGCTCAGAGATCCTGTGTGTGTGTGTGTGTGAGGCATCAGACTGTGTACACACACACACACACACACACACACACACACACACTGATGCAATAAACATTTCGACCACCGACTGTTGGCTCATTTCATTCTCCTCTTTGAACTTTGACCTGCTCTTCTGCAAAAGCTACACAACACAGTGCAATAATCAAGCTGAGCAAAGCAATGAAAGGTGTGTAATGTGTTAGTTGTGAGTGTGTGTGTGTGTGTGTGTGTGTGTGTGTGTGTGTGTGGTGGAGGGTGTGTGTTTATTTCTATCAGGCTGTTGTGATACGACGGCTTCAGTTGCGTACTGTGTGTCTTCTGTTTTGAGGCTGAACGTGGAAACAAAGTTCCTGCAAAGGACAAATGAACCTTTCTACCCCCACCCCTCCCCCTCCCCCCCCCCCCTCCCCCATGCTCTGCTATGTGTGACGTCACTGATCAAACACAGCCACGTTTGATCAGAAGTTGTGATCTCAGTGTCTCAGCCCGGGTGGGGGAGGGGAACTTCTAGTTTTAGTGGGCGGAACCCGTGGCGCTGGAGCTTAAAGGCTTCACTTGCTCCACTGTAGCAGCTCCAGTTCCACAGCTCCAGGTCCAGGTCCAGAGCTCCACAGGTCCAGCTCCAGCGCTCCACAGCTCCAGCTCCAGGTCCAGAGCTCCACAGCTCCAGAGCTCCACAGGTCCAGGTCCAGAGCTCCACAGGTCCAGGTCCAGCTCCAGGTCCAGGTCCAGCTCCAGCTCCAGCTCCACAGCTCCAGTCATGATGTCTCTGCTGTCCGGCGCGGCCTCCGCGGCCGCCGGGCTCCTCACCGCCGCCACCAACTTGCTCACCGACGCCTTCCTGACGCCGCCGCTGCAGGCGAGCCTGGCGCACCTGGAGGAGGCGGAGCTTCGGCCGCTGAGCTCAGGTGAGGGCAGCTTCGGTGCCGCCGCTACTCCAGCGGCGGAGTCCTCCGGCCAAGCCCGCTGAACCGAACCGAACCGAACCGAACCGTCTCTTCCAGACTCGCCGCCGCTGAGGGCCAAGACTCTGTGGGCGGAGTCCGGAGCTGTCGTCATGGCCGTGCGGAGACCTGGATGATTCCTGTGCAGAGAGGTGAGTGACGTAACGTGGGCGCTGCTGCGGAGAAAGTCCACAAGTCACGTGACTCACGACTCGTTCCATTTCCGAGGCTGGAATTTTATCAAAAATCTCTGCAACAGCTTACACAACCAAATGCTGCGGGTGTTACAACACAACTGTTTGATAAGAGTCATGTGGCTCCAGTTAGCAGCGGGAACTTCCTGGGTCACCACAGGTCGCAGTTTTCCGTAAGCACAGAACCAGAAGAAAGCCTGAAGTCCGGCTGTGTCGTGAGAGGAAGTCGTAGATGAGACGCCAACACAAACACAATAACAGGGGGAGCGCGGTGTTGACACCGCGGTGTCAGTGTAGAGAAACAACAGTAGTCTTCCACCTGACGCCCCCTGCTGGTGCTGCAGGAGGCTGCAGAGCTCTCCTCTCTCAAGCCTCAGCTGGAGCAGCTCCAGGTGCCGCTGTTCGCTGTGGTGAAGGAGGACGTCGGCACCGAGGTCCAGAACTTCAGGGCCTACTTCAAGGGGGAGGAGATCTTCTTGGATGAGAAGGTGGGAGCTGCTGTTCTCCAGCATCT
>CM020503.1:28610259-28625259 GCA_009823395.1 Thamnaconus septentrionalis
ATAATAATAATAATAATAATAATAATAATAATAATAATAATCATAAATACTAATAAATACCAAGTGCAGAGTGATGCAGTGTAAGTGACCTAAAAAAGAAACAACTGCAGCATAAGCGAGGTCAAGTCTTGATTTATTTTCTAACAGTTGGATTCCAGCCTCAGTCTACATCTAATATTCCACCTCCAGACTGAGGCTCCTCCTCCTCAGCTGCTTTGTCCTCACTATTGTTTTTCCTGGACACATAAATAGCCATCCTGACAGTAACAAAGTTCAGGAGTGGCCACTCCTGAACTTCTTCATCAGGATTAGTAGAAGAAGAAGAAGAAGAAGAAGGAAGTTCTCCTCCTCCTCCTTCTGAGAACATCAGCGCCTGCAGCGACCAATCAGCACTCACCTTCTCCAGCCTGCCAGACACCGGGACCAGCTGGGGCGGAGGCCCGCCCACTTCCCTCAGCTCGTCGGCATCACTTCCTGGACAGAAAACCGCGTCGCTCCACTCGTCCACATACTCCTCGTCGGTGAAGATGTACTTCCTGCTCTGCTGCCCCCTGCTGGAGGTGGCGGCGGCAGCGAGGCTCTGCACCGGGGCGTCCTGGGGAGACTCGGCACTCAGGGCCCTCCGGCGGCCGTGGAGGTCTCGGTAGTGGGGGGCGTGGCCAGGGACCTCCAGAGTGGGCGGGTTTTGCTGGTGGGGCTCGGTGGTCACGGGCGGAGCCTGAACCAGGGCCATGGTTCTGGATCTGCAGGACAAACAGCCAAAAATAGATTCAACTGGAGTTTCTGTTGGAATCACCTGATCCAGTCCGAGGTCATGTGACCGTCGCAGCAGGTCACATGACTTACAACATGGATTTTAATGTTCCAGGAGAACAAAGGAAGTTGTGCTGCTGTCCTGGAGTTAGCTGGTCTGCAGCTAGTCTGCAGCTAGTCTGCAGCTAGTCTCCAGTTAGTCTCCAGTTAGTCTGCAGCTAGTCTGCAGCTAGTCTGCAGCTAGTCTCCAGTTAGTGTCCAGTTAGTGTCCAGCTAGTCTCCAGTTAGTCTCCAGTTAGTCTGCAGCTAGTCTCCAGTTAGTCTCCAGTTAGTCTCCAGCTAGTCTCCAGTTAGTCTGCAGCTAGTCTACAGCTAGTCTCCAGTTAGTCTCCAGTTAGTCTGCAGCTAGTCTGCAGTTAGTCTGCAGTTAGTCTACAGTTAGTCTGCAGCTAGTCTCCAGTTAGTCTCCAGTTAGTCTGCAGCTAGTCTCCAGTTAGTCTGCAGTTAGTCTGCAGCTAGTCTCCAGTTAGTCTGCAGCTAGTCTGCAGTTAGTCTCCAGTTAGTCTGCAGCTAGTCTGCAGCTAGTCTGCAGCTAGTCTCCAGTTAGTCTGCAGCTAGTCTCCAGTTAGTCTGCAGTTAGTCTGCAGTTAGTCTGCAGCTAGAAACCGTAATTCTCGTCAAATCTCGAGACCCCACTGTGAGGAGGATGGAGGTAGAAAACATTTGGCCATAAATCTGCATTTCCATGTTGTTTGCAGTCCAGAATGCTTGCTCTATTTTCCTCTGTGATGACTTGTAAAAAATACTCCGTCCAATCACAACGCGCCGTTCTCACTGGTCAGTCAACTGGTTGACCCCATAAGTCACATGCACTGACGTGTCAATGTGAACAAAGTGTTTCCATGACACTGGTGTGATCTTCCTCTATATGGATCCGTGTGAAAAACCACCTGATGAGAGTCAGAACCTTTCAGTCCTACTGGAGAGGTTTTTCCAAGTGGAGCAGTTTTCCACCACCAGGTTTTATTATGGCCATGTTCAGGTTTGGAGCAGTTCTAGGGGTGATGGAACGCAGCTACTGTCAGCCCGAGACTTTGTCCAAGTTTGAAATTTTGCCCCCCACTGTGTATTTGACTTTGTCACCCCTGCGGTCGGGTCAGAAAAGGTCAGTCGACTGAAAGGTGGCTGTCCTGCAGCTGGCCAGCAGGGGGCGACGGATGACGGCGGCGTTCCTCTCTCCCCGCAGCCCGTCAGTCTGCTTCCTCTCCGCTTCCATCAGGACAGGAAGCTGGGTCATCCATCAGCCAGCAGGCTCCCAGCGGAGCGGCTGCTAAAAGCAGCACCGCCCCCTTCTGGCCCCGCCCCCCACGGCGCCACGCCGCAGCTCCACTCCCAAATCAGGAAACTGGTGCAAAGGTTCAGCAGTCAACAGCAGCTCGGGGAGGAGGGAGGAAGGGAGGAGGCAGCAGGATGAAGCTGCAACACTCCTCCTCTCAGCACTACTGGCAGTGAACTGGGAGTGAACTGGGAGTGAACTGGCAGTGAACTGGGAGTGAACTGGGAGTGAACTGGCAGTGAACTGGGAGAGTGAAGGAACTCAGTCAGCAGATGGAGGGAGGGACGGTTAAAGGTTTATGATGGAGAGATTTTCTTTCACCTGTTCTCTGTCTAGTTTCTCTATTTGTGATGAATAAAGTACATCCATCCATCCATCTACTCATCCATCCATCCCTCCATCCACTCATCCATCCATCCATCCCTCCATCTACTCATCCATCCATCCACTCATCCATCCATCCATCCATCCATCCATCCATCCATCCATCCATCTCTCGAAGGAGGCAGCAGCCTCCTAATGAAGATAAGGGTTGTTGTGTTTTTTTCCAATCAAAGATCTCACCTGATCAACAGAAGCCATCACGATTGGCTGTCTGCATCTGTGTGTGTGTGTGTGTGTGTGTGTGTGTGTGTGTGTGTGTGTGCATAGGAGCAGAATGTAATTAAAAATATCCCCAGCTGTGACCTCAGGGAGCGGCGTCCCACTTTCTTCAGAAGGTTCTACAGCAGGACTCTGAGTTCTCACTCCTAGAACATGGTCACACACACACACACACACACACACACACACACACACACACACACACACACACACACACACACACACACACACACACACGTCGGTGCTGGGAAATCGTGTCAGTGCCACAGCATCTCTCACAGGTCCAACAAGGAAAGAACCCAGGTGAGAGTCAGAGCCAGAGGGGGTGGGGCTAAGGACAGGACACGCCCCCAATCAAGGCCAAAATCATGCCTCCATCCTTAACCCTCCAATCACCTACTATCTCCACCTCCTCCTCAGCTCCACCTCCTCCTCAACTCCACTTCAGCTCCACCGCCTCCTCCTCCTCAAATCCACCTCCTCCTTAACTCCACCTCAACTCCACCTCCTCCTCAACTCCACCTCAGCTCCACCTCCTCCTCAACTACACCTCAGCTCCACCGCCACCTCCTCCTCCTCTCCACCTCCTCCTCAGCTCTGAGAGGGTTATTATGGGATGTCTCCTGGTGTGGGGACTCCTGCAGGTGTTCCTCACTGAGTGGATACAAGGACAGGCGGTGCAGCCTCCATGGCAGACCACCACCACCACCACCACCACCACACTCTGGTGTTAGTGTAGTTGTTGTGCAGTGCGAGGTTGAGTGTGTCCTCACACACAGCAGGGGGTGTGTGTGACTTTAACACTCTTCCCTGAACACACACACACAAGGTGTGTCAGCAGTGGACACAGCCGCAGGAACACTGTTGTGTCAACACACTGCGTGTTGGCTGCTGCAGTGTGTGTGTGTGTGTGTGTGTGTGTGTGTGTGTGCAGACCAACACTTGGTGGAGGTGATCAGAGCAGGTCTTCACTCTGGAGGAGGAGACAAGCACTGCAGCAGCTAAAGCAGCTTGTGTGATGGAAGAGAATGCAGTTATTAATCCCACAGTGGGGAAGTTTGCAACATTACAGCAACTGTACAGTTGGAAAATTATATTAATTGAAAGAAATAAGATAAAATTAAATATTTGTAGGGTCTAAAGTTTAAAAACAACAACAACAACAACAACAACAATATATTTACGTCTTCTGCACAGTGGCATTGACAGCTGCTGTATCTACAGTGACTGCTGCTGAGATGGTTTCCACAGGACAGTGGACCTGATGAAGGTTTCAACAAGCATCCAGTCCACCTACACACTGGCCAAGAACCAGGTGATGGCAGGAAACCAAGAATGAACTGCAGTGGAGACCATCACAACCATCATCATCATCATCATCATCATCATCATCATCATCTCAGGGTTGTTCAGTGTGTCACTGCTCCGTCACTCAGGTTCTGTTTGTTGAACTCTGCCGACACACAACTGACCCACTGACACGGACACACACTGAGGCGGAGGAGGAGGAGGAGCCTGTCAGACACCGTGAGCGCCCAGCAGGACATTCACCTCCACCTGCGGCATCATGGGTAAAATTCCCAGCGGCTCCCACTTCAAAGTGTGTCACACAGTGCCGCCAACAACTCACACCTCACACAAACACTCACACAACTCCTGATGGATGGTCGACTAGTCACACACACACACACACACACACACACACACACACACACACACACACACGGTCCGCCCTCTCGCAGCGGCTCCAGGTGAAACAGGAAGTTGAGAATTGTTCCACTCGTTCTCGCTCCACAAACTCACCGTCTCCCGTCCACGCGCCAACCTGCTTCCTTGGAGTCAGTGCCCGAACCGGAAGTTGTCGGAGGCGGCAGAACAGAAGAAAAGTCGCGTTCAGAGCGCCATATGTCGTCTGTCCCCGACTAGCGAGCAGCGCGTCGGTTGTGCAGCCGACCAACAACGGCGCGGCCCGGGAGGTGGCGCTAAGTTAGCGGTGAAACACGCCGCTACATCCGGTCGCGCCTTTCAAAACAAGAGAGGCCGCGCTGCCTGGTGTCGTTTGACGTCACCTGCTTTACAATTTTTTTTAAGTTCAAATTGTTTCTCGCACAACGTGGGAGAGAAATTCCACATCCTGCTGTTTCCTGCTAAACATCCACGCTTTCCCGAGCACGCGCGGTGGAGCAGCTTCCGGGAGACGGACGATTGACCGAGTTGTGAAGTTTAGAGTCTCCTCAGCTGCTCGGACTTTACTATGAAAGTCACCTTTTGTGTTTCCTGTTTGGTTCTACCTGCGAGACCGTGCCCCCCCCCACTACACACACACACACACACACAGTCCCAGCAGCAGCTTCCTGCAGAACCAGTTCTGTAGATGCAGTCGCACAACTTCCTCATCACTTGGCAAATAATGGCTGATGGTTTGGAGCATCTTGCTCAGTGCTGCTGCCTCTGCACAGCCTGACTGTCTTTTTCTCAACTCCACCTCTCTATCTATATTTATCTATCTAGCTATCTGTCTATCTATCTATCTATCCAACTATATATCTATCTAGCTCTCTATATCTCTATCTATCTATCATGCCGAAGGGAAACAGACAAACAACCTGTAGTGGAAAGTTGTTGTTTTTTTTGTTGTTGTTGTTGTTTTATTAAAAAAAGACAAACGCCACACTTTTCCAGTAGGTGGCGCTGTTATGAGCAGGTGCACTGGCCGGCGAGCTGAGCTTTCTTTGTAAATGCGTCTACTTTGACAGTGAAATCTGTCCCTGTGTGTGCAAATCCCGATCCTTCTGCTGCAGTTTACCTCCAGGGGAGCCGAGCTCCACTTCCTGTTTCCTGAGCACCACAGTCCCAGACTGAGTCCCAGACTAATGGTTGTGATGGCTATCATCAGTCTGAAGGCGGCGCCGATAAGCAGCCGGACGGGGAAAAGTGGCCAGTGAGGCTCCGGTTCTCCCAGTAGCAGACCCTGAACTCAGTCCCACTGCTGAGTGGCCAGCAGCAGGGGATTATGGGGGTATTATGGGATATTATGGGATGCGGGTTTCGTCTCATTACCAAGACCAAGCACAGGACCTGGGGGAGCGAGCCTTCTCTGCTGCTGTCCCCACCCTCTGGAACTCACTCCCAGCCCACATCCATGACTGCGCAGACCTGCAATCATTCAAAGCACGACTACAAACATCTTTTCCATACTGCTTAATGTTTAGTTACTGATTCATGTTACTTATTGACTACAATTGATACTCACCTACCTGTTGTCTCTTAATTTACTCCACATTCCTGATTTATTTGTTGGTATACTTTAAGGTATTTTAACCTTTTGACCTTTTCTTTTTTGTAAAGTGACTTTGAAAACCACTCTGTAAATGTGTTGTTATCATTATTATTCTATATTATTAAGGTGCTCAGACGTAAGCAACTGCAGCCTCTGTGAAACATGACACAGACGTGCTTTTATCCCATGTGTTTGACCTCTAACCCTGGACTGCTGACTGGCTGGATCTCCTCCAGGGACGTTGCAGGACTCAGTCTGGCTGTCGTTGGCTAATCAGCTTATGTGAGTGTGTTAATGCAGATGAAGCATCAATTCAGCTGCTGCTGCTGCTGCTGCTTCCTCCAAAAGGCTGAGCAGATTAGGTGGGCGGAGCTTCTTTCAGACAACTGCTGCTCTCTTTCCCGCCGTCTTGCCTCTTGTGTGTCTGTGTGTGTGTGTGTGTGTGTGTGAAGGGGATCTGACTCCTCCTACTCTCGAGCCCTCCTTCCCTGTGTCTCTCCTCTTCCTTCGGGACGGTTGAGCAGACGGCCTTGGCGCAGCAGCGCCCCCTCTGGCCAGATCCCATCAGAGTACCTGGGGGGAGGCCACGCCCAGCCAGGCTGTGTGGCCTCAGGTGTCCTGACGCTGAGGTCGTGGTGGGTGTGTGTTGTTGCTGTGGAGACACACTGACAGACTGAGCAAAGTTCCGCTGGCCCACATTCTGACCCAGCGGCTCCCAGGAAGTTCTGTCACACTTCCTATTTTAGCAGCAGTCTGGGTCAGACGCTGCAGCGCACCAAACTTTGTTCCAGTGCAATTATTCTGCTGAAGACTCCGGTGCCTGTCGGAGGCAGAATCAACTCAAACCAGGGCTGAATGAAGGAAGGATTCACCTGGAAGCAGCTTTGGTCGGCTGTCCAGACGTCGTTCTGTCACTTGGAAGAGACAGCGAGTTCAGCTGCATCTCACTCCATGTGGCGAGCACAAGCACTGCAGCTTCGTCCTTCTGTAGGTTTTTATTAGCAACTGGTCGGTTGGAAGTAACTAGACTGCTAGTAACTAGTCATCTGGGAATAACTAGACTGCTAGTAACCAGACTGCTAGTAACTAGTCTGTTGGGAGTAACTAGACTGCTAGTAACTAGTCATCTGGGACTAACTTGACTACCATTAACTAGATTGCTAGAATCTTGTGGAAGTAACTAGACTGCTAACAACTAGTCATCTAGGATTAATTGGACTGCCATTAACTAGATTGCTAGAAGTTGTCCTCTGGGAGTAACCAGACTGCTAGTAACTAGTCCTCTGGGAATAACTACACTGTTAGTAACTAGTCCTCTGGGATTAATTGGACTGCCATTAACTAGATTGCTAGAATCATGTGGAAGTAACTAGACTGCTAGTAACTAGTCCTCTGGGATTAACTAGACTGCCACTAACCAGATTGCTAGAAGTCCGTCCTCTGGCAGTAACTAGTCCACTGTGAGTTACTGTCCTGGTGAGTCTGAGGCCCCTCCTCCTCCAGTCAGCACCAGTGGCAGTGGTTCTCTTGGCATCAGTTAATGATTTATAAAGTGGGCGGAGCCTGAAAGGTTCAACGTACTGAAGCAGGTTGTGCAGCCGACCAAAGAATGAATGTTTCATTTCAAACCAACAACTGCTGGAGGTTCTAACGCTCACGTCACACATACACACACACTGCCCCCTGCTGGTCAAAACACAGGATCTCATGAGGAAGACAAGGACAGAGCGGCCATATGTGAGAGCTGGTCTCACTCTCAGGAGCCAATCAGAAGGAGGCAAATAGATAAAATAGTTCTGGTTGTGTGATTCTGTGTGGAGACGCATGGACTTCAGCCTTTCAGTAACAAAACTCAACTCTGGTCTTTTATTTTGAAGAATTATTCAATAGAAACTAAAGTCCAACACTTGCAGGTCAATCTGTCCAATCGTCTCTACTCTGAGCCTCACATGTGACGATCACATGACCAAGTGACTCCAGTCATCAACCACGATGAGCCACAACACCTGGTCACAGGTGAGCACTCTCACTTCCTGTTCACCCCATCACTTCCTGCTGCAGGAGAGTGAGCAGCAGTCCGCGGAGCCTTGGTGCCTTTGGCCGCCTTCTCCTTCTTGACCTGGTCCTTCTTGACTCCGCCCACCTCCTCCTCCTCCTCCTCGCCCTCGACCTTGGCGTTGACCTTCCTCAGACGGTGCTTCCCTTTGGCCGGCGTGGCGAAGGTGAGCGACGACTTGATGAAGTCCAGCGGGAAGACGCCCACGTCGCCGTCGAAGCGGTTCTTGGCCACCTGCAGCGAGCGCCGCCCGGGGCTGCTCACCAGCTTCTTCTCCTGCAGGATGAGGACGTTGTCGGCCTCCTGGCTGGCCTGCAGGGGGCGGTGTCACAGAACCGTACGTGCATTTACACCAGGGTGTCAAACTTGCACAAAGTCGCGGGTGGACGTTGATATTTATTGAAAAAACAAGTTTTGCTTCAACCACACGGAACAAGCAAAGCTTAATGCTACACAATAAACTTCAACTTTATATTGCACACATGCAAAATCTAATTTCCAATATAAAACAGATATCATTAAAAATGTAATTTGCTGCCTTCTGATTTAAATTTCAGCAGTCACCTTTTCCCACTGGCTAATAATCAATTTCAAAATAAAACAACAACAATGAACCAATGACTGCCCTGTCCTGACTGAGCAGAGCATTCTGGGATTTGTAGTATGAGCTGTGCTGTATAACAGGGGTGGGCCAACTCTAGTCGTGATTTTGCATTGCCTTGCGGGCCAAATATAATAACACTGCGGGCCAAATTTGGCCCACGGGCCAGAGAGGGTCCGACTCACCTTGGCCGAGCCGAAGATGGAGGCCGTCTGAAGGTCCCGGTCGTCGTCCTCCTTCCTGGGGTGGATGATCAGGGTCACGTGGCAGCTGCTGCTGGTGGCAAACTTCCGGAAGGCCCCGATGACGTGGTCCTGGACGGCGAACCTGGAGTCACACGACCCACGGTGTCACTGGAGAAGAAGCGGCTCTGAGAGGTTCGATCAGGGTCCGGTACCTACTTGTCCACGGAGAGGTTCTCCTGGCCCATCATGAACTGCAGGTTGTCGATGATCACGTGGTTGATGTCGTACATGTAGACGGCGTGCTGCATGGTGTCCAGCACCGTCCTGAGGGGGGCGCGGTGCACAAGGTCAACGAGGTCACAAGGATTCGTGCCAACACATCAGGAGTCAAGAGTCGATATTGCGTCATCGTCAACATTCCAGCAATGAGCTCAAGCTGTGCGTTTGCGTCTCCAAAGCGATTCTACTTTCCACTTTTAAACTCAATGCCAGGACACCACTGCTGCTTCTCAACATCTGGCGCCACGTCACAGGGAATTCTAACTTCACAGCTGATCGCCGACGTTGCGCTCCAACCAATCAGGGTGGAGTGGTTCTGTGTCCACCACCGAGGGAACCTACTTGATGTTCTGCTGCCCGTGGAAGGTCATGAAGTAGAGCGGCAGCTCCTCGAACTTGTCGGCCCAGAAGTCGTACTGCTCCAGGTTGTCCTCCAGCCGCTGCAGGGCGAACTGGGTCAGCATGACCTTGGCCAGGCGCACGTTGCTGATTTCAAAGCTGCCCCACAGCGTGTTGACACCCTGCATGCACAGGTCCAGGGCCACCTCGGAGATGAAGGTGGTCTTCCCGCTGCCTGTGGGACCTGGTGGGAGAGGCACAGTCAGAACAAGTGAACACGACTGAGCCTCAGCAAAGATTTGACTGGTTGAGTCGCTGGTGTTTCAGGACTGGAACCAGGACCGGAAAAAGGTCTGGAACTAGGGCAGGAACTAGGACAGGAACTAGGACAGGAACTAGGGCAGGAACTAGGGCTGGAACTAGGACAGGAACTAGGGCTGGAACTAGGAAAGGAACTAGGACACCTAGGAAATAGGCTGGAACTAGGACAGGAACTACCGCTGGAACTAGGTCCGGGACTGGGGAAAGGAACTAGGACCCGAAAAAGGTCTGGAACCAGGGCAGGAACTAGGACCGGAGCACAGACTGGAACTAGGACTGGAACAGGAGTAGGAACTAGGACGGGAACAAAGTCCAGACCCAGTACAGGAACTAATATAGGAAGTAGGGCAGGAACCAGGACTGGAACAAAGTCCAGATCCAGTACAGGAACTAATACAGGAAGTAGGGCAGGAACCAGGACTGGAACTAGGGCTGGAAGTAGAACCTGAACTAGGAAGCTCTCACCACAGCACCAAAACATTCAAGGTGTCATGACCTTGCAGGCATCTAAACATCTTCACCGGCCCCATGAGACTGAAGCTGCCTCACATTTAGTTTTGCTGCTTCTGCTGAGGACAGGTGGAACTAGACCATCTGCTGGTACCTGTGAACACCGTCAGCTCTCCCTTGCGGTGACCCTTCAGGATCCGGTTCATCTCCGGGAACCTGCTCCACTTGACTCCAGCCACTTGGTCCGTGTTGACCAGCTCCCCGAACACGTCGTCCCTCAGCTGCTTGAAGGACACGATGGACTTGTGGGCGGCCGGGATGGACGACCTGATGATGTGGCTGAAGTTCTTTCCCTGGGCCAGCGCCTCGGCCGGACACGGCCGGACCTCCCCGGGCCGTACCAGCGAGCAGCGCCGCAGACCCAGCTTCCTGGAGAAGATCTTGGAGGCCTCCCAGGAGCGGATGTCTCCACCCAACCACAGCGTCACCCGTCTGAACTGCTCCAGGTACGGCAGCAGCATCGGCGGGAGGCAGCTGACGCCGCGAGGCAGGGCCACGCTGGTCAGTCCGGCCGCCTGACTCACCGCCAGGGCGTCCAGCTCGTGTCCCGTCACCACCACCTCCGAGTCCTGGCGACCCACCAGGTGGAGGCCGAACAGGTTGTGGTAGGAGTTGGCCCTGGGGACGGTGGCGTGGTTGTAGGTCACCCCGCCGGACTGGGAGCTCTGGGCCGAGATTAGCTTGACTCCCCTCAGGGAGGAGTCGGGACCCCCGAACCAGGGGAAGACCAGGCTCTTGGTGGGCCTGAAGAGCCGCACAGCAAACTTCTTCAGCGTGGCGTTGGAGATCTTTGTGATCTGGAAGAGATCAGATCTTCCTGACTGATGTTCCTTCTCACCACCTTAATTTCAAGCAGCTTTTTATTCTTCCTGTCTGAGGTTCACATCACAGCAACAACTGAAACATAAAGATGTGCAACATCTGAAATGGACAAAATGACTTGAACATTAACGGTCCATGGTGTAAAGTTTTGAAGGAAGCCCAGGACTTCAGGTAGTCCGCCTGAGAGTGCGTTTGTTGAAGGCAGGAAGACTGAATGACTTTCATTGTACTGCAAGTGTCGGGTTTTATTCACGTATTCCTGGCAGCATCTCAAGCAATATAAAAATCATAAATCCAAACTTTACACACTAGACCTTTAAAGTTGCCTCCATCACCTCGATCCCCTCCCTGCTCGAGCGCCCTCATACCTGGAACATGGCTTTTATCTGCTGGACCTCTTCCTCTGGCACGTCACCCATGGGGACGGAGCTGGACCAGATCCTCTGCACCTCCCTCAGCTCCCTGTCCTGCTCCTCCTGCTCCTCCATGCTCTCCGAGTAGCGGAGCAGCACGTGAGGGCTGAGGAAGTCCTGCTTCTCCTTCTGCATCACCTCCACGCAGTCCTGCAGGTCCTCCCAGCTGCCCTCCACCAGCGTGTCTTTGCACAGGAACTGACCGGTGGTCTTGTCGATGAAAAGTGAGAAGGTGTCCTTCCTGGCTGCCGCCTCCATGAAGATGCTCTGGATGTGCAGGCAGCTGTAGCCGTCCTGGAAGGCCACGTCCTTGGAGCGCAGGAACTGCTTGATCTCCGTGACGGTGACGGGGCTGAGGGGGAGCTCCACCGTGGACGCGGCATCCTTCCTGTAGGACCTGTGAGCGGCAGGGACCAGGCCAGTCCACCGAGGCCCCAGGGAGCCCCTGAGGAGCCTCGAGGCTGCCACCTGCAGGACGCAGCTGGAAGTCTTCTGCAGCAGGCGGCTCCACATGACTCACCAGACTGACATTGAACCTGCGAGAAGAAAGACAATGAGTCAGTGGAGGCAGCGAACAGGACGCAGAGGAGTTCAGGTCGTCAGGACGAAGGAGCGAGAAGGTGTGAGAACCTGCGGATATCCACAAAAACTCCCGGCGGCCGAACCGACACTTAGTCTGCCAGTGTGTCAAAGGTTTCGGTAGAAAAAAAAGTCAGTTTGGGCGGCAGGAAGTCCATCTGACGGCTCATCCTGGGGCCGCGACCCCCTCCATGCTCCTCAAGCCCGGGCTTCACTCGCTGTGCGTCTTCAAAACAAGTCCGGGGAGAAAACAGAAAGGTTCCGGTGCACAAGCCTGCACAGTTTGAACGTCTTTTGCACATCTGCTTTGGGTGTTTGTTGTACACACATTGATTTGAATGATTTTGCAACGACTAATCGTCTATTTTTTAAACAGTTTTTTTTAGTGCAGCAACAGTGTAGTTTCCTAATTTGGGATTAATAAAGTACATTCGAAACACTTGGATATGTTTCGCCCCGGAACTTCCGGCTGACGGACCATCCTGCTGTGGCGCCCGTCAGCTCGTCCTCTGCTCTGTTCGCAGAAGAAGAAGTAGGAGAAGTAGGAGAAGAAGGAGAAGAAGGAGAAGAAGAAGGAGCCGCCGCGCCGCTACGGGCTGCTCCTGGACGCCGGAGATGACCTCCAGAGGAATCCCCAGCCGCTTCCTGCAGTCCGTCCTCCACAACGGGGTCGGCCGCTACGTCCCTCAGCTCAAACGGATCTCCATCATTTTCTCCAGGAAGGGCCAGAGCTCGCTGGGAGTCAGGTAACAACACGCTGACGTGAAGTGAACCGGGTTGCAGAACACGTTGACATCGAGTTGAAGGTCTTTGGTCCAGAAGCAGCCAGCTGAAGATGTTCTTCTGTTAGTGAAACATCTCGTGACAAACGTGAGGAGCCGCTGTAGTGGAGTTTTTCTCCCTCCTGTTGGTCTGAAGAAAGGGTTTGAATGCAGCTCCATACACCACGTGATGTATTTGAACGTGTTCCTCGTGATCCACCACATACAAACATTTCCCATGTGACCATTGGCCCCATTTATTCTGACGCAGTTGTGTCGGTTCTCTCGGAACAATGAGCATCTCGTCATTAATCTGGCAATACGCTGCACCTGTGCTGTTGGAGCTGCTGTATCTGTGCAGTTGTCCGCATTGGCTGTGAGACCTTCCTCAGGCAAACCTGAGTGGGCACTAGGGCTGTGCGATTAATCGACTTTAAACCGAAGTCAGATTTTTTTTTTCTTTAGTCGAAACGATGTTAAATAGAGGAAAATCGGAAAATTGATTTTCATCTTTCATGCTTCCGGGTTGGCGCCTCTTGGGTACCGTAGTCCTCCTCCCCTCGAGAAGCTGTTAACTGGCTACCTATAAGTTTACTGGCATCTGCACTAGCAAGACACAGCAGGCGTTAAAACCAGCAAGAAAAAAAAAAAAAATCGAAATCGAAATAGAAAATCGAGTTTTCAGAGAAAAAAAAAAAAAAATCGGGATTTTATTTTTGACCAAAATCGTCCAACCTCAGTGGGCACCTGATCCATGCTTGACTTCTTTTAGAATAAACTTACTTAACTTGATTCCTTCATCATCACTACTGCTGCTGCCTGACAAACCAGCACCATGTTGGCATCACTTCCACAGGGTCTCCGTGGTGACGTCACATCCTGCCTGTGTTGTTGTTTCAGGGACTTCATTGAAGACGGAGTGGTGGACTACGCCCGGAAGAACGCGTCCACCGTGGTGTACGTGTCTCCTCAGACCTGCAGGATCCCCAAAGTCGTGGCAGAATACCGTGAGTGGCGCTACCTGTCATCTGCTGTGTGTACTGCAGGGGGCAGTGTGACGTAGTGATGGGAACCGGTTCTTAGAGCCGGCTCTTTGAAGTGAGGAGCCAAACTGGAAAATGGGTCATCCACATCCAGTTCGTGTTTTACCAATAAATATCAAAATTTAATGTGTAAAAATGTGTGTGTGTGTGTGTATACATATATATATATATATATATATATATATATATATATATATATATGTTGCAGGTGTGGCATACTTTGCAGCGGGCAGTGGTTTGCTCTTCATCCACGCTGCTGACCTGCTTTTTTGCCCTTTTAGCAACAAATTTCTCGTTTGATTTAGCGAACGCTGACAAAAAAAAAAAAATCAGATTTTGATTTAAAATCGATTCATCGCACAGCACCTATGTGACGCCTCAGTGTGTTTCTGAGTCCTCTGACCCGGTCGGTGTCGTCCCGCTGCAGTGAACGGCAGCGTGAAGGAGGAGGTCCTCACCAACCAGACGTCCAATCAGATCTCACAGCTGCTGACCAAACTGACCAACCAGGCGGGACTGGACGCGGTCCGCATCCGGAAGCCCTTCCACACGGCCAGTCCCAGCATCCAGGGCCAGTGGCACCCCTTCACTCACCGGCCTCCGTCCGTCAGCGCCGTCCGGCCGCCACCAGGGGGCGTGGCCGACACGTGACGGTGACCGAAGGTGGTGGTGGTGTGGTCGGAGACTCTCAAGGTTGTCCGTGATTGGTGTGAAATGTGCTGCTTTGTGTTGGAATAAAGTCTGATGGAGGAAGTGCTGTCGCTGGTCCCGCCTCTTACTTCCTGTTGAGCCGACGCGAACAGATTGAGACAGAAGGTCCTGCTGGAGGTCACCTGGAGGACGAGACTCCGCCCCCAACAGCAGCTGCTTGGTCCACTCTCCCTGAGGCTGATGTTCTCCACCACAGCTCACATCACTTCCTGTCAGCTGACTCCTGCCACTCCTCCCAGCAGGCTGCCCTCTGCTGGTCAATGGAGGAACAGCTGTGACTGACTTGTCACAATGTCATGTGACTGTTGATGTCACGCTGCGTTTTAAAATTGTCGTCAGAGTTGTGTTGACGCTCTCTCTCTCATTTGCATACCTCACTCCTGATTGGTTGGTTAGAAGCCATCTGAG
>CM020503.1:28632759-28657759 GCA_009823395.1 Thamnaconus septentrionalis
TGACCTCAATTCAGGCCAGATCAGAGGAGTTCACCTGAGTCATTGTGGCTCCTGCACCAGACTGGTTCCAGACTGGTTCCAGACCAGGAGCTCCTGCAGACACTGTTTTGGGAGGAGGTCCAGACTCTCACCACTCCAGGCCGAAGACGGCGAACAGGACGCTGCTGCGGGCGTCGCTGGCCTGCAGGACGAAGACGCTGCGCAGGACATTGAGGTGCAGCTCGTATTCTGGGACGGAGCAGAGCAGCCGGGCCTTGAGGAAGGAGGTCCACTTCCTCTGCAGAGTCCTCTGGCCGCCCCAGTCGCCCTGCACACCCACACACACACACACACACACACACACACACACACACACACACACACACACACAGACAAGAGCATGGGTCTTCAGCTACACGGCAGCAGCTTCAGAACATCAGTTCTCATCATGCTGGAGCAGAGGAACCTCAGCTGGATCTCATCCTGCATCAGAGGAACCACTGGAGACCAGATCTCCTTCCATCAGCGCAGTGGGAGGAGCCTCACAGACCTTCTGACTGGTGACAGTTTGTGCCAGACGAGGTAACGCAAATACTAAATACATCAGCCTGGTTATGGAAAACTAGGGTGTCCAGTGACAGTGTCGGAACACATGAACACAATATGTAGTAATCATCATGTTAATCGCAGCTGGTTTGTTTCCATGACAGCGGATAGAAAAAGGTGCAAAGGGGTGGAGCTATGCTGTATGTGGTCTAGTTGACTTTGAGTGAAGTGCTGCTGGACAGAGACGAGAAACGCAGCCACTGCAGCCAGTCAGAGGCTCAGAGTCCACAGTCTAACTTTTCATCTGAAGAGCAGCAAGAAGAGATCAGCTGAAGATCCTACTGAAGATCCTACTGAAGATCCTACTGAAGATCCTACTGAAGATCCTACTGAAGATCAGCTGAAGATCCTACTGAAGATCCTACTGAAGATCTTACTGAAGATCAGCTGAAGATCCTACTGTAGATCAGCTGAAGATCCTACTGAAGATCCTACTGTAGATCAGCTGAAGATCCTACTGAAGATCTTACTGTAGACCAGCTGAAGATCCTAACATGGATCAGCTGAAGACTCCACTGAAAATCAGCTGAAAATCCCAGCCAAGGATCCTACTGATGATCCTGAAGATCCTACTGTCTGCTTCACTTCACCCTGTGGTTCAGGAGCTTCACTGGCCTCCAGACGTTCTCACACGCTGGTGTGATTGTGATGCTAGTGCTGCCGGTGACCTCTGCTGACCTTACAGACTCGGGCCACCCGGGCCACCCTGGTCTGGCTGGGGTAGGCCGCCTGCTCCTGGCTCCGCTCGGTGAAGAAGAAGTAGATCTTGTCGTCGTCGCCCGTGGAGCTGTTGATGCTCTCCCTCAGCAGCACCGAGCCCACGAAGTCCGCCTCTGCACACACAACACAACACAACGCAACACAACACATCAGAACACAAGGCGCTGGACCGCTGTCTGCATGAAACCAGAGTAAAGCTTCAGCGTCTGGACTAGTCCACCGGTGGACCAGTCCACCACAGTGTGCTGGTCCTCCTCTTACCCAGAAGCCAGCGGGTCGGGGCCTCCTCCGTCCGCAGGGTGGGGAAGGGGAAGTTCCTGCGGATGTCAGGGGAGCTGCGGAACTCGTACTGCGAGGCCGTGAACATCTCGCCATCTGGTGTCAGTGGAGGACCGGTGAGAAGAAGGAAGCAGAGTGTGTGACCAGGATTCCACAGCGGCTGGAATGTTGTTGTTTCTTTTTTAAAGAAGGAATTTGATAAAAATGTTTTCTTGATTCCGTCACGCCTGGCTTTTCATTCTGCTGAAGTGTTAAAAAACATAAAGTATTTAAAGTATTTAAAAAAGGAAGCCGAGAGTTTTCCTCTGTGAAATTCAAGTTAAAGCTGAGACCACAGAGCAGTGGCAACAGGAACACTGGACCCCGCTGGGTTGGAGTTGGAGTGACGTACCAACCAGGAGGCCGGTGAAGCCCTTGGCTGGATCGTAGGGACACCTGTCCCGGCCGTCATCCAGGCCCCCGGACAGGCGGAACCGCTCGGCGTCCTTTGGAGAGGAGGTTCAGTTAGTGATGTCACCGGGGGCCGAACAGAGTCCGCAGTGGCAGCTCTTACTATGAATGCACACAGCGGTTTGAAGGCGTTGGTCCCACAGGCGTACAGGTGAGTCTCGTTGTATCGCTGCAGGAAGCGGATGTGGTTGTAACACTGCGTCTTAAGACAGAAGAGAAAAAACATCCAGAGAAAATTCCAATAAAGCCAAAGAGAAGCCACATCATGGTGGTGGTGGTGGTGGTGGTGGAGATGTCTGTTAGTGATGGTGGTGGTGGTGGTGGTGGAGGAGATGTCTTGTGGTGGTGGTGGTGGTGGTGGAGGAGATGTCTGGTGGTGGTGGGTGGTGGAGATGGTGGAGATGTCTGGTGGTGGTGGTGGTGGTGGAGGTGGTGGAGATGTCTGGTGGTGATGGTGGTGGTGGTGGAGATGTCTGTTAGTGATGGTGGTGGTGGTGGTGGTGGAGGTGGTGGAGGAGATGTCTGGTGGTGGTGGTGGTGGAGATGCTGGAGATGTCTGTTAGTGGTGGTGGTGCTGGTGGTGGTGGAGGAGATGTCTGGTGGAGGTGGTGGTGGAGCTGGTGATGGTGGTGGTGGTCGAGGAGGAGGTGGCAATAGTGGAAGTGTTGCAGATGTTTGGTGGTGGTGAGGGTGGGAGTGATAGTGGTGGCGGAGGTGGTGGAGATTGTGGTGTTGATGATGGTGGTGGAGATGTCTGGAGGTGGTAGTGGTGGTGGTGGTGGTGGAGGTGGTGGTGGTGGTGGTCCATATGCACCTGGTTGTCCCGGCCTTTGTTCAGACACAGCTTCTTCTGCTCCGGTGAGGCGTCCCAGTCGATCTGGGTCAAAGGTCAAACAGAGAGGTGGGGATTGTGAAAACAGAACCTTGGATGTGGAACAAAGCCTGGCTGGAGTTGGCTGCTCAGGTGAGGAGGCTGGATGATGGACTCACAGGGGGCTTGATGGGTGAGGAAATGTTGGAGGAGTTGAGGGCGTACACGGCTCCTCGACCTCCCACGAAGAGCAGGCCGGCCCCCTCCTCCAGCAGCAGCGTGCTGTAGTTCCTGGACCGGCCACTGAAACGGGCGCTGCCTCTCACACCTGCACACAGGCGACACGTGACTGCAGAGCAACACAGGTTCCGCTGGCAGGTACATTCACTCTATTGGACGAGTTAAAAACCCCATCATCATCATCATCATCACCATCCATCATCATCATCATCATCATCATTATGACCATCATCATCATCATCATCATCATCATCATCATCATTATGACCATCATCATCATCATCATCATCATCACCATCACCACCATCATCATCATCATCATCACCATCATTATGACCATCATCACCATCATCATCATCATTATGACCATCATCACCATCATCATCATCATCATCTTCATTATGACCATTATCATCATCACCATCACCACCATCATCTTCACCATTATCATCATCACCATCACCATCATTATCATCACCATCATCATCATCATCATCATCATCATCATCACCATCATCATCATCATCATCATCTTCATTATGACCATCATCATCACCACCATCATCATCATTATCATCACCATCATCATCATCATTATGACCATCATCACCATCATCATCATCATCATCTTCATTATGACCATTATCATCATCATCATCATCATCATCATCACCACCATCATCTTCACCATTATCATCATCACCATCATCATCATCATCATCATCATCATCACCATCATCATCATCATCATCATCATCATCATCATCATCATCATCATCACCATCATCATCATCATCATCATCATCATCATCATCATCATCATCATCATCATCATCACCATCCTCACCACCAGGGGCTCATTCAGTGATGATGTCAGACCAGTAGGAGGTGCTGTGGTTCCCAGTTCACCCAGTCACAGAAGGTCCTTTGCCGTCTCAGTGACTCTGTTGCTGCTGGCAACAGAGAAGATGACTTTCATCGTGCACAACAACTAATCACCACAACAACCTGTGGAGATTTCACAACATAACAATGACCCTCCTCACACAGCGGCTGTCACATGGTCTCACGGTCACATGGTCACATGGTCACATGGTCTTGCTGGCTGATGAAAGGGAGGTCTGAAGACTCCACTGTTCACTACTTTCTACTTCCACAGCTGACAGGAAACAGTTTGTCCTAGACTTCCTGTCGGCTGCCACTTCCTCCTCCTCACCAAACTGCAGTGCAAGTGACGGGATGGTGGAAGTTGTCGGTCTGTGCGTCGCTGTCAACCAACAGCTGTCCCGCCAATCGCTGATGCTTCCTGCGGCGGCGGTGAGGCCACAGCGCTACGTCATTCTGAATGTGATCTACGGGGGGCGCTGTGTGCAACTGTCATCTGCCATCAGTGTGAGAAGCTCACCAGCAGCTCCTCTGGCACAGATAAAGGTCAGGACACACAGAGACTCACACAAAGTGGGAAAAGGGAAAATGAGGCTTCATGAAAAAACAAGACAGCGTCCCCTTCAGGAGGCCCGAGGCAACACGCGTGGAAGGACCCGGTGATGTCAGAGACATCCGTGGGGCCGGCTTGACCTTTGACCTACGGTGGTACGTGCGTTGCTTTCTTTGGCCATTACGCAGCAGAGTCACATGTTTCAGCCTCGTCCTGGCGCTCTGGTGACGATGACCTTCAGTCGCGGCTGCCTGAAGATATTTTGGTCTCTTAATATTTCATGAAAAGGAGGAGACGCTCCAGGAGTTGCTCTCCACCAGCCGAAACACACAAACATTGTTTCAAAGTTACTGGGTGAAACCCAAACCCTTCACAGAGCCCCGGGGCCCAGAGAGCAGCTGTTTGGCCACTAGGGGGCCTCGCAGCATCCCTCCCCAATCAACTGACCCAGATTCAGAACGAATCCGCTGGATTGTGCGTTCGTCAACGCCGAGTGTGACTCACTGGTCTGTTGACACATCATGGAGGCCGTGTGACACACACACACACACACACACACACACACACACACACACACACACACACACACACCGTTGGGTATGTGTGGGGATGTACAGGTTATATAAGCAGCCGTGATGCACAACTGGACAATGCATGAACTTGGGAAGAGACGAGATTCCTTCACGTGTTCAGAAGATGCAACATCAGACGCTGAGATTCAGGATGGCAGCAGAATGAGGACCATCATCTTCGGTGAGAAGTACTTGAACTATATTTACCAGAAGCATCGACACCAACAGGGAGCCTCGCAATATAGCCAACTGGCTGCACTGGTGGGACGCCTGATTCTGATCCCGATCCGGATGCAAGAGGAAGAACAACTTCGGAGAGCCTCCACTTCCTGTCGGTCAACCAGTTGAGACTGATGGTGATAGAACACTGATATCAAACTAGAAGAACGATGGTCTTTCTTTTATGAATGCAGTTTCAGCTGTGCACAGTCATGATGGTGATGTCATCTGGTCTCACTGGTCTTACTGGTAGAAGGGTTGAGGGCCGGACTTGTTCCTGTGATCCAGTTTGCTCCAGTTTCCCGAACTCAACCCTTCTACATTAAGATGACCTGGATGACTGAGAACATTCACAGACATCTTGGGTGCCATGATGGAATCATGATGGGTCTCCTGCGTCTCCACCTCCACTTCATCCCCTCGTCACACCATCACAGCAACCTTCCAACCACACAGCATCCAATCAGGGGTGACTGCCACCGACAGCACACTGTTCACACACACACACACACACACACACACACACACACACACACTTGATGAGACACGTGCTGACACACTGCAATGAAAGTGGGTCAAGGACGGCCTTCAGCCTTCAGCCGGAGCAGAGAGGGAAGTCAAATGTGTGAGCGTGTGAATGTCCTGGCGGTGGGCGGAGCCAACAGCAATATCCTGGACTCAGACCCTTCTCTGACTCTAGAGCCACTCATTGGTGTGAGCTGCAGGCTGAGGAACCTGCTGGAGGAGATGAGTGAAGCTCTCAGAGCTCCCAGCAGACACCTCTCCTGTCCTCCTCTCCCACTGCCGCAACACTCTGCAGCTAAATCCAGCTGAGGTGGCCCTTCACTGGGTTCTAATGATCCTGGTCCTGGGAGGACTGGAGGCCTGTGAGTTCCCCTCTGCCGCAGTCAGTGGGCGGGGCCAGCACCCAGGCCCGCCGATGTTTCTGTCAACACACTTTGAGGCCCAAAATGCTGTGATTCAGCCCGGTTCTCCTGCACCAGGAGCCAATCAGAGCCGCTGCTCCTCCGACTGAGGCCACTGATCTGGGACGGCAGGGGGGAGGAGCCAAGTTCAACCTGGAAAACTGTCCCACTTCTCTCGGCAGGGCAGTAGCAGCAGCAGCAGGGGGGGAGGAGGAGGAGGAGGAGGACGAGGAGCTGAGGCACGGGCCAATCAGAGCACAGGAGAGCAGAGGTACTGAGCAGCTGATCTACTGGGAGGTGAGACACATGCAGGTTCCCTCAAACTGGGCTGGAGGTCAACACACCTGGCCGAGGGAGTGAGAGAGTGAGAGAGTGAGTGAGGGAGTGAGAGAGAGAGTGAGGGAGTGAGTGAGTGAGTGAGTGAGTGAGAGAGAGAGTGAGTGAGAGAGAGAGTGAGAGAGAGAGTGAGAGAGTGAGTGAGAGTGAGAGAGAGGAGGAGAGAGAGAGAGAGAGGAGGAGAGAGAGGAGAGAGAGAGAGAGAGAGTGAGTGAGAGAGAGAGAGAGAGTGAGTGAGAGAGAGAGAGAGAGGAGAGAGAGAGAGGGAGTGAGGAGAGAGAGGAGGAGGAGAGAGAGAGAGGAGAGAGAGTGAGGAGAGAGAGAGAGAGGAGAGAGAGAGAGAGAGAGGAGGAGAGAGAGAGAGAGAGAGAGAGAGAGAGAGAGAGAGAGTGAGAGAGAGAGAGAGAGAGAGGAGAGAGAGAGAGTGAGAGAGGTGAGAGAGAGAGAGGAGAGTGAGAGAGAGGAGAGAGAGAGAGAGAGAGAGGAGTGAGAGAGAGAGAGTGAGTGAGTGAGAGAGAGAGAGAGAGAGGAGGAGAGGAGAGAGAGAGAGGAGAGAGAGAGAGAGAGGAGAGAGAGAGAGAGAGAGAGAGGAGAGGAGGAGAGAGGAGAGTGAGAGGAGAGAGAGAGAGAGAGAGAGAGAGAGAGAGAGAGAGAGAGAGAGAGAGAGAGAGGTGAGAGAGAGAGAGAGAGAGGGAGGAGGAGAGAGAGAGAGAGAGAGAGAGGAGAGAGTGAGGGGGGAGAGAGAGAGAGTGGAGAGAGAGAGAGAGTGAGAGAGAGAGAGAGAGGAGGGAGAGAGAGAGAGTGAGGGAGAGAGAGAGAGAGAGAGTGAGTGAGAGAGAGAGAGGAGGAGAGGTGAGTGAGAGAGAGAGGGAGGTGAGAGAGAGAGAGAGAGTGAGAGAGAGAGAGAGAGAGAGAGAGAGAGAGAGAGAGTGAGAGAGAGAGAGAGAGGAGTGAGAGAGAGAGAGGTGAGAGAGAGAGAGAGTGAGGTGAGTGAGTGAGAGTGAGAGAGAGAGTGAGTGAGAGAGAGAGAGGTGAGTGAGAGGAGAGTGAGAGAGAGAGAGTGAGGAGTGAGGAGGAGGTGAGGGGTGAGTGAGAGGAGGGAGAGGAGAGAGAGAGAGAGAGAGAGAGAGAGAGAGGTGAGAGAGAGAGTGAGGAGAGAGAGGTGGGTGGTGAGAGAGAGAGTGAGAGAGAGTGAGAGAGAGAGGGAGTGAGAGGTGAGAGAGTGAGAGAGAGTGAGAGAGAGAGAGGTGAGAGAGTGAGAGAGAGAGTGAGAGAGAGATGAGTGAGTGAGAGAGTGAGGGAGTGAATGAGTGAGAGAGGGTGAGGGAGTGAGAGAGTGAGCGAGCAAGTCCCTTGACCCTGGGCTTGGTGTCTGAGTGTTCAGATTGTAACAGGACGGACTCAGAAGGACTCCTTTGAGCTGATCCAGATCCCTGGTTCAGTTCCTGTTGTGCTTCTCCTTTAAATGCGAGAAGAAAAACACTGCTGGCCCTCTGCCTCTCACCTGTGGAGAAGACGGTGGTCCTGGGAGTGACGTCCAGGTCCAGCGACGGGCTGAAGGGAAACGCCCACAGCTGTGACACGCTGTCCAGGAGCAGCAGGAGCAGCAGGACGGACCTCCGCTCTCCCATGTTGGACCACAGAGCCTCCACAAACATCTGCCTTGCTGGATGGTCCTTCAGCGCGCAACTGACTGGATCTGAGCAGAGGAAAGGCAAACACAGAGTGATGAGAGAAGCAAATGACCTCTGACCCCGTGGGGCTGAAGTCACTGAAATCCAGGAGAGTCCTGCAGGTTTTACAGCAGGTTGATTTATTATTAAAGACTTCCAATAATACAGTGGCAGCTGGCAGCAGCAGCAGCAGCAGCAGCAGCAGCAGCAGCAGCAGCAGCAGCAGCTTCTCACTGCTTCACCACCAGTCAGTTGCCTCTGGACTGCTTGAAAGGCAACAATCACAGCAGAGGTGGAAACAGCGGTGTAATATTTCACTCAACTTCGCCTCAATTAGCCGTTAGCGCCACAGCAGCTAATCTACATGGAAAACTCCCCCAGCTGTACACAAACACACAGCAGAAACTATTAAATCCTCACAGCAACCGTCAAGATAAGAACTGCAGTTGCCTGAGATTTTTCTTTCCAAAAGTCATTTCACGTCTCAGAAGATGAGGAGGCTGCAGATTCCACTCCGTCAACCCAGACACTGAGGAGAGTCGACTTCCCTGCGAGGCTGCGCAGACGCTGACAGCAAGGACCCAGAGTTATTTTTACGCCTAGTTTGCATCGTGTGAACACTTTAATCCCATTTTGCTGCTGATATTTCGGCATCACCCCCCAGCCCCCCCCCAGTTAGCTTCTCCTTCCTCACAACTTGAGGACTTCTTCCTCCAGTGCTTCACTCAGCGAGACTCATCGCCAACGCAGAGCGCAGTCGGCAAATCAGACCTTTAGAGCAAAGACACAGGAGCCTGATTGATCCGTTCAGTTCCTCGCTTCCTGATGTCACAACAACTTGTCTCACCTCCTCTTCCCTCTCAATACCTCCACCTGCCCCCCCACCCCCCGTCTCACCTCCTCCTCCCTCTCAATACCTCCACCTGTCCCCCCCCCCTGTCTCACCTCCTCCTCCCTCTCCATACCTCCACCTGTCTCCCCCCCCCCCCACCCCCTGTCTCCTCCTCTAACCTCTACCGACAGGAACTCACCTCCCAGCGGCCACTGTGTGTTTCCCCCTCTCTGGGTCTCCCGTGGCTGCAGGACCACAGCGACACCGAACCAGAACCTCCACACCGGAACTTCCTGGCGAGCGGAGGCACAAGCAGGCGCACACGCGCGGCTACGTGCACCTGTCCGACTGCAGCGCGGGACAAAACGGCGGGGCGCCGTGCGCAGTGAGTTACATCCCATTCGCAGCAGTCGAACGGGATGCACGCGTTCACACACACACGCACACGCACACGCACACACACACACACACACACACACACACACACACACACACACAGCCGGTGGACAAACCGCGGCTCACCTGCCTGTGCTGAGTCCTGCTGCTGCTGCTGCGGAACACGGAGCTGATGTAAACTGCTGCTGATTCCCTCTCCCACTAGAGCGCGCGCGCGCACACGCACACACACACACACACACACACACACGGGACACAGCGACACAGTTTCTCCAATATGTTACTTTCCACAGTTTTTGATGAAACAGCCGTCGTGTTTCTGTGAACTGATGATTATTGTTTGTTTTTATGAAAGCCGCCGCGTCACTTCTGTCGGTGTGGTATTTTTTCCCCCACGGTTTTAATCTTGAAACGCAGCTCAATAGAGATTAAACTAACACGTGGCAGTCACGGCCACCGTCACTGCCTGTAGCTCTTCACTTTATTGGCATATGTTGTTTTAATACACAGAGCAGGGAAACACAGAGAGTCACGAACAGAAAACAGCCGTAGTGTAAACGTTCAGCCCTGGTCCTGTTATTTGCCTTGACTGACCTCTGCTGGAAGGTGAACGGAATAACACACTGTACGAGCACCACTCTTCGTTAAACTTCTAGTTTTTTTTTTTTCATCCGGAAAATTATTAAAGGTAAAATGTTTCATTTTATACATGTATTATCTATTGGGAGTAAATATTTATTTAATCAACACTGTCTGCCCATTGCATTATTTGATCGTCAAAAACCGGAAGCTGTGACATGTCGCAGTTTCCGGTGCTGGCTTCTCAGCTTTTTTTCGCTAGATGGCGCCACGGTGTTAATGTTTTTAAGTGGGACCGGCTGGCGCGGCCGTGACGTGGGCGGCCGCCGGTGTAGAACAAACCTTCCGGCGGCCAGTTTACACGCACCGAGCCGGCTGAGGCTGACCGTCTCCCAGAGAACAGGTAACCAGCGTACAGCGAGAGAGAGTGTGTGTGTAACCAGCTAGTTAGTTGCCAATTAGCGCTAACAACTAGCGGCGGCTGGTAGCTGAGGTGGTGGCGGGGACTGGGTGGTGTTGCGGGCCGGCGGAGCAGACCAGCGGAGCGGCCAAGACAGGAAGCGTCGCCGCTAGCTCAGTTAGCCACCGAGCTAGCTGGTAGTTTCCGCAAGGAGGAGCTATATAGTCTGCTCACGCGGCCAGCGGTGAGTGGACAGGGTTCCACGGCAGTGTGTTCGGGCCGAGGGTGGAACCCAACGCTTAGTTCCGCATCTGTGCTTCTCTGCTCGACGGACTGTTTTCACCGGAAGTTGAAATGGTGCAACAGGTGATTGAATGGACGGCAGGACGTACTGTAACAACGCGCCCGGGCCCGAGCCACACTTGACCGACAGGTGAGAGCAAGACTGTCACTTCCGGTCCAGGACCCAAACCGGAAGAGCAGTGATTAGTGACGCCCTGCTGGAACCTGAGTCAGGTTGAATGAACTGGGGAAGTTGCAGTGAGTCACCAGGACACGTGGCAGCAGGATGACGCAGCAGCAGCAGCAGCAGCAGCAGCAGCAGCAGCAGCAGTCGCTGCTCGTTTGACTGTAAACAACATTTGCTGCCTCTGTGTCTTGTCTTCAGCGTGAGCTCATCATCTTGGCTGTGTGTCTGTGTGTGTGTGTGCAGGTGATGAGGAGGTGTTGGTGAGCCCGGGAGATGTTGGCAGCAGCAGCAGCTGGCGGCAGAGAGAATCCAGGTGAAGTCAGCAGGTGGGAGGATGGGCAGCAGCAGCGTGTGGCGAGCCGCCTCCTCCACCGCCGTCCTCTACGGCTCCCTGGCCCTCTTCACCTCCGTCCTCCACAACGTCTTCCTGCTCTACTATGTGGAGACCTTCGTGTCCGTCTACAAGATCGATAAGATCTCCTTCTGGGTGGGAGAGGTGGGTGCGGCGGCGGCGGCGGCGAGCGAGCTAGCCGGGTGTCTGAAGCCGTCGCCGTGGTAACCGCTGTGTGTGTTTGCTCCGCAGACGGTGTTCCTGATCTGGAACAGCCTCAACGACCCTCTGTTCGGCTGGCTGAGCGACCGCGCCTTCCTCACCTCCCCTCCGTGAGTCACCCTGGACACTGACCTTCTCCAAAACTCTTGGCCGTCCTAACTGTGTCTCCAAGTATCGCTGCGTGTAAGAAAAGAGAGAGACAAAGAAACCAAACTGCTGGGATCATCAGGAATTTAAAGTTTACCTGCATGTTGTTCTTCATAGTTTCAGATTTAAAGTGAAATCCGCTTCATTATTTGACGGCCGAGCTGAACAGCGTTGAAGCCGATGAGTCGCGTTGACGTTTCACAATAAAATGCAGCACATAGAAAAAACTAAATGCAGCACATTGTACATGATGGTGAAAGTCCAGCAGATCCACAGAGTTTTCACATCATCGACTTCCTGCCGCCATTGACGCAGTAGCGACCGTGGAATTTTCCAGAGCTTCTGGGACACTGAGCCCGCCCGCTCCGCCCCCTGGTGGGAGCACGCACACTGGCTTTAATGGGTGTGGTCTGCTGCAGAGCCACAACCACACCGCAGATGCTTTTGGTGTGAGTTAGTTAGTTAGTTAGTTAGTTAACTAATGCTAGTTAGTAGTCGAGACTCTGGCAGCCTCTCAGTTTCTGCCCTCAACTGTTTTTCTTTCTGCTGATGCCTAACTGAGGTCCAGCTGAGGTCCAGTTGTGATCCAGCTGTGGTCCAGTTGTGATCCAGCTGTGGTCCAGTTGAGATCCAGTTGAGATCCTGTTTAGGTCCAGTTGAGGTCCTGTTGAGATCCAGCTGTGATCCAGTTGAGATCCAGCTGTGGTCCAGTTGAGGTCCAGCTGAGGTCCAGCTGAGATCCAGCTGAGATCCAGTTGAGATCCTGTTTAGGTCCAGCTGAGGTCCTGTTTAGGTCCAGCTGAGGTCCAGCTGAGATCCTGTTGAGGTCCAGTTGTGTTCGAGCTGTGGTCCAGTTGAGGTCCAGTTGAGATCCTGTTTAGGTCCAGCTGAGGTCCAGCTGAGATCCAGTTGAGGTCCTGTTGAGATCCAGCTGTGATCCAGCTGAGGTCCAGCTGAGGTCCAGCTGAGATCCAGTTGAGGTCCTGTTTAGGTCCAGCTGAGGTCTAGCTGAGGTCCAGTTGAGATCCTGTTTAGGTCCAGCTGTGGTCCAGTTGAGGTCCAGCTGAGATCCAGCTGAGATCCAGTTGAGGTCCAGCTATGATCCAGCTATGATCCAGTTGAGGTCCAGTTGAGGTCCAGCTGAGATCCAGTTGAGATCCTGTTTAGGTCCAGCTGAGATCCTGTTGAGGTCCAGCTGAGATCCAGTTGAGATCCAGTTGAGATCCTGTTTAGGTCCAGCTGAGGTCCTGTTTAGGTCCAGCTGAGGTCTAGCTGAGGTCCAGTTGAGATCCTGTTTAGGTCCAGCTGAGGTCCTGTTTAGGTCCAGCTGAGGTCTAGCTGAGGTCTAGCTGAGGTCCAGCTGAGATCCAGTTGAGATCCAGCTGAGATCCAGCTGAGATCCAGTCACCAACCCTACCTCCACCTGTCTGCTCCGCCTGCCGAGCAGCCTTTGAACGTGCTCCTCACGGTGCTCTTTGCTCCGCCCCTCAGGTCCGGCGCCCAGGTCCCCAGTGGGCAGGTGGTGCTGCAGCGCCTGCGTGCTCTCTCCAGGAGCGGCCCTCTGTTTGCGCTCTCCTTCCTGGCCTTCTGGGTGTCGTGGGCCCGGCCAGGGCTGCAGTTCCTGCTGTGCCTGTGCTTGTACGACGGCTTCCTGACGCTGGTGGACCTCCACCACAGCGCCCTGCTGGCCGACCTCGCCGTCTCCACCTCCGACCGCACGCGCCTCAACTTCCAGGTGTCGGTCTTCAGCGCTCTGGGCTCCTTCTCCGTCTTCGTGTCCTACTGCTTCTGGGACAAGGAGGACTTCTACTCGTTCCGCCTCTTCTGCGTGACCCTGGCGGCGTTCTCCGTCCTGGGCTTCGTGCTGGTGTCGTGGTCGCTGCGCCGCCACTTCCAGAAGGAGCTCCAGCAGAGGAAGGACCACACGGCCAGAGACGCGTAAAGAACCTTCTGAGTCTCTCGGTGATGGCGGCGTGTTCAGGTCGTGCTGTGAGTCTTAGTCCTGCTGCTCCTCTCTTTCTCCCCCCACCATCTCCCCCAGGCTGAGTGTTGGCCCCGCCCCAGACAAAGCTGCGTTCACCATTGGCCAGTACCTCCGACAGCTCTCCAGACACAGGAACTTCCTGTGGTTTGTGTCCATGAACCTCATTCAGGTGAAGCACGGACGGACGTCGCTGATGATGTTGTGGGATGGGGGCCTGGGGTTGGGGGTCGCTGGTCATGTGACAGACTTGATGGTCAGAGTTTTGTCTCCCCCTGCAGGTGTTTCACTGCCACTTCAACAACAACTTCTTCCCTCTCTTCCTGGAGCACCTCCTCTCCGACAACATCTCGGCCTCCACCGGCTCCGTCCTGCTGGGTAAAAGATCTTCTGGGGTCCTGCTGCCAGCTCCTCCAGGGTTCACTGACCAGTAGCCATGGGGGGGTGGGAGGTGGGCAGGGCCACAGACACCAGAAAGAAAAGCCTGTCTGGGATATTTTTGCTTTTCGCTGTGAAAACCAGTCGGGCCGGACCAGCTGGGTTTTCATGACATCACACTGGGTTGAAGAGGAACCTGTTTGTCCTGGTCAGGTGATCAGTGATGATGTCATCAGGTTGCTGTCGCCATGGTGACAGTCAGTCCGTCTCCGTGGCACGGTCACTGCTACACCACCTGCTCCACCCCCTCCAGCACAAAAACCTTTCTTCTAATTATTTTTTATTTTTGCGTTGTTTGTTTTTATTTCAGTGTTTTTCAGTTTCTCTGCAGAGTCCAGACAATTTTTAGCCATTTGTATGTCATTGAAAAGCGGCCCAGGGAAACCCATCAAATCATGTGGACATCATTAAAGTCCACACCGCCCCCATGCGGCCTTTGTTAGTATTACAGTGGTCCCTCGTTGATCGCGTGGGATGCGTCCTAAAATTAACCCGCAAGTGATCAGCTTTATTTTTTACAATTATTCTCCATGTTTTAAGCTGTAAAACCCCTAACCACACTTTGATACACTTCTCTCAGACAGGCATGAACATTTTCTCTCTGATTTCAACTCTCAAAGTTCAAACTTTCGCCATTAAAAAAAAAAAAATAAGTACAATATTAGTAAATGAAAACAAAGATCCAAACCTGTTTCCAAGCCCAAACATTTTTAACAAATTTAATCAGGAGACGGAACACGATACGCGTTCACACTGTACGCCGTAAAAACAAAAAAACACTGGAACCGCGTTCCAGTGAGGGACCACTGTAACCACAGCAATCAACAGCTGGAGCCAGCTGAACCACTGCTGCCACTGGCAGTGTAATATTCATCATCTGTCAAACACACTTCCTCTCTGCCTGCGTGGCCTTCAAAGCTGGTTGAAGTGCATCCAGTGGTTGAGTTGGTGTCGACTCTGCAGCAGTGGTGTCCGGGAGTCTGATTGGATTTGTGTTTGTCAGTCACTGCCTGATTATTATCATTATTTTTTGCACCACTGCACTGCAGATTCCTCCTCATTCCTCTTTGGTTGAAACCCGGCTTGGCTTCTGCTCCCTGCAGGTGTGTCTTACGTTGCCCCTCACCTGAACAACCTCTACTTCCTGACACTGTGCCAGCGCTACGGCGTCTACCGGGTCATCCGCTGGCTCTTCATGCTCAAACTGGGACTGGCCGTGGCTATGCTGCTGGCGGGGGCTGATCACGTTTACCTGCTGTGCATCTTTATCGCTAGGTACACTCGGCCACGCCCACACATCCAGCCTCCGATGTGTGACGCCGTCCTGCTTTCACTAGCTGCGTTTCCATGACACTTTTTTTTTTTTTGCAAAATGAAAGCGACGTTTCTGAAAGTTCCACCCAGTGCAGCTGCGATTTGCAGGCGTTTCCACTGGACGACGTGAAGCGCGTCAGCCGTCATGCTAATGACGTTTGCTGTCCAGAATGCTTGTTCTATTTTTCTCCTTGATGACCTGTAAAAAAAAATATCCCACCTCCTCCTCCGTCCAATCGTAACGCGTCATTTCAACTGGTCACATGACCCCGTACGTGTCAGTTCCTCTCTGTGAACACGTGTGAGAAACCACCTGATGAGAGTCAGAACCTTTCAGCCAAGCTGAGCTGCTCCCATCACCAGGTTTCATTATCATGGAAACGCAGCTACTGGCTTCACAGGGGGGTGATGTTGATGTGACTGCAGCCCAACACCAGGGGGCAGTCTTGGCAGACGGCGTTTGTCTGTCTCTCTCCGCTCTCCTGCTGCTGCCTCTGTGGAAGACGCTGTGCTTGTGTGCCTCCCAGTAACCGGGTCTTCACCGAGGGGACGTGCCGGCTGCTCAAACTGGTCATCTCCGACCTGGTGGACGAGGACTTTGTGGTGAACCGGCGCCAGCAGGCGGCCTCGGCGCTCCTCTTCGGGATGGTGGCCCTGCTGACCAAGCCCGGCCAGACGTTGGCGCCGCTCATCGGCACCTGGCTGCTGTGTGTCTACACAGGTAGGGTCAGAAGCAGCGCTGGTGTCTGTCCACCAGGTGGCGCAGCAGCAGCGTGTCTGAGAACCCATTCTATCACTTGCACTGCATGTTGGAGCGAGTCAGCGATTGTGGTTCACTCAGGACTTCACTTCAAGAGCAGCACTGGATCATCGCTGTCGCGTATTTAATATAAATGTAGAATTGACTGCTTGAAAAACCAACTGCAGAGCACCAGACTGCCCCCCTCTGGTCACATTTTGACCCTACAACTTGAGAAAGTGCCATTAAATGTTAAATTTGGCATTTAGAATATATTTTTTAAAATATATTTCATTGCAGCATTTTACAGTCTGAAAATGAAAGCAACAGCTGTGAAATAAACCCCGAACAAACCACACTGTCAGCCCCACAAGGATGATTAGAAATCAACATGCATACAAGATTAGAGCAAAAAAAAAGAGAGGGGTAAATAAAGTGATTGAATAATGAGTACCAGCACATCAAAAAGAACCATACATTAATAAGTAATATATTAATATATTAATAAGAATGAACATATCTGTATAATATACATATATAAATATATATACACTATGAAACAGAATATAAATGAACATAAACTGAAACTAAGGAAAAAAAAATCTATTTTTATTGTTGTAGTTTCTGCACTTACTGTCAAAACTGTGCCACTGTGCTCCTAATAATAATAATGATTAAAAAAAAGTTAGTCTGGAGCCCTGATCACTGCGAGTGTTGATTGTGACCGAGACCTTTTTGAGTCGGCTGGAGGCAGAAAGAAACGGCAGAGTTCGTTCATCGATGTCCTCTTGTGAACTTTGACCCCAACCTGCTTTGTCACAGAGTTGAACGCTCCGCTCTCTGCCGCCGTCTCCCAGGTTACGATGTCTTCGACAGGCAGCCGGTGAAGGACTCGCTGGTCCCCGTGCCGGACGGGAACCCCGGCTCGGGCTCTCCTCCCCTGCGCCTGGGCTGCTTCAACATGCTGGTGTTCGTGCCCATCGCCTGCGCTCTGCTGCAGCTGGCCGCGTGGTCGCGCTTCACTCTGCACGGCCGCAAGCTGCAGGACGTGAAGCTGCTGCGGCAGGGGGCGCAGCACGGCCACCTCGTCGACGTCAAGGCCATCTGAAGGCCGCCTGAGAAAGGAAGTGGAGGCAGCAGGCCGACCGATCCGCTGCCGGCCTGAAGAATGGGACCTGCCTTATTTTTTTTATAGTGAGATTTTATTCTATATTTATATTGCAACTTGCGACCAAAAGCTAAAAGCTAATCAGTCTTTGAGGACGAGACGACGATGGACCAAACTTTTTAAAGTGTCGGTGGGGAGCCTCCACTGCCTTCTGCATGTTCAGTGTTGCCAACCATGCTGCATTCAAGACACACGTGCAAGCTGAACGACTGCCACTTTGATGACGTAGACAAGTGTATTTTATCCTCCTTTGTGTTGGTGTATTTGCACAACTGCCATTTGAACTGTAGCCTTCTTTATTTAATGTGACTGTCATTTGATAAACAAGCCGCCCACTTTTGTAATTTTTGCAACGTGACAAACGATGGCAAATAAAGTTTGACCTTGTGGTACGACCGCGCCTGTAGTTTCTGAGGTGTGCGACTCTTGAATGGAGTGTTTGTAGATGCTAATAGCAGCACTTGAGGTGGAACAAGGAACCCTAGCAGGTGAGTCAGGAAGTTCTATCATGACCATGCATATATTGCAATGCAATTATTTCACACAACTGTTATTTTGTTACCTTGGTATAATGCAGTTTTCTACGGGTGAAAACGTAGTTTAACTCCACATTTGTCAACAATAATAAGAATTTGATATGTCGTGGGTTAATTGTCCAGCCTGGTTGCCGAGACTGTCCTGGGTGCAGCCTAGAGGAGCTGCTTCCTGCTGGTGTCCCAGCAGCAAGACATTGACTGGTCAGCATCAGGTTGTAGTTCAATCAGTGGAACTGGAACTACAACTGCACAGTTGGCCCTGCTGAGGGAGCTCTCTGTTAGCAGCCGAAACTTAACGATGTCCATTTATTCGTCATGACGGGGGAGGGGGGGTGTCTCTGTTGGACGTCCACATAGGGCCGCTCTCGGCCTCCGTACTTTGAAACCTTTTCTCATTTTGAAACCTTTTCGCACTTTAAAAGGCATTGCCCATAGATTGCAAATAAACGACGGAATTAACAGATCAGCCTTAAAAGTGCGATGATGACGAAATGGCCAAAAAAAAACAACATTTGCAATGAATCCTAACAATCGTGTCAATCACGACGCCGATTAAAGAGGAAGTTTCCGCCGCGACCCCACTCCCCCTTCACCGTGTACCTCACTCCAAACTACTGCGCATGCGCTGCGAAGCGCGGCTAAATATTTTCCTTTAAATATATAAACATGTATGTATTCAATTACTTTTATTCAACGAATAAACAAGTAAGTCATTTGTCCGACAGCTACTTTGCTTGTCCGCGGCCGGCTAGTTAGCTAACTAGCTAGCATTCTGGCATCGTGAGGACATTTACCCATCATGCACCGCGCCGAATGCTAAGAATGTAGAAAAGATCTATACTCAAAGTAACTTTCTTGTTCGTTCCAGATCGTGTATACTTTTCGCATTGTGTAACGTTCTACACCTTATACTGAGTTGATGCAGTCAAATAAATAAATACACAAATAAAAGGGATCGACGTGTATTCACCGTCACTGACAACACAGTGGTCCAGAATAAATACACCGACGGAACAACGGTCGGTAGATCTCATGTTTCTCTTCAGATCGCATAAATCTTTCGCCTTTTACTAAAGATTTCCGTGGAGAGGAACAACATGAGCTTGAAATAATTTTTCGATGCCCTTCCTTGTGTGGGGCTCATTACTTGTTAAAAGAAAAATTCAAAGTTGGGTCTGTGATGATATGGGGTTCACGAGACTCTGTGAGAGTTTCTATTGACGCGGATTCATAAGTGTGATCAGTGTTGATCACCCTGAGAAGTTTAAGCGGTCCTTCGCGAGCATTCCAGGAGCATCACAATGGAGATGGAGTTCAGAGTTCCTTCGTTTTTTTGAACGGCCAGTCAGGCGTTGCTCGTAAACCGCTGGAAGGACTCATGAGATACGATACGGAGCAGAATAATTACAATGTACGAATCCCACCGATGTGTACACACTATTGATGAGAACCATTCTGAAATATTGATCGAAAGTTCATTCGGCCTGTGGTTGCATTGTAAACGTTCCACAAGGTGGCGACATTTCCCCGTGCTTTGGCTACAGCACGGGGCTGCAACTCAGGCTACAGAGAACTTTCTTGAACAGCAACAACTTTACTGGAACATTTTCCACACAAGAACATTTCAACGATACAGGAAAAAATATATAAAACATGATAATAAAAAACACATGTATTACTATATCATTATTAGTATAACTAGAATAAAGAATTAGGACGTCATAAAAAACGTGAACGCAAAATTGTAGAACATTTAGTCTGAACATACATGGCTGTGTTCAGTGAAGGCAGCATGGATGACTCAGACTCATGGAGCTGACAGGTGATTTGTGAAAGGAAGGCGTGAAGCAGTGAGTCTGAATGGCTCACAACTAAAGAACCAGTTCTTATCAATCACTTCAAAGAGCCGTTCAAGCGACTGAGTCATTGGTGAACGTCACATCTCAGACTGAATGGGCCATAATGTTAATCTCAAGAAACGTGTGTTTGTTTTATTTCTCTAGTTTGCCCGTTTATTTGTCCAAATTGGTAAATTCAACCCTATAACAGCAAACAATGACTTCACTGGTTCATTGAATCCTGCGTGCTATCACGTTAAGTGGTAGCGAGTCTTCCTGAAGACCCGAAAGGCCTAAGTCTTAAAAAGATTGATATAAAACATTTCATGATACATAAACATAATTACAACATCATCACCATACACTTGACAACATTATACAAGACACAACGACAACAAAAACCCAAAACTCAGACAATAGAAATCAAAATAAATAACAACAATAGGAACTCAAATTGCAAAAAGTGCAGAACAGTAAAAGTGATTCAGTTCAAACAATAACAGAATCATCAAACAAGCTAATAGATAAACATAAATTCATGGATAAACATAAAGATTCATTGATCTTTATTTATCTTCATAAGTTGCCGGGGATATGATGGCGTCTTGAATCACTGCCCACTGAATGTTTCCACTGCAGTGTGAGATACTGGAAGTGCCTTCGAGCTCGACTTCCCCTTTCTTGAGGTCTGTGTGCTGTAACGTTTGAAGACTCGGGTGTCTCTTCAGTCGCAGCAGGAAACAAGAGTTTGGTGGCAGAGCCGAGCAGTCGTGAGTGGAGGAGCCGGAGGAGCCGGACCATTCGCACTCTGACCGGCTGCATGGTGGACGTCCGCCCAGGGAGCCGCCAGCGTGAAGGACGAAGGCAAGTGAGTGAATATTGACCCTCAGTGCAGCCGCAGCAGCTCCTCTCTTTCTTCCAGTCCAGTGCACGACGACGTCTTTCTGTGGGTTCACTGGCGTCTTTTCAATGACACTCTGGAGCCACAGCGCCACAGCTGCATCTCGATTGTTGTCGGCCAGCTGCTCTTAGCTGAACGGAGTAACAGCGGTGGAAAAAGTATTCACGTTCTGCACTTTGGTAAAAGTGCGGATACTTGTGTGAAAAATACCCTAGAAAAAGTAGATTCAATTCCTTTACTCAAAGTCAAAGTAAGACGGTGCAGGTTCTGAAATATACCGAAGTAAATATTAAAAAATATTATTTTTTGCCATTAACGAATAATATTTCAAATTTTTCAAAAAGTAAAAACTGGTGACAGAATAATGTTGGTCAGAGGTCAGAGGTCAGAGGTCTCGATGAGCATCTGGATCATTTGAACAACTTTGCTTTACTCAATACTGTAGTTTTCTTTTGTGAATTTTGTGAATGACTTTCAACTCAATTTGTATCTTTTAAAGACTTTTAAACACAAAAGTAGCAAAGTAGTAGAAATGCAGGGAGTCACAGTGAAAAGTCCTCAGAAAAATAAATAAGTAAAGCACAGACACCTGAAAGTACAGTTACCAAGTATTTGTCCTTGGTTTAGCTCCTCCCCCCCTCCCTGACTCCTGAGCGACTCTGGGGTTCAGAGAAGCTGAGATTGTTGCATGACGTCTGGCTGATGCTGAGCTCAGGTTGCTGCAGGCTTCCTGTTTGTGGTCTTGCACTTTCCTGTTCTTGCCGTCCTCGGCGCCGCTTCAGGTTGAAGGTTTCTTGCAGCGGGTGGAAGCTACTTCCTGTCTGCGTACTGACATCAGCGGCGCCTCCGACGCTGCAAAACAGCTTCAGCCTGGTTGAAGATCAGTTTGAGTCAAACACTGAGGGGCGCTGCTGGACTGGTAGGATTTAGGAAGGACACTCAACAACTTACACCCCAACAACTGTGTCAAAATATCACAAATATCCCCAAAAAAAGACCTAAACCATCACAATTATTATGAATGAGGAACCGGCAGCCAGACTGACTCACACCACCAACACAAAGACGCACAAATGGGGAGGCGTCACAAAAGTGATGTCAGGACCTGCAAATATGACCATAAATGGCTGAGAGAAAACTGCTGCTGTGAGACTAAATGGACGTTAAAGGAACGTGAAGTGAGCCGCATGCATGCACCACAACAACATCACAACAACATCACAACAACTCAGAGACTGAAAGAGAAAACAAGATGACGACACAGACGCACACGACAAAAGAAAATCAGGGGACGACCAACAACGTGCACAAGAAGACAATTAAAAAACAGCAGAGTCGTCAGACTGGAGTGTGTGTGTGTGTGTGTGTGTGTGTGTGTGTGTCTTTGTCTTTAAAAATCATTTGATGACTTATGAGAGAACTGTGTCTGTACCACCATGTCAACAACAACACTGTCACACTTCCTGTTTGTCTTCCAGCTCCTGGATGTCACCATTGCAGTGTCCACACTGACCCTGGACACACCAGGATAACCCAGGATAGCCCAGGGCACCACTGGACACCACTGGATACCACTGGATACCACTGGACTTCAATCTCATCCTGGACACCCCTGGACACCACACTGACCTGGAGACCACTGGACTCCATACTAACCCTGGACTTCATTCTGACCCTAGACACCCCAGGTTACCTCTGGATACCACCAGATAGTGCTGGTCTTTACTCTGACCCTGGACTCCACTCTGACCTGGAGACCACTGGACACCACTCTGACCTGGAGACCACTGGACACCCCTAGACATCCCATGATACCACCAGATACCACCAGATACCACCAGATACCACCAGATATTGCTGGTCTTTACTCTGACCCTGGACACCACTGGACACCCCTAGACATCCCATGATACCACCAGATACCACCAGATACCACCAGATACCACCAGATAGTGCTGGTCTTTACTCTGACCCTGGACTCCACTCTGACCTGGAGACCAGGCGGCATGGTGCTGGTGCTGGTCTGCTACTCCTTCCAGTACACAGCGAGGGACGGCCGCCTTGTGACCATCAGGCCCAATGAGAGCTACATCCTGGTGTCCCGGACCACCGAGCACTGGTGGCGCGTCCGCTCAGACCAGCACACCCGACCCTTCTACGTCCCGGCCCAGTATGTGACGGAGATGCCGACTGATTCCTGTGCCGAGGACCGGCTGACAGCAGCGGCCTCTAGTGGCTGCACTTCAGAAAGTTCTGATGCTTCAGCACTGTACTCCACAACTCAGCCCAGAAAGAAGCAAGAGACGCCCAGCGGTCCTGAGGAGGGACCGCCTCCACCTCTTGCGGATGATGAGGACCCGGAGTTCCCTCCTCCACCTCCTCCACATGTCTTTGACTCAGAACCAGAACCAGAACCAGAACCACATAGACCAGACTCTTCGCCTGAGCCAAACCCAGCACTGGAGTCTGAGCTGCACAACCAGACGGAACAAGTTCTCCATCCAGAGCAGGTCAGTTCTCCACCTCTGACACAGGTCTGCACGCCATGAGCAGCCAGGAGAGGGCGCTGCTCACCAGGCCTGAGCGATTCCTCCTGCTTTGGAGCTCTTTTAGTGACTTTTTTATTGCAATTAGCCCCTTTTTACCTGAGCTACCTGCCGTTCATATCTTCTCAACCTGGGCCCTCTGTGATGTCACAAAGGGCACAATACTTCTCTCAGGTTTCTCTCAGTTTTGTGCATCCAGACGGATGGATTCAAACTTCACTCCTCTGACCTGCAGCCAGACTGGAGGGACTGGGTTCGCTGGGACAAACTGGGAATTCTAAAGAACCCGGCTGCCTCCGAGTCTTTCAGCCAGAGCTGAATGAGGCGTTCGCCTGAGTTCTGCCTCAGTCAGGGCTCCGCCCACCATCACTCTGTGGTGTGATTGGACCATTTGGCTGCCAAGGAACAGAGAGGAGTTGTCCCGAGCCGGAACACGTGCCGCCTCTCCGTGCCAGCTCATCAGCATATGAATGGGCCGGTGGTCGCTGGGAGTTGTGGGAACTGTGGGAGTCGGTCGTCCCAGCTGACTGAGGCTGAAGTCTCCCCAGCTCCACTGCTGCTGCTGCTGCTGCTGCTGCGGCCCAGAACACAGATGAGGCTTTGCAAGGTGGTGAAATGTCCACCAGGCCTGTGATTGGCTGGCCGGGCAGGCTGTAAGCAGGTGTGGGCGGGGCCTCCTGACGGGCGAGGCCCTCCTCAGTGAGGGAGCCACTCCCCGCGCTCCAGCTGCTCCCTGCGGTCCAGACCCGGTGAGGCTCTCCGGCCGCTGAGATTGAAAGCAGCGCGGCGCGGCGGAGGCTCGCGGCCGCTCCTGACTCCACTCGTCCTCGGTCAGAGTAGCGCGCGGCGGCGGCGGCGGCGGCGGCGGCGCGACTTCCGGTCGCGGATGTTGGCGCGCTTCTCCTCGAGGTGAGTTTCCTTCTCTTCCGCTCCACCTGTCGCAGGTCGGAGTCAGAGGAGCTGCTGACGTCACAGTTTCAGTGGCCTCTCCCAGTTCAGTGCGCGTGCGCGCAGCAACTTTTCATTACTCTTTGAACTGCGCCGACAGAGGCTGCGCGTGACCATGGTGATGGCGGGGAAGGGGGAGGTAACTGGGTCGAGCTGGGGCGGGGCTTGGGGTGCTGACCCCCCCCCAACGAGCTGGGCCTCTACTGTGTGTGTGTGTGTGTGTGTGTGTGTGTGGCTCACTAGTCGTCCACCAGGAGGCTGACAGGAAGTAGAACTTGCTGCTGTTCCTGCTGCTGCTGCCTGCAGGTCATTCCTGCTGCTCCCTCAACACAAAAGCAAGAAAACTGCTCCGACAGGTCGTGTGAGGGTGTTGCCAGTGTCAGCAGCAGCAGCAGCAGCAGCAGCAGCAGCAGCAGCAGCAGCAGCAGCAGCAGCAGCAGCAGGGACGTCCAGCCTGCTGAGGAGCTGCGACCTGGAGCAGGTCCGTCCTGTCACAACGTCAGTGTGACTGAGCAGTGCTGAGTTTATGAGTGAGTTTGTGCGTCACACAGGTTTGTGCACATTTTTTCTCCGGCACGACGTTGTCCTGCTGCTGCTGCTGCTGCTGCTGCTGCTCGGCTCTTCAGAGCTTCTAGCGGCATTTTGTCTCCGTTCAGCCCGAATGAAAATGTCAACACAGACATTTCACTCAGAACCTTTGGACTCATTCAATGAAAAGTTTATTTTTGTCAAACACTTCTTTTTCCTCTCCCTGGGAATCAAAATGATGTTGAAGAGTCTCGTCAACTTCCTGTTGGGTGAAGTGTTACAATACAGCAGCTGCAGTCTGGGCCGAGGAAGGCGGGTTTTTAAATTGTGAAGTCATTAAAAATCAAAGTCAGATCAGAGTTCAGAGTTCAGAGTTCTGAGTTCTGGGTTTGGGTTTTAGGAGAGAGAGAGAGAGAGAGAGAGAGAGGTTTTGGAAGG
>CM020503.1:28660259-28757759 GCA_009823395.1 Thamnaconus septentrionalis
TGCCGGGATGGTGGACACCTACTCCAGGGTGGGTCCTGGTCTGAGGGCCCGGCGGGGCCTCGCTGTGCCAGGGGCCAATCAGGTAGGACCTCACTCACACTGGCGCTGAACGCTGCAGCCGGATCCCTCCTTGCTTCTTGCACTTGTTGGCTGCGTCGGTGCTGGTGTAGCGTGGCCAGACGTGAACTCACTCAGTCTGAGTGGTGAGGACGGAGGCAGAACCGTCGTCGGTTCCTGTCGACCCGGTTAGAACTCTCGCTGTCAGCTCTGACTGGCAAACTCTTTGAGTTGTTCCTCTGCAGCTGGACTGATGCATTCATGCACGATGGGAATTTCCAGGTGCAACGCTGCTGCTTTGTTTGACCTGAAAATAGAAGCGGGTTGGGTTTATTTTGACGGAAACTTCGCAGCTCCTCGCAGCGCCTCAGCCGAGCTTCCGGTCTCCCTGATTGGCCGAGGAGCGTGGCTCAGCTGATTGGAGGGCTGTGGGGGTTCTGGATGAGTCTGAAGGATCGATGATGCAACTCTTTCATTTCCTGCGTGGAATCAATGAGGTCCGAGGTCGTCTGGCGCTCCACATCGGTGGCTGCAGATCAATGAGAGCGGCGCAGTCGGTCAGCAGTGCGCCGGGCAGACTGGAGGAGACCCTGGACCAGGACCAGGACCAGGACCAGGACCACACTGGTCGTGCTGGTGGTCCTTCAAAACAACCTTCGGTCCTCTGCTTTAATCGGACTTCTCTTTGTGTTCCAGTTTACGTGCAGCTGAGTAAAGCAAAGCGTGTCCTCCTCCCCCACACTGGGGGAAGCCCACAGGAGATATGAGTCTTTTCAGTGGTTAGCTTCCAGTGAACCTCTCTCTGGTCGCACAACAGCAAAACAACTGGAGTGCGATGCAACAGCGGCGTAATGTCCGCACTGCTCTTCAGTTGCAGGAGTCTCCTCAGCAAACGGCTGCAGATGTGCTGCGCCGCCGCCGGCGGATTGCTCAGAAATTCACCCCAACCCAGCGTGCACAACAACACTGGCGATTTGACAGTGGCAGCCCACAACTACCACAGGGAGTTTACTGTTGCAGTGAGCGCTGCGGACTGCTGACGTTAACTCAGGAGGAAATTCGACACACACACACCAGCGTGGAGGCACTGCAGCATCATTCCGCCATCTGCGTGTTTGACAACAAGTCGGGGCCGCCGCCCACTTTTTGGAAACATTTTCCCAGCAGGTTGTTTTTCTGTTTACTGCAACTGTTGCTGCCGTCGAGCCGACGCTCCAACGCCAAGACAGAAGTTGAGTTCTGAGCTGCTGCCGTTTGAAGAAGCTGCCACAGTGACACCTGACTGCCTGTCTGCAGTCCAGTTCCCTTTGACACATTTAGCACACACACACACACACACACACACACACACACCACAGGTCTGACTGTTGTAACTCTGCCTCTAAAACGAAGGAAGCAGTCTGTTGCACAGGCAGTCATGTGACCCTGTTTGGGCAGCAGCAGCAGCAGCAGCAGCAGCAGCTTCTTCCTGATTGGCTGGCACCAGTCAGTTAGGGTCTGATGAGCTCCGCCTTCGTTCACAGCCTCAGTTCCAACCCGAGAGTGTGAGCGTATAAATAGAGTGTGGCGAGGTGCGAGTGCGGTCGCAGCTTCCTGTCAAGACCTGCAGAGCAGTGGCAGCAGCAGCAGCAGCAGCAGCAGCAGCAGCAGCAGCAGCAGCAGCAGCAGCAGCAGCAGCAGCAGCAGCAGCAGCAGCAGCAGCAGCAGCGGCAGCAGCAGCAGCAGCAGCAGCAGATGATGATGATGAACTTGTTTTTTCCTCTCCAGGTGGAACATGACAACGTGCACTCGGCCGTGTACGTCAACGTAGCGCAACTTCGGCAGAGCGTCAGCGAGTCTCCGCCCCCCTCGGCCTCGCCCTCCCGCTCCGCTTCCTGTCTGGACGGCGAGGGATGGGAGGTGCACGTTGACCAGGAGAGCGGCCAGGAGTTCTACTACCACCCCCCCACGGGCCGCACCACCTGGGACCGGCCGTCCCCGGACACGCCCCCTCTCTCGCCCGACCCGTCCACCTCCACCGCCTCGCCGCCGTGGGCGTGGCCAGACTGGGAGCAGCTGGTGGATGCGAGCAGCGGGCAGCCCTACTTCTACAACCCCATGTCTGGGGAGACGTCCTGGGAGGCGCCGGAGCCGCTCAGCCCCTACCCTGCCGCCGCCGTGGAGCCCATGAGCGTCCACCGCTTCCAGGAGGAGCAGCCGGTGAGGACGGCCCCCCTCGCTGCTCCACTTAGCGGCGCCGCTTTTAGCTCCGCCCCCCAGGGGAACCAACCACATCCAGAACCAGATCTGTCCTGCATCTCCAGACGGCGGCAAGTTTTGTGTGGCGAGTCTGAGGCCCAGGACTCGCTGAGTCGTGATTCACTGAGCCGTGACTCGCTGAGCTTTGACTCCCTCAGTCGTGACTCTATGAGCCTCTAAATCAATGAGTCGTGACTCGCTGAGTTGGGACTCGAGAACCATGACTCCTTGAGTCGTGACTCTCGAGTCGTGACTCCTGAGTCAAGACTCTTGAACCATGACTCCCTGAGTCGTGACTCTCGAACCATGACTCCTGATTCTCTCTGAGTCGTCGTGACTCTCGAGCCGTGACTCCCTGAGTCAAGACTCTTGAACCATGACTCCCTGAGTCGTGACTCTCGAGCCGTGACTCCCTGAGTCGTGACTCTCGAGTCGTGACTCCCTGAGTCAAGACTCTCGAACCATGACTCCCTGATTTGTTATTGTTTATGTTTGAGAGGAAACAACTTGCAGCCTCTGACTCGATACAAAGATGGGTGGAGTCATGGTGACATCACCCACTGGCCCTGAGGTTGTTTTCATGCTCAGCAGCGCCACCGCCTGGACCTTTCAGTCCACTTCCAAACTGGAATGTTGCGTATTTGGATGAATAGAAACATTGCAAGCAGTTTGAAACTCTGTGAGTTTATGGCTCCTCCCTCTGATTGACACAAGGCCATTTCTGGCCGCCCCTGCTGGCCAAAGCATAGAATGCATATTTTCAATACTCTGTTGTTTGACTCCTTTGTGCAACCTGAAGCTTGGCCCCATCTTCTCACAGTCAAAGGTCACAAGAGAGCAAGTGAAGTGAAACTGGAGGAAGTAACAGAGGAATAATTGACTGTGTGTGTGTGTGTGTGTGTGTGTGTGTGTGTGTGTGTGTGTGTGTGTGTGTCTTCTTCAGCCTCCTCTGCCGGAGGAGGACTACCCCCAGGAGGAGGACGCAGCTGGCGAGGAACCAGAGGAGGAGCTTCTTGCCGTGGGCCCGCCCAACCTGCATAATGAGTACACGCTGAGTCATGTGACCCGGACCGTCATCCCCCGGGCCAGTCTGGACCGCAGCGCTCCGCCGGGCTGGAACCTCAGCGTGGACCCCAGCGGGACCTGGATCTTCAGCAGTGACCACTCCCCAGAGCAGGTGGGAGGAGCCTGGACCTGGTGGGTGGAAGTGGTGGTGGTGGTGGTGGTGGAGGTGCTGCACTGGGCCACTGTGGGCCTCAGGGACCCTGATCAGAACCCACCTCACCATCTCAGTGGCACCAGCAGGTGTTCAGGGTTCCTGCAGTAGATGTTGGTTTCTGTCCTCTCCTCCTCTGGAAGAAGATCTCACTCTGACATCCCAGTCACCACCAGATGTTTGTTGTGTTGCAGTGGATCAAGTCTGTGGATGAACGGGGGCGGAGCTACTACTACCTGAAGGACGGCTCCAGGTCTCTGTGGGCTCTTCCTGAGGTTGGACCTCCTGCTGCTGCTGCTCTGACTGAAGACCATCACCTGCATCTTCCTCGCATCTCCTCAACCTGTGTGTGTGTGTGTGTGTGTGTGTGTGTGTGTGTGTGTGTGTGTGTGTGGACCCTCCTGCAGGCTCCTGGAGCTCCACACCACTCCAGCGTAGAGAACGGTGCAGAGGCGGAGCCTTCAGCAGCCCTGAAGAACTGGAGACACACGATTGGTCCAGCACAGTTCGGCTTGCCGCAGGACGACACGGTGCGCACACACACACACACACACACACACACACACACAGCCAGGGGGAGGGGCTGCCACGCCTTCCAGATGTTTTGCAGATGAGTTTGGATTGTGACCTGAAGGTGCAGTGAGTTGGAATCAATCAAACTAAATTTGCATCACCGGAACCCAGAAGGTTTATACACGGCTAATGTAAAAACCCCAGTGGCCAGAGAGGGTATTGCAGAGGGTCTTAACATTTCCCGGTCCTGCTAGCGGTGATGTCACATTGAATCCACCAACCGCTGAGCAGACCCACTTGTACTGTCCAATCACGCGGCAGTCTGCTGACAGCGGCAGCAGCTTTTCACGGGACTGTCGACACTCCGCAGCTTCTTTGTCTCCTTTGGCTCATCCCTCCAGGGGGCGCCGCTGCCAATCAGTTGGAACGCGAAGGTGACTTTGAACGACACGACTCTGGTATTTAACTGGGTTAGCGTGCCGTCGCATGGAGGAAGCTCAGTGGCGCCCCCTGGTGTGACCTGGCTGTTTTGTGACTTTATAAATAACAAAAGCAAAACGTTGTTCTTTCTATTCCAACCTCATACCAGCCGACGCTTTAAAAGCTCCAGCGTGGGCCTTTAAATGTCGCAATGACTTCACTCTGCTGCCACTTCTGGTTCTTGCCTCACTAACGCGTCTCCAAACTGAAACAGGAAGCAACGCCTGGCCCGAGATAGCCGGAGTTATAAAGAGACCAGAGCGTAGTTTGAGGTCTGTCTGGCCTCGTTCTCCACTTTTACTCAAACCTTCCCTCACTGCTCCACAGCGCTTCGTCCCCGGCCACCGCAGGAACACGTCAGACTACAGCAGCGACAGCTCCAGCGCTGGAAACTCTCCCGAGACGCAGCATCACGTGAGTTCCAGCTCGTCCTGGTTCTTCTGCCGCCGCTCCGGGCCCTGTCCTGACCTGCTCTCCGTCTCCCCGTCAAGGCCTGCGGAGCCGCGAGGAGGCCCTATCACCTGACCTCCAGGTGGCTCCGCTATAACGTGGGTTCTCAGCTGGGTTAGCGCAGAGCATAGATAGCAGAGAGCAGCATCTATCTATGACTCCTGCAGCCAGGCAGCACGCTGCCCTCACAGCTCCTCAGGATGCTGCTTCTCCAGCTAGACCAGTGGTGGAGTCACTGCCAGCACCTCTCACCTGTCTGTCACCTGCAGCCATCAGACTGGAGGCTCTTCTCTCCACCTCCTCATTGCACTTCTCATCGCAGTAGAAAGCGCAGAGATGAAACTCCTGGTGGAGTTGCTTAGCATCTCTTCAAATACAGAATTGTCTCGTAGTTGACGACCAAATGGTGCGACCGTCTTTCTGAGTTGTCTAATTTTGGATGCAAACGCACATTCGTCTTCATGGGGTTTGCATTCAAAAGCGTCACCCATGCTGTGTCTACATTCAGGCTCTGCATCCTTGAAGCACGCATTTTGAGAGGAAGTTGCGTCCTTGCACTGCGTGAAGGCTCCTCCCAATTCCCAGAAGTCCTTAGGACCCTCCAGATGCTCCCTACTGTTAGCACCAAGGCTACACCGCTACTATCCTTCACCTCCTTCTGTATCCCAGGATGCTTTGCGTGCTGCTGCAAAGCATCATGGGATCCTGGGAAGTCGGCTGAAATTAGCGCCATCTACTGGCAAAGACACCACGTATAAATTGAAGTATTGAAATTTCACATCAAATATTCAGTTTTTAACGTAGGGTTTTTACTTATTTGAACATCAAACCAACCAATGGTTAGCTTGATGCTATGAAAACGTCACTTCCGGGGTTGGCCAGCAGGAGGGAACGGCGGTGAGGCAACCAGGAAATACGCCCAAGGCTAGACCGTCCCGGGTGGGTACCGGGGAGGCGGGGTTTGGTTGGTCCTTCTGGGCCGGGTCCTTGGAGGACGCAGACTGAGGACGCTCGGTTTGAAGGATGCAGACCCTGAGTTTAGACACAGCACTGGGTAGCTGCAGGCAGTACCACTGGCCAGCCCAGTCACAACCACTGCGTCCTGGCTGTGTGGAGCAGTAGGCTGGGAATCAGGACCACTGGTTCTGTTCAGATTTATTGATTTCACTCCTTGGTAAAAGCCGTCCATCCTGCACTTTATTGGTTGTTGGGTAAAAATATGTTCAATTAAAAGATTTCAATGCAATTTAAACATTCAGCTTATTTCTGATGTCTGTTGGGAAGCAGTTCAAACTGTGAGAACCATAGACGTTTTTAAAAGCCTGTTTTAAGTTGTGATTGACCACTGGCCTGTGAAGGTCATGACCCCAAGCACTGCGGGGGGGGGGCTCCTTTATTGTTCTGAATGGAACTTGGCAACACTACGTATGAGACAAACCTGCTGCCACTTTTCTTGGGAGTTTCTGGGCTTTTTCTTCGTTCATCTTCATCAGTCGTCATCACCACCAGCGTCCTCCAGTTTGTCTGAGTCTCCTCCCTCCGCTCGGCAGGGAACGCTGGCGTCAGGCCGTCTTTCTGCTGCTTGTCTTCAACATTTGGATCTCCTGCCGTCGACCTCTTCACCTCCTGACTTCCTGTCTTCCTCACGTTCCACGTTTCAGGTGCAGAACTTGGAAAAAGCCGGAATCCTCAACAAAACAAAAGTGTGTGAAAACGGAAAGAAAGTGAGGTGAGCTTGGCGGCCTTTTTGGGTTGTGGGGCGTCCCAGGTGACCTCTGACCCCGGCCCTCCTCATCCCTTGGTCACCCCTGTGCTCTGCTCTTTCAGGAAGAACTGGAGCCAGACGTGGACGGTCCTGCTGGGCGGCGTGTTGACCTTCCACAAAGACCCAAAGTCTGCAGCCACCGGCGCCTTGGTACGACGGCCAGCAGGGGGCCTCGCTGAGGGCAAACAGGCCTTGGTCTCTCAGTCTTGGGTTCCTTTCTGCGGAACAACGTCTCATTTTCCAGCTTCGTATTTTATTGGATATATTTTTCAGAACCGGTTCTCAGTAGCGAGCCATTTGTTCTGACATGCAAATCGCCCACGCTGCCTTCGCGTGTCAGCTGTGTGAGTCTGACTCACCTGCAGCACCTTCCAGTCACGTGAACGCAGCTTCATAACTCTGCCCCGCCCACTGAGTCTGACTCACTGGAGGTTGAAGCAAAACCAGACTGATGAGAATCTGAGGGGAAAGCAGTGAGGAAAGAACAAACACTCACAGACTCACAATGAGTCAAAGGGAACACAGCAGCGCTTCATCACGATGCAGATCTGTCAGAACAACGTCTCTGTTGCCCCCCCGGTTGACTTCTAACAAGATAAACGACTGCAACGAGGAGCCAGCCTGTTGAACGACTCCTTTCAAAGAGTCACGAGTCCCTGTGTGCCTGATGGATGAGCTTCACTCTGAAGGTGGATGCTGACGCTTTCTTTTCCCCACTCAGAACAAGACCAATCAGATCGTCCCAGAGTTCACGGTGGACCTGCGGGGGGCGACGTTGGGCTGGGCCTCCAAGGAGAAATCCAGCAAGAAGAACGTGTTGGAGGTGGGTGGAGGCCACAAACATCTCACACTGAGCTCAGGAGGCCGTTGACTCCCCCTGAACTTTTCTTTTCTCTCCTCCAGTTGAAAAGTAAGAGCGGAGTGGACTTCCTGGTCCAGTACGACACCGAGAGCATCATCAGCGACTGGTACAAAGTCCTGACCGACACCATCCGACAGCTGGTGAGTCCGTCGGCCCGACCGGTTCCTTCCGGTCTGTAGGACCTGGAACTTTGATGACCCGCTGTCGTCAAAAGCTACGTCCCAGCTCAGCTGTGTGGTCCAAAGCCACGTTGTTGTCATTGGATGCTGTGAGTTGGTGGGGATGAAGGAGTTCAGTGCAGCCGTGTCGCTGCTCCTCAGGAGTACCAGGAGCAGCGCTCTGACGAGGACGACGGCGAGCTGTACGAGAAGGTCGGCGCCCAGGATGGAGCAGCGCCAGGAGACAAGTTTGGCAGCGGCGGAGACAAGCGGCGCCGTAAGTCTGACGTCATCATCATCACCATCATCTTCATCATCTTCATCATCTTCATCACCATGCCATCTCCTCCTCCAGCCACGAGGCCCAGCGTGGTTCACTCGTCCAGCTCGGTGGGGGACAGCGACCCCAAGAAGGTTCGCACCAAACTGATGAAGTTCCTGATGAAGCGGCCGACGCTGCAGTCGGTCAAGGAGAAAGGATACATCCGAGGTCGGAGTCCCCGCCTTCACGCAGGCCACGCCTTCTGCCTCCCGCAGCGTTTCCATTGGCTGTTTGCTGCCTGCTTCTCATCTTCTCCTCCCCCCTGCAGACAACGTCTTTGGCTGCCACCTGGGGGAGCTGTGTGCACAGGAGCGGACGACAATCCCACGTTTTGTGGAGAAGTGTGTGAAGGCGGTGGAGCGGAGAGGTAGCGCTGCCGGCTGCTGTTGTGTGTGTGTGTGTGCTGTTGCCGCGTGTGTTGCTGTGACGGTGCTGTGTGTGTCTGCGCGGCAGGTCTGGACATCGACGGGCTGTACAGAGTCAGCGGGAACCTGGCCGTCATACAGAAGCTCCGCTACAAAGCCGACCACGGTACGTTGACGCTGCGGCCTCGCGTAAGTGCTGCAGCGGCGCCCCCTGCTGCCCTCTGACACGCCGCGCACCCTTGCTGTGTCCCCACACAGAGGAGCTGGACCTGGAGGACGGCCAGTGGGAGGATGTGCACGTCATCACCGGCGCCCTCAAGCTGTTCTTCCGGGAACTTCCGGAGCCGCTCTTCCCCTACAGCCACTTCAACAGGTTCATCACAGCCATCAGTGAGCGACTCCTGCTGCAGCTCCGCCCACAGGGCAGCCGCCTGCCTCTCACCTCCCACCGTGCTCAGATATGAAGTCGCACTCATCCTCTTCTTCTCCTCAGGAATCCCTGATTACAACACAAAGCTGTCGTGCATCTACGAGCTGGTGAGGTCACTTCCTCATCCAAACCACGACACCATGAAGCTCCTTTTTGGCCATTTACGCAGGTGACCGCAGCCGCTGGCGCCCACTTCCTGTTTGCCCCTGCAGCGGTTGGCGGAAGGCCTCACGTGTTCCTCCCTCTCTCCGACAGGTTGATTCACTACGGCGACAACAATCGCATGACTGTGCAGAACGTGGCCATCGTCTTCGGCCCCACGCTGCTCAGGCCAGAGACGGAGTCGGCCAACATCACCATGTTCATGGTCTTCCAGAACCAGATCGTCGAGTTCATCCTCAACGAGTACGAGCGCATCTTCCACTGAGGCTGCGACTCCGGTCTGAGCCAGTAGGGGGCAGGTCTGGGCTCAGAGGAGAATAGAGAAGATCCCATCGCTTTGGCCAGAATATTTGAAGGCGCGTCGCCGCCGTTCCCACTGACTCTGCTGAAGGTCGGCACCGAGGTCCTCGGCAGGACCTCCGGGCCGGAAGCAGAACTGGGCCAGACCGGTTCTGTTCTGTGTCAGGGCGGAGGTTTGCACCAGAATGAATCTGTGTCTTCACCCCACAAGTCACTTTCTGCAGATGACAAATGTTGGTTTGTTTGCAGTCGTCTGAACCGAGGTGATGTTTGTCTGAGTCAGAAGACCAAGGATTGCTTCCATCTTTATTTTTTAGGAAAGTCTGATGCTGTTTAAATATTGTCTGACTTTGGAAACTGCAGTTTGTTACACACAGCAATAACAGAGATTGAGTTCTAACCCTGTGATTTTATTGTACGGTGTCTTTCACCTGCAGATTTTACTGTAATACAGAAATGTACAGAAGACTTAATATAGTATTTTGCTGCACTAGGTTTTGACATTGTGTACTTCTGCAAGCTGTAGACGGTCTTCCACTGAATTGTAACACATTGTTGAACATGGAAAGACTAGTCGTGTGTTGTTTTGGCTTTCAAATCATTGAGGCTGTGAAACATAAAAATAATTCTGGAAATGAATCATGACCTGTATATAGAATAAGATGATATAGTTGTAGAGGTATCGATATATAAATAGGAGAGAGGGTGTAACAGTAATAAAAAATAACTTTGTAAAAAAAAAAAGTGGCAGTTTTTCCCCTAATTTTTATAGAATAAATAGAGTTATTTTTGATGACGTAAAGACCGACAGTTGAAATCATTCAACTGAACTACAACCTAGTGTGTGTGTGTGTGTGTGTGTGTGTGTGTGTGTGTGTGTGTGTGTGCGCGCGAGTCTAATTTATTTTATTTTGTTGCTTCACGCTCGTTCACGATGATAATTATGATATATTTGTCGTTTTTGGGTCGTTGTTTATATTTAATTTAATTTCAAACATCTTTTTTTTGTTGTTGTTTGGCACCTCGTAAAGTACGTCCGTATGATTCATCGGAGCCATTTGAGTGTCGGACGCGTTTCCGGAAGCTGTCAGCAGCGAACACAGCGGTAGCTGCGATGAGTTTTGAGTGGCCCTGGCAGTATAACTTCCCGCCGTTTTTTACGTGAGTAGATGTTGTTTTCTGGAGCGCAGAACTGCGAACCGTTTGCTGCTCAGACTGGGTTCGTTTCCGACTCGGTTTACTGGATGTCCACACGTTTGATTTGCGAGCTGCCGTAATATTAGCTGCTCAACTACCTAGCGGGCGGCTACGGAAGTGCAGTAGTTTCACCTCCTTGTGGTTTGTTGTGATTATGTGACGGCGGCATCATTTCAGTGCTTTGGTCGTCGTTGTTAAAGGCGCAACAGACTTTACACACACTGTAGTGTGTTTTAGCAGCATGCTCAGTTTAGCTCAGTTTAGCTCGGGTTAGCTCGGGCTAGCCCAGGCTTGCATGTCCAGGTGTCAGTCGGCTCAGCTGTCGCCTCTCTCAGCAGAACATTGTGTGTTTCGCCAGCTAATAGTTACAAGCGGTTGGCCTCGTTTCCACAGGTTAACTGCTGCGGTAGGTTTCTTCGACGAGCTCGCGCTTCTTTGATCAGAACAGCCGATAATAGTGTGGAGAAGATTGATTGTGATGTTTGAGAGTTGATGTAAAAACCAGGCGAACGGTCCAACTTCCGGCTCAAGTATAGACCAGCGTTAGCTCGGTTTAGACTTGACAAAGAAAATCAAACCAGCGGGGAGATCTCATAGCATAACACTGGGTCACTGTATCAACAAAACTATTATCGTGTTTTTGATATTGGCCCGCATTGAAAACAAACAGAACATGATGTCATAATCCGGTCTTCATGCTCAGTGACGTCATCAAAAACTAATCAAGGCTCGAGCTGCTGTTTACATCCGACTGGCTGAGTTATTGAACTGGACCCAGGCCAGTTTGCAGCAGTTTGCTCACTTCCTGTGTGCTGGATGATGATGATGATGACGATGACGAAGGTGGTTCTCTCTGCTGTCTGTCAGGCTGCAGCCCAATGTTGACACCAGACAGAAGCAGCTGGCGGCCTGGTGCTCGCTGGCGCTGTCGTACTGCCGCCACCACAAGCTCTACACCCTGGACCTGATGGAGGCTCAGGAGAGCCCCGTGTTCAACAACAAGAAGATAGAACGTATCCCCACACCCGTCCTCCCCTGGCCCCTCGCTCCCCTGACTGGAGGCAGTGGTGCAGGTGTCCGGTGGGATGTGAAGTCCTGGTCTTCAGAACCTCGGCTGTCGGCCCTGTTGTTGTGTCACTGCCTCTGGGCTGCTCGCCAGCCTCAGGTTCTTCTGGAAGCACCTCGGCTCAGGCTGATCTCCAAGCAGTTTGCTGTTGAAAGGGACGACTGCAAAGTTTATGCGTTAAAAATATGTTTTTTTTTAAGTTGGAGTGATGATTTCCTAAGTGATGCAGGAGGATTTAACATTTGTGTTTTTATGTAACTGCAGCAGAATATGAGGGGAAAGTGTTCTGTGTTGCTTTTAACTGGTTTTAATGGAGGATGATGATGATGATAGAAGTCCTGTGAATGTCGCTCATCCTCATGGCCGCTTCTGACTTCAACCTAAAGGTGCAGGCTGCCGTTCACTCAGAATATTTGTGATCCCATAAATGATCCTGGCTGCTGTTTTCCAACCTTGAGTTGCTTGAACTTAACCGACTCCTCAGGAAAACTGTCGCTGGAGGCCATTCAAGTGGTGTTTGAGGAGCTGAAGAAAAAAGGTACGGTTGTTTCGCTCTCTCCTGAGGCAGAATCTTCTCAGACAGGTTTCAACCCCAGCGCCGTCTCATCTCAGGGAACCTGGAGTGGCAGGACAAGAACAAGAGCCGCTGCCTGGTCATGTGGAGGCGGCCGGAGGAGTGGGCCAAGGTCATCTACCAGTGGGTGAGTCTGAGGAGCGAGAAGACCAGGAGCAAGTCCTCGTTCCTCTCAATCCTCACTGAGCAGCTTAGAGAAGGCAGCAAGTTTCCAGAGTCGTTGAGATCCAGATATGAAATATTGATGAAAATAATATCATATTGAAGCCAGCGTAATTCATCAGGCACTCACTGATCCTTGGAGAGAGGCGGCAGCGGCTGCTGCTGCTGCTGCTGCTGCTGCTACCGCTACCTCAGTCACTTGCTGTCATTCACCCTGCAGGTCTCCAGGAACGGGATGGTCAACACTGTCTTCACTCTCTACGACCTCTCCAACGGCGACGACACCGAGGGGGAAGGTAGGAGGAGCGCGCGCCGGCTGGGGCTCTGTGATTGGCCGGGCAGCCGCCGACTGACTTCCTGCTTCCTGCTTCCTGCTTCCTGCTTCCTGCTGCAGAGTTCCACGGCCTGGAGGAGTGGATGCTGCTGCGCTCGCTGCAGGCGCTGCAGAACGAAGGCCGAGCCGAGATCATCACCACGGACGACGCCAAGGGGGTCAAATTCTTCTGAGGACCGGCCACACACACACACACACACACACACACACACATGCAAGACCACCAAGACAACCAGTCTTATGGTTTCAGGGGGGAAGTATTTGAGGTGACACCATGTGCAGTGACTCTGTCAGGCCACAACGTTCTTGTATATATGTGAGATTTTTACCCATTGTAGTCAATCCTTAATGACCACCTGGACCGTTAGCTCAGAGGCTCCGCCCCCATCTCGACAGTCCCGCCTCCACGTCAACGGCACCGGGGGGAGCAACGCTAGGAGTTCTGTCCCCTTTGGAGAGTGAATGTTTCCAGAAGAAGGAGAAGGTTGAGGTGGTCCTGGTGTTTGGAGAGTGGAGGTGGACTGAGGAAATGTTGCTGACATCCACTTGCTGTGCAGTCGCTGCTGTCTGTCAACTTCCAGCTTCCTTTTTAAATCCTCTGTCAGATTAAAGCTGAGTTCTTTTTATAAAACTGTGTCTGGATTCTTCTCGCCTGATGGCCTCCTGCAGCTGCTGTCGCGGGCCCGTGCAGTGACGTCAAGTCCCCGCGGTGTGGCGCTGTTATCTGTCATCGGTTACAGCGGCGGCACACCGCCCTCTACGGGACGGGTGCGGCCACTGCACCGCTCACTCCCCTTTTTCCACTCGGCCTCCTTGTGCAACACAACAGTACTGCACACACTCAGCATTCACTGGAAGATCCAGCAGGTGGCGCTGGTTAACCGGTGAATCTCCAGCAGGTGGCGCTGGTTAACCGGTGAATCTCCAGCAGGTGGCGCTGGTTAACCGGTGAATCTCCAGCAGGTCATTTTGTCCGCGTTTCAACCGCGTTTCAATTGAGCGGAAACTTCCTGCTGGGAACCGGAAGCACAGCCGGGAAACCTGCGTGACTGCCGACCGTCTCCCTGCCTCCCGCAGCGGATTAGATTAGAAGAGCGCGACAGGGGCGCGTGAGCGTGCAAAAAGGGTTGTCAGGTGATCCTTCAATGACCTGTTGCGGATCAAACAGCTGTGGGAGGAGTCGGTGGCTGGCGCGCTCCCGGTGCGCGCAGGACGCGCGGCGCTCCAGAGGACGGTGGGTGCAGTATATGAGGCGGTGATGGCTCAGGAGCAGCAGCAGCAGCAGCAGCAGCAGCAGCTCTGCGATGAGTGACTGCACCGAGTCCGCCGTGGCTGCAGCTGAACTCGGCTCTTCAGACCGCTGACACCACGGAAAGTGGCGCCGAGGCCGACTGGAGTCGGACTGGAGGCTGTAGGTGACGCCGCTCCGCTACTTTGTATTTCTTCACTCCCAGCTTCTGAATCCGGAAGGTGTCGGAGCCGCCGTCATGTCCCACGCGCAGCTCCAGATGGCAGCGCGCGCCTTCCCGCTGCTGTCCTCCCTGGACGGGGCCGAGGACTGCCTGTCCCGGGTCCCGTCCGCGCTGAGGACCCAGCACGGGCTGGGTGCGCGGAGGAACTCGTACGGGCTGCAGAAGATCAGCATGGACGTGGACTCTCCACTGTACAGTGGCGTGCTGTCCAAGGCCATGTCCTGGTCAGCGGAGAACATCCCGAGCCTGGCCGAGTCCAGGGCAGAGGAGGAGGAGGAGGAGGAGGAGGAGGAGGAGGAGGAGTGAAGACAAGGGGCCAGTTCCCCACCGCCGGCACCGCCGGCTCCAACACCGAGCCCGAGCCCGAGTCCGAGTCTCTGGCCGCAGGGTGGGACCCCCCGCAGACACCCGCACGGGACGGCAGCTCGGAGTCTGAGGGGGAAGTTGACAGCAGACACCGGCGCAAGGTCCCGTCCAGCGTCAGGTTGGACACCCGCTGGGAGCAGGAGGAGAAGGAGGACGTGGAGACCAAAGCGGTGGCCACCTCGCCAGAAGGAAGGTACCTCAAGTTCAACATCGAGATCGGACGAGGCTCCTTCAAGACCGTCTACAAAGGCCTGGACACGGAGACCACGGTGGAGGTGGCCTGGTGCGAGCTGCAGGTAGGAGGCCGTGCTGGACTGGTCCACTGGTGCAGTGGTCCAACTGGACCGGTCCAGTGGGCCACTGGACTGATTCACAGGTCCACTGGTTCAACTGAACTGGTCTGCTAGTCCACTGGACTGGTTCACTGGTCCACTGGTCCACTGGACTGGTTCACTGGTCCACTGGTCCACTGGACTGGTCCCCTTTACTGGTCCTGCCAGTGTCTCTGTCCATCTTTCACTTCTGTCTAAACCCTCAGTTCTGGAAGTATACCCTCTATGACGTCACAAAGGGCGCTCATACCTCTCCCCCACACCCCCAGCAAGGTGTTGGCTCCGCCCCCTGTGACAACCCTTGTTTTTGTCTCCTTCCAAAGATGTGGAAGGTCCAACAAAGCCTAGTTTTTTAGTAGGGGGCCGTGAACGTCGGGCTAACTTTTGTGTTTGACTGGACGAGGGACCGCGGCCTGAGGTGAGGCCGGCTGCTGGTCCACTGGTTTTGACTGAGGCCACGCTGGTGCGTTGTCAACGGGAGACTCAGTTTCCCTCTCAGCTCGTCAGTGGACGTCAGCCTTCTAATCTTCCGACTATTTTCCCCGCTGACCTTGACGCCGGGCTGCGCCAGGCGTGGTCATGGTTACCGGGTCGTCCCGCCAGCCGCCAGCTCGGCCCGGAGGTCTCGGCCCGCCGCCGTCCTGCTAATCTGTGTTTTCATTGAGCTCAGCTCACTGGAGGAGTTCCTCAGTGCTGCCAGCTGATTGGAGGCAGAGGAGAGGGGAGGCATTCTGGGAGCTGGCTCCGCTGCCGCATGTCAACACAGACACACACAGACACACACACACACACACACACACACACACACACACACACACGGTGTGAGCGACTCCCAGCAGCTGCTGGAGGATTTAAAGGTTTAAGCTTCAAGTCTCAGTGTGTGTGTGTGTGTGTGTGTGTGTGTGTGTGTGTGTGTGTGTGTGTGTGTGACGTCTGTTCATGTCTGCCGGCTGCTAACACCGCTAACACCGCTAACACCGCTAGCACCTCTCAGGTGTGATGCTGCTTCACTTCCTGTGGCTGCTCTCCAAACCTCCTCCTCCTCCTCAGGCTGCTGGTCACACCTGCTGGTGACCAGCAGCTCTCAGGTGACCGGGTGACAGCACCTGTCTGTCTGTCTGTCTGTCTGTCTGTCTGTCTGTCTGTCTGTCTGTCGGTGGTGCAGGGCGGCTGTAAACAGAGGGCGAAGTCGATCATCATTTGCCCAGGATGAGTTGAGACAGAAGAGCGAGTTTACAGCGAGGATGTTGACGGTGCCACCTACAGGCAGCAGGTGGCCGCGTGCTGACTGTGACAGTGAGAGGGTCACTGACTGGAGGGGAGGGTAGCGGGTGGAGGGGGGTCAGATGGAGGCCCACCTGTCGTCACCACAACACACAACAGCTTGTTTTGGGCTGGAAGTCAGAGGAGCCGATGTCCCTGCACAGGTACAACATCCCCAGGCTGGGGCGGGTGAGGGAGGTGGGGGAGGGGCGGGAGGATGACGGAGGTGGGGGAGGGGTGGGGCCTCAGCGGCTCCGTCCAGCAGCAGGCCGGCTCAAGTGCGCAGCGGCGGCGGTGGCGCTGCTGAGCTCCTTAATCGGCTCCTTAATGAGCTTAAAGGTTCCCATTGTTGACACGACCTGCGGTGACAGGTTGACCTCAAAGCAGCTCCGCCCCCTCCCGCTGCCCCACCGGCCCCTCCCCCCTCCCTCCCTCCGCTGCTCCGAGTGTCCTTGGGCTGTTGGTGGCAAAACAGAGGCACCCTGCAGTGTTGACAGTGGGTAGGAGGGTGTGACCCTTGGGAGGGTGGAGCCTAACCGGCCCTGAGGCGGGAGGGGGCGGAGCCTCGTCCAGGAGCTGTTTGCACCTGCTGCACCTCTGTGGGTGGAGCTCTAGGCGGCGGCCAGCACCAAGTGTACTAAAAGTACACAATGCACCCAGATCCTCCCTGACATGTAACACAATGTAACACTGTGTAACACAATGTAACACAATGTAACACTGTGTAACACAATGTAACACAATGTAACACTGTGTAACACAATGTAACACAATGTAACACTGTGTAACACTGTGTAACACCAGCCGGCTGCTCTTACAGGGAGGGCTGAGCTCAACTCCGACTCCCTCTCTGTGTTTCTCAGTGGCCACAGAATCTTTTCCCCAGCTGCGTCGTCCCTCAGTAACTGGGCCCAGAGTTTGGGAAGGAATCTTTCAGATCCGCGCTGCTGGATTGGATCTGCTCCACATCTGACCAGTCGCCCCAGTTTGTTCACTGCCTCGTGAGAAAATTATCTCCAGTGCTGAGTTTATCCCAAAGGGATAGGAATTTTTGTGGCTTGAAGCAGAGGAGGCTCGACTGCCTCCCTCATTTCTTCTTCTTCTTCTTCTTCTTCTGGTTGGTTGTATGGAGGTGATGGACATTTGAATTGTCCTGGTCCAGTCTTTGCAGGCTGTTAAAACCAGTCTGGTCTCGAGTCTAACGAGGCCGGCTCTGGTTTAAGCCTGTAGTTTAACTTTAAACTGTGGGAAAAAAAAACCAAGAGAAAAGTGTTCCCAGGTGGCCGTTGCCCAGCAACCCCACCACTGGCAGTGCACTGGCAGTGCACTGGCCTCTAGCTGCCACATAAACTGTCCTTTGAAGGAAATGTGAGCTGATAAGGATTTGATAAGATATCACAAAGACTTTACGACTTCCCTCTTTGCTGACAGAGTGGTCGGTGGCGTGGTGGAAGCTGCCGAGCTGAGGCCTCTGGCTGCGAGCTGCTCAGTGAGCAGAGGGGAAGTTTGAGCTGAGCAGCTTCTCACCGACTGCTGCTGCTGCTGCTGCTGCTGCTGCTGCTGCTGCTGCTGCTGCTGCTGCGACACCCAGCCAACACACGTGTGGCTCGTGTTGTCGTCCTTTGCATTTAGCGTCAGAGATCAGCGTCAGATTTTCTCTCTGGTCATTTATAAAGTCATTTCTGGGAAGAGCGGTGTTGACTGAAGCCCTCTTTGTTCACCCTCTTCTTCTGCAGATGATGATGTGGTCGGCCTCAGCTGGGCTGCAGCTTCTAGAATAGCGTGCGAGCTAAGACCAGGAAAACCTCTAAACGCAGCGTCAGGACGCTGCTTGCTTGCTTATTTTCATCAGCTCAATGTCTGGACATGATGTAGGGCGGAGTCAGGTGACATCACCGCCGCACTGTTGCCACTGCGTGTTGCCACAGTGAGCTCAGAAGGCTGCAGGTGTGTCTGCAGTGGGGGCAGTACGATTTTAGAAGAAGAAGAAGAAGAGGAAGAAGAAGAAGAGGAGGCTGCAGATGTCTGATGATGATGATGATGAAGGTGTCTGCTGTATCCAGTGCAGCAGACCTGTGGCTCCTCCCACTTCCTGTCCGACTGTCTGCTGCTTCCTCCCCAGGACTCTCCACTCGGTCGTTCTGTTCTTTCCGCTAACGCTCCCAGTCACACAGTGTTGGTGACACGATGCCCTCAGCTGAGTGGAACCGAGTCTTTCAAAATAAAAGCACTGCCTCAAAATCAGTGACTTTTCCTCTGAAAGCGTCTCTGAAGGTTTTACACCCTGGTGGTGTTCAGTGGTGGAGGCTGATGAGCATCTTCTTCATCTTCCAGCTGCCAATCCCTGGAAGAACAAAACCAACCCTCCTCTTCATCGTCTCATCATGTGATCGGCTGCAGCCCACTGATTGGCCCGCAGCTCACGTGTGTCTCCAGAGGGAGACACGTGGTCGGCCTCCATCTTGGCCCTGAACACAGCCCAGGCTGTGTGTGTGTGTGTGTGTGTGTGTGTGTGTGTGTGTCTGTGGCCAGTGTAAACCTGCTGCCATCAATGGCTCGACCTGTTTCACCGTCTGACATCAACAAGCAGCAGCGTTGTGTGTTTTCTCAGTCAACACAAACTTTGTGTTTGGTGTGTGTGTGTGTGTGTGTGTGTGTGTGTGTGTGTGTGCGACCTGCTGCTGCATAAGTTCACCTCCATCTTCTTCCAGCCCAGAAGAGACGTTCTATTTTTTGTCAAAGGCGGAACTAAAAATATTCTTTGTTGGCTGAAGTTGCTGTTACCGCCGTCCATCTCTCCTGTTACCTCCTTCCTGTGATGACATCACTTCCTGGGGCTGATCTGCTCTGGTTCCAGTGGACCCATGTCCTGAGACTGAGACCTCAAACAGTCCATTTTACTGCGTTACTGTCAACTGAAATTAGCGCCATCTACTGGCAAAGACACTTCGTATAAATTGAAGTATTGAAATTTCTCATCAAATATTCAGTTTTCAACGCAGGGTTTTTACTGATTTGAACATCCAACCAACCAATGGTTAGCTTGATGCTATGAAAACGTCACTTCCGGGGTTGGCCAGCAGGAGGGAACGGCCGTGACGCAACCAGGAAATACGCCGAAGGCTAGACCGTCCCGCGTGGTGACTGGGGAGGCGGGGTTTGGTTGGTCCTTCTGGGCCAGGTCCTTTGGAGGACGCTTCCTTCCAGTTGAGACACAGCCACTGCATCCACAAATCAGCTCCGCAGCAGAGTTCTCTTTGATTGGCTCTTCTCAGAGCCCGCCCACCTGTGTCACCTTTGTTACGCAACCAAGGCTGTAGAAACACACTCAAGGCACAAACACGCTGAGGAGGCACCATAAGACCAGAGGAACCTGAGGAACTTGCCCCAGTAAGACTTCCCACCCAGGCTGTTCCAGGATAATTCCTGGAACAGCCTGTAGGACAATTCATAAATGTGACCCAGAGGAGGAGCCAATGAGGAAACTCCCTGTGCGACAACAACAACATCTTCTCTAAGTGTTCCTCGTGTCACTCGCTCTCACTATAATCAGCTTCTCCGCAGCGGCACATGACAATGATGACGATGATGATGATGATGATGATGATGATGATGATGATGATGATGATGAAAGGCTGCTGTCCTCGCTGACTGTTCCAGAAGACAGACGCACATCATCACGTGGCAGGACGACGTGTTTTGACACACAACCTTCTGCAGCAAGCAGCAGCAGCAGCGAGAAGGTTGCTGGGAGTTTGAGTTTCTCCAGCTCACACACACACACACACACACCTCAGCAGACACACACACACACACACACACACACTCTCAGGCCTCCTTGACCCATCTCCATCACAGTGTTACAGAAGAAGCTCCTGGCTGCTGCACAAAGGCAGCACTGTGTGTGTGTGTGTGTGCGACGCCCCCCAGTGAGCCGCTGTGGTTTTGCACTGAATTCACTTCATGGAGACATAAATGGCAGCGGAATGACGCCGTGCTGTTTGCCGCTCCTGTACAAAGGTTCCAGACAAAGACGCAGTGAGAGGTCCCAGTGTGCCGAGCAGCAGAAGATAAACAGCAGGGACGTCCGCAGGTGTCCAGAATATGAGAGCAAACACAGCAGAAGGTGAATCTGTTCATCTGTCCCTCAGACTGGTGATGCAACACGTCACAGTAATTTTAGCAGTGCTGCTGCCGCAGGTCTGCGGGCTAATAGGGCTCAGCACGTAGCCGCACAATCAGCGTTGGCTCTCAGGGTCCAGAATCTGCAGTTTGGCCTTTTGTCCATCACAGCACATCGTCAGACCACAGCCACTCACTGGAGGCCCACTGGTCTGTACTGGGGGCCCACTGGTCTGTACTGGGGATCCACTGGTCTCCACTGGAGGTCCACTGGTCTTTACTGGAGGCCACTGGTCTCTACTGAAGGCCCACTGGTTTCTACTTGGACCTTCTGGTCTCTACTGGAGGTCCACTTGTCTCTACTGGAGGTCTACTGGTTTCTAATGGGACCCTCTGGTCTCCACTGGAGGTCCACTAGTTTCTACTTGGACCCTCTGGTCTCTACTGGAGATCCACTGGTCTTTACTGGAGGCCAGTGGTCTCTACTGAAGGCCCACTGGTTTCTACTTGGACCCTCTGGTCTCTACTGGAGGTCTACTGGTCTTTACTGGGGGCCCACTGGTCTCCACTGGAGGTCCACTGGTCTTTACTGGAGGCCACTGGTCTCTACTGAAGGCCCACTGGTTTCTACTTGGACCTTCTGGTCTCTACTGGAGGTCCACTTGTCTCTACTGGAGGTCTACTGGTTTCTAATGGGACCCTCTGGTCTCCACTGGAGGTCCACTGGTCTCCACTGGAGGCCCACTGGTCTGTACTGGGGGTTCACCGGTCTCTACTGGAGATCCACTAGTTTCTACTTGGACCCTCTGGTCTCTACTGGAGATCCACTGCTCTTTACTGGAGGCCACTGGTCTGTACTGAAGGCCCACTGGTCTCTACTGAAGGCCCACTGGTTTCTACTTGGACCTTCTGGTCTCTACTGGAGGTCCACTTGTCTCTACTGGAGGTCTACTGGTTTCTAATGGGACCCTCTGGTCTCCACTGGAGGTCCACTGGTCTCCACTGGAGGCCCACTGGTCTGTACTGGGGGCCCACTGGTCTCCACTGGAGGTACACTGGTCTTTACTGGAGGCCACTGGTATCTACTGGAGGTCCACTTGTCTCTACTGGAGGTCTACTGGTCTCCACTGGAGGCCCACTGGTCTGTACTGGGGGTTCACCGGTCTCTACTGGAGATCCACTAGTTTCTACTTGGACCCTCTGGTCTCTACTGGGGGTCTACTGGTCTTGAGTTCCCAACCCAAATGCAGTGCCCCCTCAGTCCTCCGGTGGTGAGCTTGACCTTTGACCCCACTCTTGGTTGGTTCATCTCCTCAAAGAGGCTCAGAGGAAGCAGAAAAACAGTTCCTGCTGCACCGAGCTGAGATGCAGCTTGTGTGACCTGTTCAGTCACATGATTGGTCCATTCGTCTCGCTGCTCTTGGTCGCTGCGCTTGTTTTTTTCCCCCCCTCTCTCTTCTGTTTTCAGTTTTTCCAGCTGAACTCGAGCCGACCTTGGCTGTGTCGTCTACTGATCCTCGGTTCCTCCGCTGCAGGAAGTAGTGCCTGAGTGAAACACAGCGCTGTGGTTCCACTGGCTGGACACTGCCTGCAGTACACACACTGACCTGCAGGAGGCCCCTCCCACTACACCCACTTCCAGCCACTTCTCGTCCCGCAGATCTCAGCGCCTTGAGCGCCCCCTGCTGGTGTGGGCTGGCATGACGGAGTACATCTCCTCAAGCTGCAGCACTTATGTAACAGCAGCACTTCTGTTCTGTTTCTGTGTGTGTGTGTGTGTGTGTGTGTGTGTGATGCCATTAGGTCTGATTGAGACCTACTGGAGTGAAGTGTGAACATTGTGATCCTTCCATGTGAACGTTGTTTGTCTGCTTGCAAATCACGCTGCCATCAAATGACACCAATGACTCAACCATCAGACTCGCACTTGTTTCCAACTGTTTGGTTTTATTAGATTTTATTTATTAGATTTTCTGCCTGACTCACCCTGACTCACCCTGACTCACCCTGACTCACCAGGACTCACTGACTCACCAGGACTCACCGACTCTCTCCTGGATCTTTTCCAAAATGCCTCAGCCGTCCGTCCGCACGCTCAGATTTCTAAAATTGTGCAACAGGCCGTGCCAGGGCTGTGGCTCCGCCCCCCCCTGCGCTGGAATGCGGCGAGGAGGTCATGCTGCTCCGGCAAGCAGGTGACGGTCGGCAGGAGACCCTCGGCTGCTGCTGGCGGGGGGGCAGATGTTGTCCTGCTTGGATACACAAACGCCGGCAGATGTTCCTCAACCCATAAACCCAGTGACTCATTGACCTGCAGTGGAGAAGGTGGAGAGAAGCTCCTCCTCCTCCACCTCCTCCACCACCACTCTGGACCTTCAGCTGCTCCTCCACAAGGAGGAACGTCTGCTGCCCCCTGGACTGTGGAAGCAGCACTGCAGCGGCTGAAGGGAGCCTTCAGCCAGCGGGAGGCACAGAAGAGTCTTTGTGGGTCCGGGATGGTTTCAGGCTCCGTCTTGGGGAGCCAGTGTGATCATGTGACCTGCAGGTCACCCAGATGGAGCGACCTGCGGTTTCAGACGGGCGGCAGATGATTGGTGGAGGCCGCCGCCGCCGCCGTCAGGAGGCGCCCGTGGTTGTGGAATGTTGTGTTTGTTGTCGCCCACTTATGTAACTGGAACTGTCAACTCAAACAACATCTCTCTGGTTGACACAACAAGGCCAACTGCAAGGTCCATTTAGTCACGGCGGTGAGGTCACATGACCTCCGTCCTCAGAGCTTCTGGCCCCGCCCTCGCAGTTAGCCCGCTGCTTACAGCCTCCTTCTGCTCACACTCAGGCTGTTTGGAGGGAGACAGAAAGAAGGCCCAAGGTCTCAGTGGGCGGAGCCAACACCTGGCTTGGGGGGCGTGCTCATTATTAACCTTGGTAGAGGTAGGAGGACCTTTTGTGACATCACAGGGGGTTGGTTTTGAGTGTGATGGACAGGACGGAGACGCTGGTTAGTGGCAGTAAAAGACTCAGTTTGATCCACTTCCTGTTTGTGTCTGTGTGAACCAGCTGATCAAACTGTCAATCAAACTGTCAATCAAACTGTCAATCCAACTGTCAATCAAACTGTCAATCCAACTGTCAATCCAACTGTCAATCAAACTGTCAATCAAACTGTCAATCTAACTGTCAATCAAACTGTCGATCAGCTGCCTTCCTGCTGCGACCTCGGAGCTTCTGCACAGAGGAGCTTCTAGAAGCAGCAGCAGTAGAGCAGTAAATGGTGCTGAGTTCATTCTTCTCATCCACGTGGTGCTGACGTTCACTGTAGTTTCTGGTCTGGGATCAGTAAGGTTGACCTTGACCTTGGCATCCAGAAAGATCCCCAGGTCCTCTTTGCAAAGTTTCCTCCCTAACGGCTGAGTTTCCGGCAGCAGACCCGGAAGCTGACCAAGGCGGAGCGGCAGCGTTTCAGCGAGGAGGTGGAGATGCTGAAGGGGCTGCAGCACCCCAACATCGTCCGCTTCCACGACTCCTGGAAGTCCACGGTGAAGGGCCACAAGTGCATCCTGCTGGTGACGGAGCTCATGACCTCCGGGACCCTCAAGACGTGAGTTCTGGCCTGGCCTGCTGCTCCGCTGCTTCACTGCTGGAGACACGGAGGAGCTCCTCAGGAGGACCTACCTTCTTCTGCTGCACTCAGCCCCTCCCCGCTGGTCTTTCAGGTACCTGAAGAGGTTCAAGGAGATGAAGCTGAAGCTGCTGCAGCGCTGGAGCCGTCAGATCCTCAAGGGGCTCCACTTTCTGCACACCCGCACGCCTCCCATCATCCACAGGGACCTCAAGTGTGACAACATCTTCATCACCGGCCCCACCGGCTCGGTCAAGATAGGAGACCTGGGACTGGCCACACTGAAGAGCGCCTCCTTTGCTAAAAGTGTCATTGGTGAGTTCCCAAACATCTCCATCATCTTCATCAGTCACAGGTTGGATAACGGCAGAAAAGAAATGGGCGAGCAGGAAGATCACGAGCATAGGGAACATCAGGAACATCGGCAGGACCATCAGTAGAAACATCAGTAGGAACATCAGTAGGAACATCAGCAGGAACATCAGTTGGAACATCAGTAGGAACATCAGCAGGAACATCAGTAGGAACATCAGTAGGAACATCAGGGACATTGGTGGGAACATCAGTAGGAACATCAGTAGGAACATCAGTAGGAACATCAGTAGGAACATCAGTAGGAACATCGGTAGGAACATCAGTAGGAACATCAGTAGGAACATCAGTAGGAACATCAGCCACAGTCTCAGACTGAAGTTATTCTGTTTCCTGTTGTCCCTGCTGGAAACTGAGCTGATCAGAAACAGAGACGTCCTGACCGACTCTCAGTCTCAGCTCATCTTGTTTGAAGGACTCATTTAGAATCAAACCTCCAGATCAGCCTGGACTCAATGATCAGGACTAGAACAACGACTCCTGGCAGCAGAACACCCATGCAGAACCTTTATTGTGGCGTACACAATGCTAGGCTAGCTAGCAGAAGTCTAGAGTTGGCGCTAGGAGGGAGTGGAGACAAGAGGCGGCTTCGTGGTTTCATGTGTATCTTATATACACGTAATAATATATATTAGATATTATTAGAAATTATACACAGTGAGCGAAAATGAAATTAAACTATTAAATTAGAATGGCCATTTACAGCAGGCCAGCTGGTGGCGCTAGTGCTGTGGAGCTGTTGTGGCTCTCCAGTCGTTCCCCATTGCTGGAGCCGCAACATAGACATTAGCTCATGCTAACCTCAGCTAGCACAGGCAGAGGCTGCCGTGCTGAGCGAGGCCGGTCAGCGCGGAGAGGGAGTGGGCGGGGCCCCCTGCTGGTCGGTAAACAGAGCTGTTTGCCAAAACACGCTTTGACGCGTGGACCGGCAGCGGGCGGCTGTTGTGTGAACACGGCGGCTACATACAGGTGCAACATCTGCCGGAACACGGCAACAACACGCAACAGGTGAGAGGGCGGGGCTGACGCTCGCCTTCCACTTCCTGCCCAGGAACTCCGGAGTTCATGGCCCCGGAGATGTACGAGGAGAAGTACGACGAGGCCGTGGACGTCTACGCCTTCGGGATGTGCATCCTGGAAATGGCACCTCCGAGTACCCGTACTCCGAGTGCCAGAACGCCGCCCAGATCTACCGCAAGGTCACCAGCGTGAGTACTGGGAGGGGCTGGGAGGAGGTGGGAGGGGCTGGGAGGAGGTGGGAGGGACTGGGAGGGACTGGGAGGGACTGGGAGGGACTGGGAGGAGGTGGGAGGAAGTTGGAGGAAGTGGGAGGAAGTGGGAGGGACTGGGAGAGACTGGGAGGGACTGGGAGGAAGTGGGAGGGACTGGGAGGAAGTGGGAGGGACTGGGAGGAGGTGGGAGGAAGTGGGAGGGACTGGGAGGAAGTTGGAGGAAGTGGGAGGGGCTGGGAGGAAGTGGGAGGGACTGGGAGGGGCTGGGAGGAAGTGGGAGGAAGTGGGAGGAGGTGGGAGGAAGTGGGAGGGACTGGGAGAGACTGGGAGGGACTGGGAGGAAGTGGGAGGGGCTGGGAGGAAGTGGGAGGGACTGGGAGGAAGTGGGAGGAAGTTGGAGGAAGTGGGAGGAAGTGGGAGGGACTGGGAGAGACTGGGAGAGACTGGGAGGAAGTGGGAGGGACTGGGAGGGACTGGGAGGAGGTGGGAGGAAGTGGGAGGAGGTGGGAGGGACTGGGAGGAAGTGGGAGGAAGTTGGAGGAAGTGGGAGGGGCTGGGAGGAAGTGGGAGGGACTGGGAGGAAGTGGGAGGAGGTGGGAGGAAGTGGGAGGAAGTGGGAGGGACTGGGAGAGACTGGGAGGGACTGGGAGGAAGTGGGAGGGACCGGGAGGAAGTGGGAGGAAGTGGGAGGGACTGGGAGGAGGTGGGAGGAAGTGGGAGGAAGTGGGAGGGGCTGGGAGGAAGTGGGAGGGACCGGGAGGAAGTGGGAGGGCCTGGGAGGAGGTGGGAGGGACTGGGAGGAGGTGGGAGGAAGTGGGTGGGACTGGGAGGAAGTGGGAGGGACTGGGAGGAGGTGGGAGGAAGTGGGAGGAAGTGGGAGGAGGTGGGAGGGACTGGGAGGAGGTGGGAGGAAGTGGGAGGAAGTTGGGGAAGAGGTTGAGCTGCTGTGATCTTCAGGAGGAAAAGATTCAGCTGCTGTTGCTCCTCCAGCTGCTCAGCGCTGACCAGAAGCCCTGAGCAGGTGGAGGAGGAGAAGCAGGAGGAGCAGGAGGAGAAGCAGAAGCAGGAGCAGCAGCAGCAGCTCAGTGGTGGAAGCGTGACGTCAACACGCTGTGATGTTTCCTCAGGGAATCAAACCCGACAGCTTCTCCAAGGTCAAAGTGCCGGAGCTCAAGGAGATCATCGGGGGCTGCATCCGCATGAACAACGACGAGAGGTAGCACCTCCTCCCAGCCGCCTGCTCCACCTGCTCACCCCCTCACACACACCACACCTGCCCTGAGCTGCAGACCTGGAGTCCTACTGAAGGTCTGCACGTGTCTGCTCCACCTGCTGCTGCTGCAGGTACACCATCCAGGACCTGCTGGACCACCCCTTCTTCCAGGAGAACCACGGCGTGCACGTGGAGCTGGCGGAGGAGGACGACGGCTTCAAGGCCGGCCTGAAGCTGTGGCTGCGCGTGGACGACGCCAAGAAGCTGCACGGGAAGTACAAGGACAACAACGCCATCGAGTTCCTGTTCGACCTGGACAAGGACGTCCCTGAGGAGGTGGCGCAGGAAATGGTAGGAGACCACCTTCACCACCACCGCACCTCCTCCTCCTCCTTGAAGGAGGAGGAAACCTGAGGTGGAAGCTGCTCCAGCTCACCTGCCAGACCTGCGTCAAGGTTGCATCAAGGACATTCAGTCCTCAGCTGGCGGAAATGTGAGAGCGCGTGTGAGGTCACCAGGTCTTGAATAATGTAGCCGCTCCACCGGCTCCTCTCTGGTTTTCACCAAGATCCAATTATCAGCCGGCTGTAACCTGAGCAGGTGCTGAGAGCCGCTCAGGACGGGACGTCCCGGCCACTCGCTGCCTCATCGTCCTGCAGCTGAACGCTCGTCCACGTCCTGTCACCGGACGCAGCACAGGAAGTCCTCCTGGTGCTGGACCTCTGGTCGCTGCCCAGGACCCAACAGACTGGCTAGCCAGCAGCTAACTGGTGGGAACCTCCCCCAGTAGCACCAACAGACTGGTTAGCCGGCGGCTAACTGGTGGGAACCTTCCCAGTGGCACCAACAGACTGGTTAGCCGGCGGCTAACTGGTGGGAACCTCCCCCAGTGGCACCAACAGACTGGTTAGCCGGCGGCTAACTGGTGGGAACCTCCCCCAGTGGCACCAACAGACTGGTTAGCCGGGCGGCTAACTGGTGGGAACCTCCCAGTGGCACCAACAGACTGGCTAGCCAGCAGCTAACTGGTGGGAACCTCCCCAGTGGCACCAACAGACTGGTTAGCCGGGCGGCTAACTGGTGGGAACCTCCCCAGTGGCACCAACAGACTGGTTAGCCAGCGGCTAACTGGTGGGAACCTCCCCCAGTGGCACCAACAGACTGGCTAGCCGGCGGCTAACTGGTGGGAACCTCCCCCAGTGGCACCAACAGACTGGCTAGCCGGCGGCTAACTGGTGGGAACCTCCCCCGGTGGCACCAACAGACTGGTTAGCCGGCGGCTAACTGGTGGGAACCTCCCCCAGTGGCACCAACAGACTGGTTAGCCGGCGGCTAACTGGTGGGAACCTCCCCCAGTGGCACCAAGAGACTGGCTAGCCGGCGGCTAACTGGTGGGAACCTCCCCCAGTGGCACCAAGAGACTGGCTAGCCGGCGGCTAACTGGTGGGAACCTCCCCCAGTGGCACCAACAGACTGGTTAGCCAGCGGCTAACTGGTGGGAACCTCCCCCAGTGGCACCAACAGACTGGTTAGCCAGCGGCTAACTGGTGGGAACCTCCCCCAGTGGCACCAACAGACTGGTTAGCCGGCGGCTAACTGGTGGGAACCTCCCCCAGTGGCACCAACAGACTGGTTAGCCAGCGGCTAACTGGTGGGAACCTCCCCCAGTGGCACCAACAGACTGGTTAGCCGGCGGCTAACTGGTGGGAACCTCCCCCAGTGGCACCAACAGACGGGTTAGCCGGCGGCTAACCCGTCCTACCACTTTGGCTCTAGTTCTTAAAAAACACAGGTGTAGTCCCGCTCTCAATCTCCAGGGGGGCTTCCGCGTTGCCTTAGCTTTTCTTCATCGTAAACGTAAACGTAAACATTAACGTGTATTCAGTCCAACCAGCGAGTCTGCCCTGTCAGGTTGCCCCTTGTGATGTAAACAGGGGGCTAGCTGAGTTGTGTGTGGTGTGGCTGTAAACAGAGGGCTAACTGTGCTCTGCAGGTGGTCCTGGGCTTTGTGTGCGACGCCGACTTCAAGGTGGTGGCGAAGGCGGTGCGGGACCGCGTGGCGGCCGTCAAGCGCCAGCGGGAGAAGCTGCGGCGGCGGGCGGAGGAGCGGCGGAGGAGGGAGGAGCAGGAGGCCACGGAGGAGGAGGAGGAAGCGGAAGAGGAGGAGCGGCGGTCAGCCCTGGCTCCGCCCCCCGCGGCCAGCCCCGCCCCCTGCCCCTCCCCCGTCACCAGCTCGGCCGACTCGGGCGTGGGCTCCTCCCACCCGGCTGAGGTCGAGGAGGCCGAGGCCGAGCGGCGCCACAACAGCCTGTCGTCCCTCAACTGTGAGTATCGACCGGCGCCACCTGCTGGCCGGCGAGGGGAACATGTTTAATCCTGAATTTTATATATGTTTATATATGGAAAAATACCTGTTGGCTAAACTCAACTGAACAATCAATACAGAATAAGTGTTAATTAGCCAATTATAGCTGATTAGCTGGTATTAATTAGCGGGTTAGTATTGATTAGCTTCGATAAGATGAATTATATTGGTATTGATTCGCTTTGCATTCACACCGAGCAAAGTTCAACGACCTGATTCAGCATAGAATCTGTCAATAGGTTTTTTATATGTGCCTGTGTGTTCTGTTAGCTTAGCACCCTCTATTAGCTTAGCATCAAAGCTAATGGAGGCTATGGAGCAGCTACGCTAAAACTCACTGTGTGTGTGTGTGTGTGTGTGTGTGTGTGTGTGTGTGTGTGTGTGTGTGTGGTCAATCAGCTGACTGTGAGACCGACGGCGACCTGAGCTCCTCCGGCCTCCAGGACTCTCTGGAGGCCACGCCCTCGCCCACGGCCGTCCCCGCCCTCCGCTTCCCCTCGGTGAGTCGAACGAGACACACAAACTCCAAACGTGTCTGAAAGTCCAAAAAGCGACTCAGACGTCCTGGACTTGTGAGAACTTCTCCCCAGATTGCTGCTGCGTTTGCAGCTCATGTGGCAATGCGAGGCTGATCGTCAGGAGGTCAGGTGGGCGGAGCTCTCGTATCAAAGGGTTTCGCTGAGGTGCGGCAGCAACGTCGTCGTCTGAAATGGCTCTTTTGACAGAAACACCCAACCACGCAGTGAACGAACCGGTTCCTCTCTGAGGTGAACAAAGAGAGCCGGCTCCTGATTGGCTGAGAGACGCTGCTTTTTTCTTTTTTGTTGTTGTTTTTGTTCTGGGAGACGAAGCGGAAAACGGGTCGACCCACATCGAGTTGACGGCGGTTTCGAGGATGTCTGAGAGGAGATTTAGTGTCGTGGAGAAACAGGAAGCACGGAGTGATAAATGCTGGTGGATGAATCTTTGACTTGTTGTAATTTCCAGAGCATCGCCGTGTCGAGCAGCACCGAGCAGTCCAGAGCCGCCAGCGGCTTCAGCTCTCCGGTGGACAGGTACCAGTGACCTCTGACCTCCGACCTCTGACCTCGGGGGTCCTCTGGTTCCGGTGCACGGAGAGTTGACGGCGCTTCCCGCCACGTGTTTTGCAGCTACGCCTCCGACGTGACCTCGGGTTTGAGTGACGGCTACGAGGGCCAATCAGAGAAGAGCGAGAGGACGGCGGCCCGGCGGACGGCGGCCAAGCTGTTCCGGAGGAGAGCGCGCTCGAGGCTACGCATCACCGGGGTGCGACCAATCACAGCGCGTCTCTGCTGGCACCTCAGCACACGCATGCGCACGCACACACACACACACACACACACACACACACACACACACACACACACACTCTCTCTCTCACTGACCTCTGTGCGTGTGTGTGTGTGTTCTATTAGCTTAGCATCAAAGCTAAGCAAGGCTATGGAAACAGCTACGCTAAAACTCACTGTGTGTGTGTGTGTGTGTGTGTGTGTGTGTGTGTGCAGCTCTCTGACATGGTGGACCGGGTGGTGGAGTGTCAGCTGCAGACTCACAACGACAAGATGGTGACCTTCAAGTTCGACCTTGACGGAGACAACCCCGACGACATGGCCGCTGTCATGGTGAGAGGCCACGCCCACTCAGTCAGAGGGTCAGAGGTCAACAGAACCCACACAGACAGACGGTGCTGCTGCTGCTGCTGCTGGTTCCTCAGGCTGTCTGGGAAGTGAGGGACGGAGGTGCAGCAGCAACAGGGCCAGGTTCTCCTGCTGACCTCTAGTGACCCCTGATTCATCTGTCATCACTGTTTCTATTTATCCTCCCACTTCACTGTCAGAAGCCAATTGACTGACTGTCTGTCTGTCTGACTGTCTGTCTGTCTGTCTGTCTGCCTGACTGTCTGTCTGTCTGTCTGCCTGTCTGTCTGTCTGCTTGACTGTCTCTCTATCTAACTGACTGTCTGTCCGTCTGTCTGTCTGTCTGTCTGTCTGACTGACTGTCTGTCTGTCCGTCCATCTGTCTGACTGTCTGCCTGTCTGTCTGCCTGTCTGTCTGCTTGACTGTCTCACTATCTAACTGTCTGTCTGTCTGTCTAACTGTCTGTCTGTCTGTCTGTCTGTCTGTCTGTCTAACTGTCTGTCTGTCTGTCTGACTGTCTGTCAAACTGTCTGTCTGTCTGCCTGTCTGACTGTCTTGCTATCTAACTGTCTGTCTGTCTGTCTAACTGTCTGTCTGTCTGCCTGACTGTCTCGCTATCTAACTGTCTGTCTGTCTGTCTGTCTGTCTGTCTGTCTGCCTGTCTGACTGTCTTGCTAACTAACTGTCTGTCTGTCTGTCTGTCTGTCTGCCTGTCTGACTGTCTTGCTATCTAACTGTCTGTCTGTCTGTCTGCCTGGTTTCCATGTGCATGTTCTTCCCCTGTGCTTGAAGCTCCAGCTCAGCTGCTCTGCTGGTCTTCTTGTGTGCTACCACGTTCAGCCAGAGGTTGAATGAAGACGTTTGACTGCAGTCAGTTTGTTCACATGGAGTCACTGTGAGAGCATCTGGCTGCTAACCCCACTCCAACTGGAACCTTCATGTCAACCCAGTGAGAACCCAGTGAGGCTCCAGTGACATGGTGCGACTCTCCGTCTGACTGCGTGTGTGTGTGTGTGTGTGTGTGTGTGTGTGTGTGTGTGTGTGTGAACCCATCCTCCAGGTGCACAGTGAGTTCCTGCTGCCGTCAGAGAAGGAGGGATTCATCCACCGCATGGGCGACATCATCCGCCGGGCCGAGTCCCTGATGACCAGGGGTCAGCCGCTGCACTGCGGCTCCCACCGAGGCCTCCAGGCGCCACTGCCTGGTGGCAGCAGCTCACTGTCGTCCTCACAGGTCAGTCGCAGCAGCAGCAGCAGCAGCAGCAGCAGCAGCAGCAGAAAATAATGCTGATGTTTCTTCATCTCTGAGCTCCGCAGCCAGTTTGTGGAGAGGTTCTGGTCTAAAGGTTGATGATGTTCTGTTGTGTCCTGCAGCCCGACCTGCACAGTCACAGCCTGCCGTGGACCAGCTGCTCCTCCTCCTGCTCCTCCTCCTGCTCCTCCTCCTCCCTGCCTGGTGAGTCTCAGAGTGGCTGAGGGACGTTTGATGCTGAATGGATGCTGGGGGCCGGAGGTCACGTGACCGACACCTTCATCTTCATCACCTCCTGAGTGTCTGGAAGGTCTGAGCTGTGTGTGTGTGTGTGTGTTCCGTCTAGCACAGGGGTGGGCAAACTACGGCCCAGGGGCCATATGCGGCCTGGGTGGTTCTAGATTGTTGTAGATGGTTCTGGATGGTTCTGGATGGTTCTGGATGGTTCTAGGTGGTTCTGGGTGGTTCTGGATGGTTCTGGATGGTTCTAGATTGTTGTAGATAGTTCTGGATGGTTCTATATGGTTTTATGAGGTTCTAGATTGTTCTAAGTGGTTCTAGGTGGTTCTAGATTGTTCTGGATGGTTCTGGATGGTTCTAGATGGTTCTAAGAGCTAAACACCCTGGTAGAGCTTCACAGACTCTGACTTGGTTGCAACTTTGCTTCATTTTCCATTGAGATTCCAGCAAGATGTTTCCTAGATTGTCTCCTCACCAGAACACTGCATCCATCTGCTGCTGCTCCGCTACCCCCCTCTGGCCCACTATAACAACCCACTGTGGCCCACCAGTCAAACAGTGTGCGCCCCTGGTCTCAGCACCTTCTGTCAGCTTAGCATCAAAGCTAAGAGAGGCTATGGAAGCAAGCAGCTACGCTAAAACTCAGTGTGTGTGTGTGTGTGTGTGTGTGTGTTGGCGTCGTCCTCAGACATGACTTCAGTTCTCTCTCAGTCTTTTTTCCACGGTGGGCTGCAGGTAAAGGGCGCCGCCCTCCTCGCCGCCGCCATCAGGTGGCGCCACATTGTTTACCGTCTCAGAGGGGGAAAGTGGCTGCTGGCAGCCAATCAATGAGGCCGGGCTCGTGAACCGCCCCCCCGCCCCACCCACTCAGAGCCAGGCGGTGGTATTGTTGAGGTGCTCTGGTGCTGCAAGGCCTCCTGGGTAATTAATGACCTCAGAGCCGTGAATGCTGCTACTGTCGGTCTGCGAGAGCCGCCAACATCTGGTTCCCAGAAAGACCCCCCCCCCCCAAGTGTGTGTTAGTGTGTTAGGTGAGTGTGTGTGTGTGTGGGGGGGGGGGGGGGAGGAGGAGGAGGAGGAGGGAAATGAAAACAGGAGGAAAATGTGGAAGAGCAGTGAAGAAGTGGAGGCTGGTTGCATCATCGGCGGTGGGGGAGGGGAGGGGTGGGTGGGCGGTGCCAGAGGGGAGGAGCTCTGTAACTGAGGCGCCATTGTCGAAGCCGAAGCTAAAAAAAAAAAAAAGCAAAAAGTGCATCGGCTGTTTTATCAGTGGAAAGAGTGAAGCTGCTGAGATCATCCAACAAACACCGCTGGTCCTCCTGGAGACACGGCCAGGGGGTGTGGTCACGCCAGGGGGGCGGGGCTACAGACTCAAGCCTTTCTGGGCCCGGTGTGTGACGGCGCCAGCGCCCCCCAGTGGCCTGTGGGTTGACGAGGTCGCCTGACCTGAGCAGAGCGTTGATTGTTGTCGTAATGAGCATGATGATTTGGTGACGAGCTAACGCTAACTAACGCTAACTAATGCTAACTAATGCTAACTAATGCTAACACTCACAGATGCTTCTTCAGCAGATCAGTGAAGGATTCTCTTCTATCTACTGAAGCTCTGCGTGATGTGTTCCAGGTTCTCCGCTCCACCTGCACCACCCGTACCACCACCACCACCCGGCCTCCCTGCTGCCCCACCACCAGCACTACCACCACCACCACTCCTCCACCTACAGCCACTTCCCCTTCCCCTACCCAGGCTCTCCAGGCTCTCCAGGACCTCCAGGCTCTCCAGGACCTCCAGGTTCTCCAGGACCTCCAGCTCCTCCAGGTTCTCCCAAGCCGGCCGCCCACCCCCCGCTCCAGCGGGTGGCCAGCAGCCCCACCTTCCCCTCCCCCAGCCACGACAGCACGTCGCCCCCTGCTGGCCAGCACCCGGCCCTGTGGCCGGCCCACACGCAGCCGCTCTTCTCCCTGGCAAACGTCATCTCCATGGCCATGACCATGGCCCAGTCCTTCATCCCCCCGCCCGCCAGCGTGGCCGGCTACCACCCGCAGTACCACCCCGCGCCACTAGAGGCCTCCTACCCCGCAGCAGGCGTCCCGCCGCAGAACAGCGCCTACCACGGGCCGGGAGCCGCTGCTCAGATGGAGGGCTTGGCTCCGCCCACTCAGCCCACCTGGCTGCAGCCTGGCTCCGCCCCCTCGTCGCCTCCTCAGCGGGTGGGCGGCGCCGAGGCCCGAGGCCCCGTCAGAAGGGTTGCGTTGGCTCCGCCCGCTGAGCCCAGACAGCACCGTGAGTTCACTCGCTCTCCGTCCGCACCACAGCAAGCTGTAGGTGGCGCTAGAACCTCGTCTTTAGCTTCTGGAGAGGGGAAGAAACAGGAAGGTGGCGACTCACCGTCAGAGGGACAGGAAGTAAAGACACCAAAGTACCTGTGGAGAAGGACCCCTCAGTGCCCTGTGTGACATCACAGAGGGACTGAGGGATCACTCACTTGGTGAAAGACATCAGAGGAAGTAGAAGACAGGAAGGAGATGCTGCTGGTTCACTAAATGTTCTGAAGTTCTGGTGTTCTGAAGTTCTGGTGTTCTGAAGTTCTGATGTTCTGATGTTCTGAAGTTCTGGTGTTCTGATGTTCTGATGTTCTGATGTTCCTCAGCAGCTCTCCACCTCCAGCCGTCAGATGGAGACCAACACCAGCAGCTCCAAACCTGAACCTGGTAAGAAGTTCTGCTCAGGGCCACGTGTTTCTCCTCTGTAGTAAACATCTAACATAACACTCGCGCACGTACGCGTACGCACACACACACACACACACACACACACACACACACACTCACACACACATTCAGACTTGTTTTGGGCGCCGTCCTGCCCGGTGACATTATCACTCCCTCCCAGCACCTCGGCAGCGGTTGCGTAACTGGCAGTCTGGATATAATGTTCCAGTGGAGCCTAAGGAGGTGTGATGCTGGCCCCTCCCACCGGCAGCGGCCAATCAGAGAGCAGCTGCGCTCATTAAAGGCTCCCCTCCCCCGACCACACCTGTCAGTGTTTACTCACAGTAACAGAGCCCCTCTGTCTGAGGGCCGGGCTGTGTGCGCTCCGAGACAGCCCTCTGGTGGCCGGCCGAGGGACTGCAGGCGGCTTCTAGAACCTAGGGTGGCGCGAGGACACGGAGGGACTCGCTGTGTTTGTGGTGTTGTCGGGTCAGGCTGAGTGAATTACTGAAGTCAATGAAGAGTTTTCTCTCCTCTGGTTCAGTGCAGTGAGGCTCCTCTGCCAGCACAGACCACAAGAAAGTCTTGCAGGTTGCTTCTGCATTGTCCATAGTGTCACTTCCCATCATCATAGCACTTGTGATACATCAGGACGCATCAGCCAATCAGAATGAGCTGAGACGTCACGCTTGGAATATAAAATGATTTTCTTGGGATTTTTTTTCAAAAGCCCAGGACTTAGAAATCCATCCATCCTTCCAAGACCCGCTTCTCCCTGAGCTCAGGGTCCTGGGGGTCTGCTGGAGCCTGAAGGCAGGGTGACACCCTGGACCAGTGGACACTTTCTTAGGACCACATAGAGACACACAAAGAAACAACCAACCATTCGCACTCACATACACAATTTAGAGTCTCCAGTTGACCTAACTTGTATGTATTTGGACTGTGGGAGGAAGATGGAGAACATTGAGAGAAGCCAGCAGTCACTGAGGGAAGCCAGAGAGAACCCAGCAGACACTGGGAGAACCTGGAGAACCTGGAGATAACCCAGCAGAACCCAGCAGACACTGGGAGAACATGGAGAACCTGGAGAGAACCCAGCAGAACAGCTGGGAGAACAAGCAACCTCCACACAGAAAGGTCCCAGGCCCAGAATCAAACCCAGGACCTTCTTGCTGTGAGGCGGCAGTGCTCTCCACGGCGCCACCATCATGAAATGTCCAATAGGAAGATTTATAATAAACTGTGTTTCAGGTCAAAGGTCGTCCTGTCAGCTGTTTTACAGCCACTTCTACTTGTATTGCGATCTTATGGAGAAAATGCTTTTTAGGCTGCAGTACCTCAAGTGGCCACTGGAGAAAATGGTCCCACTGCCGTATCGCCAGTCCAACTCATATCATAATTCATCCATGGCTGCTGACTCAGTGAAGGAGTCTGAAAAACATGATTAGATCAGGAAAGAGGTCAGAGGTCAAAGTTGAAAGTTGCTGAGCCTGTGCAGCCAGCAGCAGTAGCCCCTCCCACTGACACAGCCTCTGTCCAATGAGGCTGCAGATCAATAGCTGCTCTTTGGCCGCTGACGGAGCTATAAGAAGCTCATCAGGAGCCGGGAGTCAGGAGGTCTGGAACCTTCTCCTGGTGCTCACCTCTGGAACCAGGAGGTCTGGAGCAGAACCTGGAGCAGAACCTGGAGCAGAACCTGGAGCAGAACCTCCTCCTGGTGCTCACTTCTTTGAAACCAGGAGGTCTGGAACCTTCTCCTGGTGCTCACCTCTGGAACCAGGAGGTCTGGAGCAGAACGTGGAGCAGAACCTCCTGGTGCAGAAACCAGGAGGTCTGGAACCTTCTCCTGGTGCTCAGAACCTGGAGCAGAACCTGGAGCAGAACCTCCTCCTGGTGCTCACTTCTTTGAAACCAGGAGGTCTGGAGCAGAACCTAGAGCAGAACCTCCTCCTGGTCCTCACCTCTGAAACCATCTCTGTCTCTGTGTTCCAGCTGCGTCGGCTCCCGTCACTGTCGGCAGATTCCAGGTGACGCCCAGCATGGACGTCCCGCCTCCCACCGCGCCGCCACCGCCGCCGCTGCACAGCTGGTGGACAACAGCAGCAGCAGCAGCAGCAGCAGCAGCAGCAGCAGCCTATCAGAGAGCAGCACAGAGGAGCAGGCGGAGTCAGAGAGCAGCCTGGCCACCTCCCTCACCATGTCCCCACCCCACCCACCACCCCAGCGCAGCGCCTCGGGCCTCCTGCAGGGGGAGCAGCAGGTGGGGCAGGACGGAGGTGAGGAGGAGGACGACGAGGCACAGGAGGAGGAGCAGGAGGAGGAGGAGGAGGAGGAGGAGGAGGAGGTCCTCAGGGAGCGGACGAGGAGGACGAGTCGCAGCCGGCGGCGCGCATGCAGCCTGAGCCTGATGGGGGCGCCGGTGGACGGCGGGCCTGGGGAGACGGAGGGCAGGGTGTGGGAGGGGGCAGCCGGCAGCCCCACCTACAGCAACGCCCTGCACCACCTGTGGATGATGAGCTACAGCCGCAGCAGCGCCCCCTACCTGAGCAGCGACGACTCGGACAGCGAGGACGACGACATGCTGGAGGAGCTGCAGGAGCTGAGGCACAAGTAGGTGGCGGCACAGCAGGGGGCGCCAAACCTTCAGCTGGGGGGTGGGGGGGCTTGAAAGGTACAGTGTGTCAAATTCTGCCATCTAGTGGCTACATTTTAGATTGCAGGCCTTATTCGCTCGCTCCCCCTCCCTCTCCTGAGTTATCCAGTGAACTTTAACTTTAACTTCAATTAAAACATTGATGCTTTTAGAAAGAAACTCTGTGAATTCTGGAAGAACCAAAATTAGCCAGTGGTTCCAGGCTGAAAGTCCTCACTGGTTCCAGGCTGAAGGTCCTCACTGGTTCCAGAATGAAGAGTCCTCACTGGTTCCAGGCTGAAGGTCCTCACTGGTTCCTGGCTGAAGAGCCTCACTGGTTCCAGGCTGAAGGTTCCGACTGGTTCCAAGCTGAAGGTCCTCACTGGTTCCAGGCTGAAGAGCCTCTGGACCTGCCTCACGGCTCTGTCCTGTGGCGCCCTCTGCAGGCACGTGTCGGAGGTGCAGGCCCTGCAGGCGGCCCAGAGGAGGGAGATTGAGGAGCTGTACGAGAGGATGGGGAAGGTTCCGCCCGCCGCCATCGTGTCTCCAGCCTCCGTCCTGTCCAGCCGCCAGCGCCGCCTGTCCAAAGGGGGCGCTGGCGGCTTCCCACCGTCGTCCCGCAGGAACAGCCTGCAGCGGCTGGACGTGCTGCCGCTCCAGGGTGAGTGAGGGCGCATACTGACACCTGCTGGTGGGAGGTAACCACCTACACCCACCTACAAATACTTTGAAACTGTAACGTCATGTTTGATGCCCCGCCCCCTTCCCGCAGGCATCATCAGGAGGAACTCGCTGGGCGGCAGCAGCAGCAGCGGCGGCTCCCAGGACAAACCCAGCAGAGGCGTCACCTTCGCCGCAGACATGAGCAGAATTGTGAGTGGACGGAAGCCAAACGTCTTCGCACGCCGTGATGATTTTCTCAAAGCGACCACTTCCTGAACCCTTTCAAAACAAACTCCAGGAAGTAGACTCACAGCGCCACCTCAGGCCTGGCAGGAGTACTGCGGTCTTGGTCTGAATGCAGGGTTTTTTTTTATGCGGTTCAGAAAATGGTCGCTTTGAAAAAACCTCAGTCCTTCGTGTCACTGCTGACCCCGCCTCCTTCACCGCCGCTTCCTCCTGCTGCTCCACAGTGACTCTCTGGGCCAATCACAGTGGACTACCTCAGGAGGAGGGAGCTGCATCACTCCATCACCAAGCTGGAGGCTCAGAGGTCGGGGTCCAGTTCCCAGCAGCCTCTGCTGCGCCCCACTTCCTGTTCCCAGAACTCACTTCCTGTTGGCACACGGCCAGACCAACTGGACGCTCGGTGTGTCAGGTGTCAGCGGCCCACCAGCCTCCCACTGCGGCTGGGTCGGAGCGGTTCTCTGCGCTCTGACCCGGTCTGATCCAGTCTGATGACCCAGTCTGACCCGGTCCGACCCGCTCAGAACCAGTGTCTTGACGAGAACGGCGCCATCGTGCTGTTTGAGCCGCTCCCTGCAGCTGCAATGACAAAGCTTTTAGTTGGAGTGAAACTCTCCAGAAGAACCTGAAGGACTCTGAGGAGCAGTAGCAGCAGCTCCATGTCCAGGTGTGTGTGCTTCAGGAGGGCCGCCAGCAGGGCGGCGGTGTGCTCAGTGAAACGTGACTTTAAAGCCTGGAGATGTGTGGTTGTCTTCCAGACCAGCGGCTCCACTGACTCTCGACAGGTACCAGCGGTACCAGCGGTACCAGTTGTGAGTCCACCAAAGGTCCATTTCCAAGGTCTGTCTGGTTCAGTGGCTCCAGCACCTCCAGCACTGCAGTCTCTCCTGCTGTAGCTTCAACACCAGTAGATCTCAGCCTGTTCTGGACTGTCAATGAGCAGCTGTTGCCTTCCCAACACACACACACACACACACACACACACACACACACACACACACACACACACACACACCTATGAGATATCCCAAAGATCCTAATATATATCTAAGAGATTTTAGAAGATGTTGAATGTAAATAATGTAAAGTGCTGCTGTCCTGCCGTGCTCAGTCTGTGCCTTCTCCCTCTCAAGTCTTATTTTGTACTTGCAACACATGTACCACACCTTCTTGACCAAAACATAAACACAAATACCAACAACAGCTTGTTTGTCTCCTTCACTGCCACCAGCGTCTTCAGAATTGACAAAGAAAGACCAGCAGAGCTCTGAACTCTGCCGTCAAGCCACTGCTGGAGCTCAGTCACATCACAACACCCACAGTCACGTCCATTCAGATGTAGTTCTTATATTATATTATATTATGTGTGTGTGTGTGTGGTCCTGCCTTGGCCCTATGACAGCTAGGAGAGACTCCAGCAGATCCCCAGACCTGCACCAGAGTGCAGGATGGATGGTTGGGTGTATAGAGCTTTCTGGATTGATTGATTGATTGGTTGATTGGTTGGTTGATTGATTGATTGATTGATTGATTGCTGCTAGCCAGTGGCAGCCGCTGGTGTTTCAAAGACAGGAAGCTCATTTTTCGTCCATCTGTTGGTATTTATTGGTCAGCCTGTTGCCTGCCATTAAGTGCTAGCCTGTGCCATCTGGCACCCAGTGTGAATGAACTGGCTCCACTGGCGCCATCTAGAACTGCAGTGAACAAGTGTGAGAAGTGAAGCAAGAGGGCGATGATGACGGCGTTTCACTGACCGTGTTGTTCTTCAAAACAACCAACAAACTGGACTGGATGATCAGCTGTTCCTCTCCCACTGGATCCACAGTGGCCTGCTCGAAGAAACCATCCAATCGTAAAGCAGAGTGGCAGCGTCCAGGGAGGCTGGCGGTCTGAGAGATCAAAGCAAAACCCAGCCAATGACTCCGAGGACGCTCAGCAGTTTGGCTTTGATCCCTGAGATATTTCAGAAGGCAGCAGAGGCCACAAGACGACCCGGAGGTTGTTCCCAAGGTAGGTCTAGTAGGTCTGGTAGGTACAGTGGATCTAGCAGGTCCAGCAGGTCCGGCAACGTATAGGACCCACTGTGGCCCACCAGTCAAACAACCGAACATTAAAGAGAATAATTAACAGAGACCTTGCTACAAAAGAATGCTTGCTGTTCCATTCATGTAGAAGCCAACTTGAATTAAAAAGTGTGTGTGTGTGTGTGTGTGTGTGTGTGTGTGTGTGTGTGTGTGTGTGTGAGAGAGAGAGAGACAGAATTTAATGATATCAATAACAATCAATAACAAAAAACTATAACTTGTACAGAGGCTGACTTGCGTTCTGTTTGTTTTCATTCTCTGAACTGTTTGGCTCCATAACCACAGGTCACATGACTTTTGTTGTGAAATCAACATTAATATCAATTTAGTTTCTAATGAATTTCATATTTCTGGTGCTCAAAATTCACCAGATTGATGCATTTAATTGAAATACAGAAGAAAATGTGTCTTTCATGTCTTCATGTGTATAATTGGTTCTTTGTTTGTATGGCAGCTTGGGCTCCTCACGGTGGTCACCATGGCCATTACGCACACTCAGCTGTGGCCACTGGGATCCAAACTGCTCTTCAGGATCTTCTGTGTTTCCTTCCTCATCAGCATCATGTTCCACTGGCTGGAACTGTACGAGGTGAGGACAATCTGTTCCAAACACTTTACTATCCATCTATCTATCTATCTATCTATCTATCTATCTATCTATCTATCTATCTATCTATCTATCTATCCATCCATCCATCCATCCATCCATCCATCCATCCATCCATCCATCCATCTATCTATCTATCTATCTATCTATCTATCTATCCATATCTATCTATCTATCTCTATCTATCCATATATCCATCCATCTATCTATCTATCTATCTATCTATCTCTATCTATCTATCTATCTATCTATCTATCTATCTATCTATCTATCTATCTATCTATCTATCCATCCATCCATCCATCCATCCATCCATCCATCCATCCATCCATCCATCCATCCATCCATCCATCCATCTATCTATCTAAAACCTAAACCTTTTTTCATTTGTTTATCAGGTCCAGTTAGCTGAGCACAGCAGGAAAATGTCATTGGTGAGGGATTTTCTCGCCCAGTGCATGCACGGCACCCAGGCCGCAGAGTGCGGTGACGGCCTGAAGGGTGAGCTGTTTGCAATTCCAATGTTCAGCCCTGGAAAACATCAGCAAAATGCCATCATTTGGAAAGAAATGCACAGCAACCCTTTCTTCTTCCCTCCCGTTTGTTTGGGTTTTTATTGCATTGTTAGTTTCTCCTCAGTTCCACGGTGCTTACCACCAGGGGGCGTTAGAGGGAGGAGCCAAACAGACACAGTGCAGGTTGCAGGGGGAAAACAATGGTTATTATTATAACTGATTGATTATTAAACAAAAAAGGTGTCTTGGTGGGGTGATACCCATAATGCACTGGGAGTGGCTGTTGTCCAGTATCCACTCAGTGTTGACCTGCTGGTGGCGCCGCCAGGGTTTGTCATGGAGTCTCGCACTCAACAGAGTGAAAGGGATTTTCATCATCATCATCATCATCATCATCATCATCATCACCATCATCATCATCACCATATCTGCCTTCATTGATCTTTCCTCTTATGCACTGCATTATGTTCTATGTTCAAGTGGCACTGGCACTAGCAGTGAGGCTGAGCCAAGCCTCTACAGGTCTAATCACTTCCAACTCACTGTTTGTTTTATGACTTTTAGTTTTGCCTGCTGTTGCTGTGTGCACTTCTCATCTTCACACACACACACACACACACACTCATTGTGCTTTTGTCTGGTGCAGGCTGCATCAGATTCATGTGTACACATCGGGACGACCTCTGTCGAGAATACTTTGAGGTCGTCTATATTGACCCCATCGTGTCGGTGCCTCCAACCAAGGTAGCTCCACTGATGACCTCACTGGTGTGAGAACGCTGGGACTTTATGATGGAAGCTCAGCTGTGATTGACAGGCGGGATGTTTTCTGACAGGATTCTTTCTCTGCAGGTCATCTCCATCACCGTCGTCAGCTTCTTGATGCTGCCGCTGATTTGCGTCTTGAAAGGGGTGGATTATTTCATCCTCACCCCCCTGAAAGATTTACCAGCCGTTCTCCAGATCCCAGCCTCTCTCGCTGTGGACCTCATGCTTCTGGTAGAGAACTTCAATAAGCAGCGTTTTAATTGTGCAAAAGTGACCTTTTTGTTTTTTGATTTTAAGAGTAACGCATTCATTTGATTATTTTACAGATAGTTGTGTACTGGAGTGCAAAGGCAGCCTGTTCTGCTGTTGTGTTTCTTTATCATGGACATCCTCCACAGTAGCTGCCACAGCAGTAGCTGCCACCACAGTAGCTGCCACCACGTTCACTTCCTGCTGTCCAATATGCTTTTTTATTTATTTATTTAAATTACAAGGCAGCGTTTGTTTGAAAAAAGTTTTGGTTGTCTTGATGTTTGCTCTGTCTATTTTGATTTGTTTTTTGAGAGAAAATACCAGTTATACACTGCATCTCTGGCTCCTCACTGGGGGAAATGCCAGTTTAAAGACAACCTTTGGCTTCATGGGGCAGAATAAAAATCTTTGCATCAGATTAAAAACATCCAGAAACCTTCCTGTGAATGAAGAGTGGATGAGTCTGAAGTCCAGTGTGATAGCAGCAGCAGCAGCAGCAGCAGCAGCAGCAGCAGGTGGTGTGGGGTCGTTGGTCTGGAGATGCCTCCTGCCTTCTCTCCACTCACTCTGCTCCTCAGGAGACTTTAAAGAGCTCAATGTTGCAGTGTTCCCTACCTTTGTCTTGACGACAGGCTGCAGACACTTTTTGCACGCTTGTGTTTAAAAGTTGTGAGTCAACCGAAGGTTCTTTTTCTGACTATTGCTGTTGTCCAGCCATTCTGAATCTGTGCCTTCTCCCTCTGATGTTGTGTTTTGTACTTTAAACTGGGGCTGTGCGATTAATCAATTTTAAATTGAAACTGGACTTCTTAGTCTAGACGACGTTTATAAAAAAAAAAAAAGAAAAATCTTAAATCGATTTTCCTCTCGCCTGCCTCCGGGCTGTGCGCCTCTCAAAATGTGAAAGTTTTGCACTTCATTAATTCATGGTTGTTCAAGATGATAGAAAAGCCTTTTATTTTGAAAGTGCTGTTTCGTGAAAGACAGTTCATGTTGTCACTTTGTCCCCAGAGGGTTTCATTTGTGTCTGAAGTTTTCCTTTATTCGCAAATAAGGAAACGTCATCTTTGTTTATGAAGAAACTGTGCATTTTCCAGTGAAGTTTGGTGACAGTGAGATTCTCACTTCATTAATCCCAAGAATTCATCTTTGTTTACTCTGGAAGACTGAAAATGTTGTGACCTCCAAAAGGAAGATTTGTCTGCTATTTTTCTTTAAAAAGAAAGATAAAATATTTGAAATAATTTATTCCATTGTATTTTGTAGTTATACAAAAAAAAAAAATAATCAAAAATCGAAAATCGAGTTTTTATAGAATAAAATCTGGACAAACATTCAAACAACAGCTTTGTTTTGTCTCCTTTACTGCCACCAGCGCCAGAACATTCATGTTGGGCAAAAAAAAAAAAAAAAAAAATCAAAGGTCACAAGGTTTTTATTTTACACATCATCATCATCATCATCATCATCATCATCAGTTCAGCAGGTCGATCTGAGCCAGGGGGCGCTGTGACTGGGGTCTGGTCAGTCGTCTCCAGCTGTTCCTCTGCTCTACAGGTCTTCCTGCTTTTGTCACCTGCAGGTCAAACTGAACCCAGACCAGTCTGCTGCCCCCCTTCCCCCAATCACATCAGGAAATAAAGTCTCATCGTGCGAAGCAGCGGCCGCCAGTCAGTGGCTCCAGTACAACCACAGCTTTGCTTTGGTCTCAGTTGGCGCCGGTCTTTGACCCCTGACCTCTGGCACGCCGGGCCTCTTCGTCCATTTCATCCATGATTCGCTCCTGAGACACTGAGTAGAAAGTGTAGCCGTCTGGAGCAGCAGGTCAAGGCCAACATGACAACAACAGTGATACTCATAGTAATGATGGTGAGTAAAGACACTGTAGATTAGAGTGGGTCAACTCGTTGTCTGCTGGGCCGCCATACTAGGGTTGTACAGTGTGCCATGGGGGGTAGCGGAGCAGCAGCAGATGGATGCAGTGTGTTGGTGAGGAAACAATCTATCCTGGAGAAACCATGTTGCTGTAATGTCAATGGAAAATGAAGCAAAGCAAAGTTGCAACCAAGTCAGTGTCTGTGAATCCCCACCAGGGTGTTCAGCTCTAAGAACCATCCACAACCACCCAGAACCTTCCTGGACCATCCAGAACCATCCTGGACCACCACTGGACCACCAGGGTGTTGAGCTCTTTATTGAAATGACTCTGCAAACACTGCAAACATGGAGGAAACACAGCTGTTTGATGACTGACTGACTTCACATCATTGCTTCAAGTTCAGCGGGACGCATTGTAAAGTTTAACGGGCTGAATACGGCCCCTGGGCCATAGTTTGCCCACGCCTGCCTACATTCAGGAGGGGGAGGTTGGACAACAACATGCAGTTGACCAGTTGCCAGTCAGGAAGAACAAAGTCTAGAAGCAACAACCACATTTATGATTCATTATATTACATTATACTTGTCTTCCTGGTGTCTGGGGGTCAGAGTTCACAGGAAGTGGACCGCTGCATGTGTTCACTAGTTCACCAGTACCATCTGGGCTACACTGGGCCCGTCCGAGTCTCCCTGGCGGGAGTCTGATGAACAGACAAACTGCAAACACTTCTAGATGTCCTCACTGACGCCGCGCTGCTGGCGCTGACCATCAAGACGCTGCCATTAGCCGTTAGCTCGCTGCTAGCTCTGACTTGCTGACAACATTGACAATAATATCAACAGTTTCCTGCTTTAAACACATCGAGTGCCACTGTCCAAGTGGCATTACACTAACCGAGAACCCGAACCGAGCGGCGTCACGGTGGCGACACACAGCAGGTCCTCTGTAGCTGTAGCATGCTAAGCTGAGCTAAGCTAAGCTATCGTTATGTAGTTCACCTTGCGCAGTGAAGGATACAGATGCCGAGGACGAGCGCTCCGATGGCGAGTCCCGTCACCACGTTCCGCGTCCGCAGCGTCTGCGTCTTCTTCTTCCACTGCTGCAGCTCCACCTGCCGGATGAAGTGCTTCTGCTCCGGGGACAGGGTCTCCTTGTTGGGGTCGATCCTGGTGGCGAAGGGGGCGGCGGGGTCCCGGGGCGTCTTGTCGGCCATGCCTGCTGCCGCGGTGCGGTGCGGTGCGGTGCGGTGCCTCGGCGCTTCGCTTCGCGGCAGCTGCGCCTTTTTTTTTTTTCTTCTTCTTCTTCTTTTTTTCTCCTCTCTTAAATCATACACACACGGGGCCCGTCGTGACGTCAGCAGCACTGTTGCAGCAGTACTTGTCAGAGCTGCGCCGGGTTCGTGCTGAACCCTGATGCAGGCGGCGGTGCACAAGTGTGCAGCACTTTAAACGGTCCCGAGCCAACCAACCAACCACAACTGGTTCCCACCCGGAAGTTGTTTGTTTGCGTCCTTGGGGCTGAAACTGTCGAAACAGCGACATCCTGTGGAAAGCCAGAGTCTGCGTTGCAACTCCAACTTCATCAGTACAGTATCGCTACTATCGTTAACATCATCATCCTTTATTTAAAATTGAGTGTTGTTTAATAGAACCATTAAAAAAACATGTTGAGGGCGCTCGACTCTGGTTCTGGCGAACCTGTGGATGTGAGGTTCGGTGAAGCCTCTCACGACCTGCTGACGGACTTCCTGACTCACCTGAACACGCAGAACAAGGAGAAGCTCGACACTTTACCCGACTGCTGCGGCAGCTTCAAGGACAGGAGGCTGATGGGTGAGTCCAGGTAGCACAGCACGCTCGACCACCGGCTCGACCACCGGCTCGACCACCTGCTGGCTGCTGGACCCGGCGAGCAGCCCTTACATTAGCAGCTGTTGTATTCTGGCTGGTTCCGCTGACCCGCCGAACTTTAGTTCACTCTCTTTCATAATCATTCATTAAAGCAAAGACGTTGCTCAATAAGTTCCACCAGCGTAGATAACTGACCAACCTGAGCCCTCATAGCTAACTACAGTCAACATTTCAGATATTATTTTCCAAAATGTATTTTTTTTTTTTTTTCTTAAGCAGCTTTAAAAGTTTTTTTTCTTTCTTTCCAGGTTTTGATTGTTAAACTGGAAAGAAAGAAAAAACTTTTAAAGCTGCTTAAGCAAAAAGACAACAATAAAGAAAACAAAAACAAAAACAAACAAACAACCAAACCATGTGGCCCTGCGATGAACAGGCGACTTGTCCTGGGTGTCACCCTGCCTTCACCCTAAGACAGCTGGGAGAGGCTCCAGCAGACCCCCAGGACCCTGCATAGGAATAAGCGGGTGTAGAAGATGGATGAATGAATGAACAACCAAAACCTCTCATTGATTCTGGGTTGCCATCACCAACCCGCCCACAGGTTCTGTTCCCTGCCAATGTGCTCCAACGTGGTTTTGCTCAGTGTGTCTCTCCGCTGTTTCCCAGAATGCATTCTGCTGATGACCAAGGAGCTCCGCCTCGACCCTCTGGTTGGCTACCACGCCATCGAGATGCTCCAGAGGTGCAACGCAGCAGAATGGTCGTTTTTGTTAGCTCCTCCTACTTCTGCGTTCATGTGAATCTTATCTCCCGCCAGGTTCATGCTCAAGCACCTCGCAGGTTTGTTAGCCCCGCCCACACCTGAAGGCGCGGCCGCAGGTGCTCCGTGCAGGTCCGACGGGCCTCTGGTTCACCAGCTGCGGGAGAAGTTCCCCTCCTGGTCTTCTCCTGCCTGCAGCTTTCCAGCAAACTGCTTCTGCACGGTCACGTAGGTCAGCCTGTTTTTCACAAACTGCCTTCACGTCCATGTGATGAAAACACAAAACCCCCTCCAGAGGATCAACAACGAGACTGCGCTGCACTTCCTGCACTCGGTGGGCTGCGAGGCGTCCAGGCAGACGGTGCTGGAGGCGGAGCTGCTGGTCTGCAGGGAGCTGCAGTTCGCCCTCCACGCCCCCGACCCGCTGACCTTCGTGGAGACGCTGCTGGAGGTGCTCGGTGAGAAGACGGCGCCTCGCTGTCCTCAGCCGCAGACGGAGACAAACAGCCGCTGCTCCGCCTGTCTGTCCGCAGGACACAACGTGCCGTCCGTCCCCTTGGTGGCGCTGCACCAGCTGAGCCTGCATGTCCTCCAGTTCGTCACCCTGCAGAGGAGCAACATCTTCCAGGCGCTGCTGGCCGTGACCACCTGCTGTGCCAGGCCCTCCGCCCAACTCAGGTAAGCAGCAGACTGGCTGCTTGACCAGCAGGGGGCGCTGCTGTCTGTCAAGTGAGCAGGTATGAGTCAGGATCCTGGACACACAGTGTTATAATGCAATATAAGGCAATATGGCAGTGGCCACTCCAGGTACTGCGGCCTAAAACCCCATAATGTGCAAAAAGCAAGAGACGCCTTTAAAACAGTGGACAGGACGACCTTTGACCTCAAACGCAGCCTGTAATAAATCTTTCTATTGCAGATTTTTTCGTCATGACTTTTAATCTTTTAAAAAAGTATCAAGGCCAAAAAATCACCACAAAAGAGTTTAATAATCCCAATGCGATGTCACGGTTCTTTCTGATTGGCTGATGACACCAGGATCTCTTCCAACAGCAGCAGGTTCCTGACGGTGACCGAAGACTTCATGCTGTTGGCGGTGGGCGTGGTCGCCACCGCCTCCTTCGTGCTGTCGGCCACCGAGTGGAAGCAGGTGAGAAGAGACTCTGTGTTGGACGTCGTTGGACCTATTGAGAAACTCTCTGAGGAACTCACTCAGGTTCTTCCTGAGGAACTTACTGAGGAACTCACTGAGGAACTCACTCAGGTTCTTACTGAGGAACTCACTGAGGAACTCACCCAGGTTCTTCCTGAGGTTCTTCCTGAGGTTCTTGCTGAGGAACTCACTGAGGAACTCACTGAGGAACTCACTGAGGAACTCACCCAGGTTCTTCCTGAGGTTCTTCCTGAGGTTCTTGCTGAGGAACTCACTGAGGAACTCACTGAGGAACTCACCCAGGTTCTTCCTGAGGTTCTTCCTGAGGTTCTTGCTGAGGAACTCACTGAGGAACTCACTGAGGAACTCACTGAGGAACTCACTCAGGTTCTTCCTGAGGAACTTACTGAGGAACTCACTGAGGAACTCACTGAGGAACTCACTCAGGTTCTTCCTGAGGAACTTACTGAGGAACTCACTGAGGAACTCACCCAGGTTCTTCCTGAGGAACTTACTGAGAAACTCACTGAGGAACTCACTCAGGTTCTTCCTGAGGAACTCACTGAGAAACTCACTGAGGAACTCACTCAGGTTCTTCCTGAGGAACTTATCGAGGAACTCACTGAGAAACTTATTCATGTTCTTGCTGTTCAGATTGTGGAAGAGCTGAGCAACATCACAGGAATCTCCAGGAGGAGCGTCTGTGACTTTGCACACGTGACGCTGACGCACCTCGTTCAGGAACAAGTTGAAGACACCGCCTCCCTGTGACATCATCCCTCCACTGAACCCACCTGATTGGTGGAGATAGTTTCAGCTTCATGTGTCACTGCAGAACACATTAAACATTTACAATAAATGTGTTGAGCTGAAAGGTGTCGTGTGTTGATTGTGCAGATCTTCATGTAGTCGTAAAGCTCATGATCCAAACAGCAGCCCTGTGCAGTCTGTTGGTGGTCACCTCCTCCTGTAGGCCTCACCTGCAGGGTCTCACCTCCTGTAGGCCTCACATGGAGGGTCTCACCTCCTGTAGGCCTCACCTGCAGGGTCTCCTGTAGGCCTCACCTGCAGGGTCTCACCTCCTCCTGTAGGCCTCACCTGGAGGGTCTCACCTCACCTGCAGGGTCTCACCTCCTGTAGGCCTCACCTGGAGGGTCTCACCTCACCTGCAGGGTCTCACCTCCTGTAGGCCTCACCTGCAGGGTCTCACCTCACCTGCAGGGTCTCACCTCCTGTAGGCCTCACCTGCAGGGTCTCACCTCCTCCTGTAGGCCTCACCTGCAGGGTCTCACCTCACCTGCAGGGTCTCACCTCCTGTAGGCCTCACCTGGAAAGTCTCACCTCCTCCTGTAGGCTTCACCTGCAGGGTCTCACCTCCTCCTGTAGGCATCACCTGGAGGGTCTCACCTCCTCCTGTAGGCCTCACCTGCAGGGTCTCACCTCCTGTAGGCCTCACATGGAGGGTCTCCTGTAGGCCTCACCTGGAGGGTCTCACCTCCTGTAGGCCTCACATGGAGGGTCTCACCTCCTGTAGGCCTCACCTGCAGGGTCTCCTGTAGGCCTCACCTGGAGGGTCTCACCTCCTCCTGTAGGCCTCACCTGCAGGGTCTCACCTCACCTGCAGGGTCTCACCTCCTGTAGGCCTCACCTGCAGGGTCTCACCTCCTCCTGTAGGCCTCACCTGCAGGGTCTCACCTCCTCCTGTAGGCCTCACCTGGAGGGTCTCACCTCCTCCTGTAGGCCTCACCTGCAGGGTCTCATCTCACCTGCAGGGTCTCACCTCCTCCTGCAGAAACAATGTTTCACAATTTCCGTAGTATTGTTCTGAACGTGCGACCAGTGACCAGTGACCAGTGACCAGTGACCAGTGACCAGTGCGTGATGGTGCAATAACCATCATGGACACCTGACTTCTGTCAACAGTGACAAGCAGAGTCTCTCAGAGCTGCAGGAGTCGGAGCCGAGCTGCTCGTCCACTCCCAACCAGGATAAGTGGATCACAGCTGATGGCACGTTGCCATTGGCTGGCTGAGCAGCATTAATCAGCAGGACAACACACACACACACACACGCAAACGCACACACACAGTGACCTCAGTCCTACACAATCAAACACAACAACATCAGACTGCAGAGTGGCTGACTGGTCCCAGTGGACAGAGTCTGGGTGGAGGTCTGGGTGGAGGTCAGGGTGGAGGTCCTGGGTGGTGGAGGTCAGGGTGGAGGTCTGGGTGGAGGTCTGGGTGGAGGTCTGGAGGTCTGAGTGGAGGTCTGGGTGGAGGTCTGAGTGGAGGTCAGGGTGGAGGTCTGGGTGGAGGTCAGGGTGGTGTCGGTGTGTCTGGTGTTACTGAGCTCCACCTGGTGGCCTGATGATTCAGGTTCTTTTCTCCTCATAAATACTTGGTGTAGTCTGCCTGCGGACCCCTCCCCCTCCCCCTCCCCCCTCCCCCCTGTCAGCAGAGTCAAACCGGAAGCACTGCGGCGACAGCGCAGTCTCTCTGCTTCTTTTATTTTGGTGAGCCGGCAGGTGTCGCCAAGCCAAGTCGGACCGTCTACGTTTTATTTTTGCAAGCGGGCCGCGCTTCCGGTGCAGCCCTCTGGCGCCCCCGCCGACTGGACAGAGTCGATGCGCAGCTCGGTTGTGTTGCTGCGGCGGCGCTGCGTGGCACTGAGCACCACCCGGCTCCAGGTCTCCGGCTCCCCGCGAGCGACCGCGCGACCGAGCGAGCGAGCGAGCGAGCAGCCGCAGCCGCAGCCCCGTCACTCGGCGGCTCCCAGCGGCCGACAGGAAGCCTCCGTGCCGCGGGCACCGCGACCTGCAGCGACCTGCAGCAGCCCGAGGAGCCCCTCCCCCGCCACACACAGCGGTGTCACGGACGAACGAGGGGTCGCTTCGGTTGGGTTCGGTTCGGTTCGGTCCGGAGCGCCGCAACACCGCCGGCACCAGAGCCACTGAGAGGGGCGGGCGGGGTCGGATGTGATGCCGGAGACGGACGGCTGGAGTCCCGCAAAGGTAAGGAGTGTGTTCGCGCCTGCAACTCGCGCTCCTGTCCCGGTCAAGCGACAGCAGCTGCTCGGCCTGGCCCCCCCCCGCGGCCGTTTACTGGGATGCACTGGGCCGCTGGTCCGCACGCGGTGAGGAGGGGGGGTCCGCATCAGCGCGCCGCAGCACGGCACGGCACGGCACGGCACGGCACGCGCCGCTTCCAGTCTTCATCTGCAGCGCCTTGTCGGCTCGTGGAGATCAGGACTGTTGATGCGTTTGGACTGACAGAGCAAAACTCCCAGCAGCAGCAGCAGCAGCAGGCTGGCAGCAGCAGCAGCAGTCAGCCACCAGACTGGGAGCAGCAGCAGCAGTCAGCCACCAGACTGGGAGCAGCAGCAGCAGTCAGCCAGACTGGGAGCTGTTGCTACTTGTCTACTGTCTGGGCTCCATCTGGGCATCCATCTGCTGCTGCTGCATCTGACATCCTCCAGCAGGCCAGTTAATGTGGCTGCTGCTGCTGCTGCTGCTGCTGCTGCTGCTGCTGCTGCTGCTGCTGCGTCGTTGACCCTGCGGCCAATCAGAGGTCAGATGTTTGTGTTGAGATGTTTCTTCATGTAAACACACACACACACACACACACACACACACACACACACACGCTGTGTGTGAGGAACACTGCTTGAGTCGTGTTTTGGTCTCACTGGTCTCACTGGTCTGCCTTCATGCTCCTCCCACTTCACAGTCATGGGTTCCTCCCTCTGTGACATCATGCAGGGTTCCTCTCCTCCCTGTTGACGATCTCCACACTTTATTCTGGAGCCTCTCAGTTCATGGTGTTCTCCCCTCGCCGGCCCCGCCCCCTGTCACTGTCCCTGGTCAAAGGTCACTTCCTGTTTGAGAAGAAACCTGTCTGCCATGGGTGTTGAGGTGAAGGTCGCTGCTCCTCCTCCTCCTCCTCCTCCTGCTGCATCTGCAGCAGCAGCAGCAGTTGTTCTGGAAATCAACCCTGTGTGATGTCACACAGGGCTCCGACATCTCTCCCAGGTGAGTGACCACGCCCTCAATCAGGTGTGGCTCCACCCCCCACCCCCTCCCCTGACACCACCTTGTTTTTGTCCCCTTCCCCATCAGCATCGGTCTTAGACTGCAACATGTTCAGAGTTCAAGGTTCTGGGTTCCTGGGATCTGGAACCACGGTTCTGGCTTCAGGGTACCGGGTTTAATGTTGAGGATTCAGAGTTCAAGATTCTGGGTTAAAAGTTCTGGGTTCTGGGTTTGGGTTTTAGGAGAGAGAGAGAGAGAGAGTTGCCCTGTGCGTGTTTGTCCTGACTGCAGGTCAGAGGGGGCGGAGCCTCTTCCTCAGGACACTGGCTGGCCGTGGCTGTCAGATTATCCAATCAGTGAGCCCCTCCCCCTGGGAGCCAGAGCTTCCTCTTTAGCCTATTAGCTAGCAGCTGCCCCAACAACCTGATTGGCTGCTGCCACGCCAGTCGGCCGGATGTGTGTGTGTGTGTGATGTCATCAGGATCCAGGGCCACGCCCAGCAGACGCTGCTCCACCCCCCGTGGGGTGGAAATGCAGATTTATGGCCAAATGTTTTGTACCTGGGCGACACGGTGGCGCAGTGGTTAGCGCTGCCGCCTCACAGCAAGAAGGTCGTGGGTTCGATTCCGGGGCCCGGACCTGGGACCTTTCTGTGTGGAGTTTGCATGCTCTCCCCGTGTCTGCGTGGGTTCTCTCCGGGTTCTCCGGCTTCCTCCCACACTCCAAAAACATGCATGTGAGGTCAATTGAATATTCTAAATTGTCCCTAGGTGTGCATGTGAGTGTGAATGGTTGTCTGTCTCTATGTGGCCCTGCGATGAACTGGCGACTTGTCCAGGGTGTCACCCTGCCTTCGCCCTAAGACAGCTGGGATAGGCTCCAGCAGACCCCCGTGACCCTGAATTGGAATAAGCGGGTATAGAAGATGAATGAATGAATGAATGTTTTGTACCTCCATCCTCCTCAAAGTCTCACTGGAGGAGATTTGAGCAGAATTACGGCTTCCGTGCTTCACACCACTCAACGGAAACACCTGCAAATTCGTACTTTGTAAAAAAAAAAATTATTGTACTTTTTGGAAATTTTAGAAATATCGCTTTTATTATGCAAAAAAACTGTCATTGAAACAAAGCTAATGTTAGCAACCGCGCGCGTGTGCGTGTGTGGACTTGTGTGTTGTAAAGTTGTTGTTATTTTACGAGGATAAGGAAGTGAGTCGCGGCTGTCGCCAGGTTCCTGGAGGTGGCGCTGGTGTTGATCAGCTGCAGCTCCAGCTCCGGTTCTTCACACTGTGACAAGGAGGGAGTTGTGGGCGGCGCCGTGACAGCGACGCTTTGTTGTGTGTTAATAGGTTCCCTCTGGAGAGGGTCTGGAGGAGCCTCTGACTGACTGCCTGACTGACTGACTGATTGACTGACTGGAGCCTGTAATGGCCCAGCTCCATTATCTGCTGCTCACAGCATGTGGGCATCTTGTAGTGGATGGAGACAGCGGAGTGAGGAGCCGCTACGGCTGTTAATCAGCATTCCAAAGGGGCTGGAGCAGCAGCAGCGAGCAGCAGCAGCAGCAGCAGCAGTAGCACAGCAGCAGCAGCAGCAGCAGCAGCAGCAGCAGCAGCAGCAGCAGTGGCAGCAGCAGCAGCAGCAGCAGCAGCAGCAGCAGCAGCAGCAGCAGTAGCAGCAGCAGCAGCAGCAGCAGCAGCAGCAGCAGCAGCAGCAGCAGCAGCAGCAGCAGCAGCAGCAGCAGCAGCAGCAGCAGCAGCAGCAGCAGCAGCAGCAGCAGCAGCAGCAGCAGCAGCAGCAGCAGCAGCAGCAGCAGCAGCAGCAGCAGCAGCAGCGGCAGCAGCGGCAGCAGCGGCAGCAGCAGCAGCAGCAGCAGCAGCAGCAGCAGCAGCGGCAGCAGCGGCAGCAGCAGCGGCAGCAGCGCAGCAGCAGCAGCAACAGCAGCAACCTTCACCCTCCTGCCAACAGGACGGTTTGTCAGCTGCTGCTTCCAAAGTCAGCAACTGACTTTTACTCTGGAGTTGTTTGATGGCGCCGCCTGAGCTAATGGCCAATTAGAGGCCGGCGTGGCCAGACAGAGCGCCGAGCGGCTCCTCGCCAGTTATTTTTCTCTTCAGTTATTCAGCTCCCATCCGTCACTTGGTGTCTGGCGCCGGATCACCAGCGTCGCTCCGTTTTCACAGGACAGCAAATAGTTCCAAAAAGTTGTGACGTGGTTAAAAATGATGGGCAGCGATTCACACAACTCGAGAGGAAGTCATTTCTAATTGAGATGATTGTTTTTTTCCCCCTCTGACGACCCTGAAATTCTCAAAAGTCTTTATTGTATAAACTAAAAGTTTTATTTTAAAAACTGCTTTTCTATGTATAAAAGATTTGACGTGTTATTGAGGTTCATGCTTTGGTGTTACCGGCAGATGACATCATCGCTGATGAAAGTCTTACCTTGTCTTGAAGTCACATCAATAAATCAGCTGCAGATTTAAAAAAAAAAAAAAAAAAAAGTTGATCGGACACAGCATCACATTAAAAGTCTGCAGAGCCGCAGGAAACCACAGATGTGATGCGATGAGAAGCAGCAGGAAGCAGGGAACAACTCAGATTGAGATCAAGTAAACCGCAGCCAGTTTGTTCTGCTTGCTGCCACTGGCCGGCCCAGTGATGGTGCTATTTTCAGAAACTCTTTGGTGTTTCCCAAGCAGCGGCCCTGCGCACACTGGCCAGTCTCCACACTGTCTCCACTTCACCCACCAAAAAAGTGAGCAGATTAAAAAGACTTGCAGTGTTCAGATTCCACTGAGGAAATCAGCCGTGTTGTCTGGTTCAGGGGGTCACAGTGTGACCAGCCAGCATGCAGTGAGCAGCACCTGAGGCCAGTCCACACCAGTGGGAACTGCATCCCAGCTAACTGCATCCCAGTTCACTGCTGCCCATTTCACTGCAGCCCAGTTCACTGCTGCCTATTTCACTGCATCCCAGTACACTGCATCCCAGCTAACTGCATCCCAGCTAACTGCATCCCAGCTCACTGCATCCCATTTCACTGCAGCCCAGTTCACTGCTGCCTATTTCACTGCAGCCCAGCTAACTGCATCCCAGCTAACTGCAGCCCAGCTAACTGCATCCCAGCTAACTGCATCCCAGCTAACTGCATCCCAGCTAACTGCAGCCCAGTTCACTGCTATCCATTTCACTGATTCCCAGCTCAGCTGTCGCTGCACCAGTGGACACTGCATCCCAGTTCACTGCAGGACAGGAAGCCAGTTATTGGTGGATTGAAAGGACCAGCCCTTTAAGGGGGTGTGGCTTCAGAATGGAGCAGAGCCATTCCATCCTGACAGGTGAGCTGTAACTCCTCCCCCTAGAGGTGTGGGTGGAATCTGAGTCATTTATGTCAAGGTTGAAGCGTCGCAGCTGTTTTATGAAGCTGTTTATGATGCTGACCATTTAAAAACAGGCAGAATTGTTGCACTCGTCCTTTAACTGCACTTCTCACAAGCTTCTTTTTCACTGCTCAGTTTTGTTTTTTCCCACGCTCAGTTTAAAAATAATCTCCAGCTCCATTTTACTGAGAGTCACATGATGTGGCTCGTGGTCACCTCGAGGTTTGAGGCGTCTGAACTGGAGCCACTTTCAGCGCTGGAAGCGCAGTGATTCACACGAGCTCATCACTGTCTTCCACCTGCTGGAGCTGCTGGCAGTGGAGTCAGACTGGAAGGTGAAGATCTCTGCAGTGTCGCTCGCAGCTCGCAGTCCCCAGTGGTCCCAGCTGGCTGGTGCACCTTTCTGTGGCTTTGCTGCTCTGTGTGTGTGTGTGTGTGTGTGTGTGTGTCAGAAAGTCAGTGGGTGGGGCCTGTCTGAAGGCCTCACCAGGCTCCAATTAGCGTCCAGCAGCCTGTCACAGCAGGAGGCGGCGCTAGTGTTGACACAGAGCTAATTAGTGCTAACGAGACGCCGGGTCACTTCCTGTCCGCCGTGATTCTCGTGTCTCACCAACTGAGCTGAAGCCCCGCCCAGTGGAGGTGATAGGTTAGATACCCGGCCAGCTCAGGACAAAGACTGGCTCCCTGATTGGCTCTCAGTATTTGGGGGCGGAGTCCAGGAGCAGCTGCTGGCGGAGCTACTGTTGTTGTTGTTGATGATGCTGTGTTTATTGTGCGCCATCAGGTGGTGACTCCACATCCCTCTCCCCCACCACTGACCCTGACACTTGAGCCAGGCACTGCAGCAACACACTGCTGCTCCTACTGCTGGATGTAGTTGGATGTAGTTTCAGCTAAACTACGAGTGAAAGAGAGAGAGAAGTTCCGGTTTTACTGTCGTTTTTTTGGATGAAGAGCAGAACTTCCAGACTGTCACGTGACCAAAGCCACTCTTTGTCCTGCCGTTTGTCACATGATCCCACACAGATTCCAGTCCCGCCCACAGCCTCGACCTTGACCCATGATGAGGGAGCTGCACTGTAGTGGTCCAGGGGGACACGACGCCCTTGTCAGTGTGTCTGCTGAATCTTGAGACTTGAACTTCTCTTTCTTCTTCTTCTTCTTCTTCCTCTCCTTCTGCAGAGCAGCGTGGACGGGATGAGGACCGACTCACAGCGGGACGAGGCGCCGCTCCGGCCTCAGCGCTGATCTGAAGAGCTGCCTGGTGTCTCCTCTCCTCCTGGTGAGTCCTCCCACTGGTTGGTGCGCCTGGTGAACCTGCAGGTCAAAGGACCTCCACCAACCATCAACACACCAGGATGAAAGTGACTGGTTTGGGTGTTGTTGTGGTGGTGATGATGATGAAGCTGCTGATGATGAAGCTGCTGATGATGAAGCTGATGATGATGGAGATGAAGCTGCTGCTGCTGCTGCTGCTGCTGCTGCTGATGCTGCTGCTGCTGCTGATGATGATGATGAAGATAATGATGAAGATGAAGCTGGTAATGATGATGGTGATGAAGAAGAAGAAGATGATGATCATTATGATGATGATGATGATGGTGATGAGGAGCAGGAGGAGGTGAAGGAAGGGGAGGAGAATGTGGATGATGATGATTTGTTTCCTCTGCTTGAAAACTTGGAGACCATCTTCTTCTCACTGCCACTCAGCTGCTTGTCTTGGACTTTAATCAGCCAGAACTGCAGCTTCTCTCATCACCACTGCAGCTCCAGAGTCAGATCACTGCTCCTCCTGGTGGACAACCAGGAGAAGACACTCACTGGCCCACGGTTGTGGGCTTTGTGGTCTCCTGCAGGAGAATTGTGTATGTGTGTCGTCATGGTTGTGCAGCTGCTGTGTGACCATCCAGCCGTGAAGTTGTTGCTTTGGTCCCTGCAGTGACGGAGGTGAAAGGTCGCAGTCAGCTGACCGCCACAGTCAGCTGACCACCGCAGTCAGCTGACCGCCGCGGCCTCATTTGCAGCTGCAACACTTGTCTCAGCCGTGCACGGTGGTGATCTGGCTCACGTGCACGGTGGTGGTCTGGCTCACGTGCACGGCGCTGTGGTCAGGGACAGTGGTTCTGCTGAGGCGATCTGCTAGGGGGCGTGGCCTGCATTCCAGTCAGACCATCGGCTGCATTTCTCACATTTCAGAGGCCGTAGGAGTCGCTGCTTTGTTTGAGCTCTCAGTGTGTAGAAGTGAGGTCCTGGTCTGGTGGGTCCTGGTCTGCTGGGTCTCTGGTCTGGTGGGTCCTAGTCTGGTAGGTCCTGGTCTGGTGGGTCCTGGTCTGGTGGGTCCTGGTCTGGTGGGTCCTGGTCTGGTGGGTTCTGGTCTGGTGGGTCCTGGTCTGGTAGGTCCTGGTCTGGATCCTGGTCTGGTGGGTCTCTGGTCTGGTAGGTCTCTGGTCTGGTGGGTCTCTGGTCTGGTAGGTCCTGGTTTGGTAGATCCTGGTCTGGTGGGTTCTGGTCTGGTGGGTTCTGCTCTGCTGCTCTCTGGTCAGGTTGGTCTCTGGTTAGGTGGGTCTTGGTCAGGTTGGTCTCTGATCTACTAGGTCCTGGTCTAGTTGGTCTCTGGTCTGGTGGGTCTCTGGTGTTGCCTTAATAGTCTAAAAACCCAGCACCAATCACCTCATGATTAGACTTCCAGATGAACACAGGCAGAAAGTTGATTGGTGGACCTGTTGCTCCTCCACTTCCTGGTTCCTTCGCTGTATACACTGACTGTGAGCCAATAGCAGCTCACCTTCCTTCACCTTCTCCTCCCGCTGATCTCACGCTCACCTGGTGCCACGGAAACCTCAGCCTCCATCTGCCACCTCAGCAGCTCCGCTCTGACTGGCTGCCAGCTTTGCGTGTCCCTGAGAACATGCGCGCACACACACACACACACACATAGACGGACACGTGCACAGTGGCAGCAGACGGCGTCGCCGGGACACTTCCTGGTCAGACTAGGATGACATGTGGTCTTGCGTCTTTGACTTGATGAGGATCTCTCCGGTGAAGGTTGCTGGACCGTGTGGCCGCATGCCAACAGCCTCCACAGTTCTGCCTAGCAACAGTGGTGGTGGGAGGAGCCAGCCCTCCTACTGGCCCCGCCTGCAAGCACGTCGCTTCGAAATGTGAAAGTGTCAATGAGAGTCTGTGGCTCAGGGTGAGGCCCTGACGGACACAGCGCCCCCCACAGGAGCGTCTGCTGCACTGCAGCTGTCCGGAGCTGAAGAGTTGAGGAGCTGCTCCACTGGACAGTGTGGAGACCCCTGGACTGCTGGTCTTCAGTCCATTCAACCAGGTCTGGGTGGAGGCACCGACAGGCAGATTACCCAGAATGCCGCGGGCAGTGACACCAACCTGACGCCGCACGTCTGTTTTCCTCTTTAGATGGTCCTCACTCGCTGAAGCCACACGTCTGTTGCAGGGGTCAAAGGTCAAAGGTCAGGGCTCTGTTGGTGTTTGTCTGCGCTCATCCTGATCTGGGACGATGTGATCAGAACCAGAGAAGCACGCAGACCTGGATGACGGCGGAAGGTTCTGCCTCTGCCTCTGCCGAGTCAGGAAGTCATTTCCAAACCGCTGCTTCTGTTATTGACTCATTGATTTGCTCACCAGGAATTGTGGCTTTTTAAAGGGTGAATCATCATGTCGCCTTGAGCGGCTGGCTAGCACGCTAGCTAGCGTGGTCTCTGTTTCCCAGCATGCCCCTGTGCCCTCCGTCAGACGTCAGCCAGTGGGCTGGCCGTGATTTGAAGCAGCGTGGGCTGCTTCAAATCACGGCCACAAATAGCAGCAGCCCTGGAGGTCCCTGCCAGGCAGCGTCTCTCTTTAATCCTGCTGCTGCTGCTGCTGCCGCTGCTGCTGCTGCTGCCGCTGCTGCTGCTGCTGCTGCTGCTGCTGCTGCTGCCGCTGCTGCTGCTGCTGCCGCTGCTGCTGCTGCTGCTGCTCCCGCTGCCGCTGCTGCTGCTGCTGCTGCTGCTGCTGCTGCTGCCGCTGCTGCTGCTGCTGCCGCTGCCGCTGCTGCTGCTGCTGCTCAGGACTCATAGCTGTGAAACAAAGGAGAGAAGGAGCTTGAACGGTGTGCACAGGTTGGCAGAAAACAAGAATTTCAAGCACACAGCAGGGTTTGTCATGAAGCACTGACGTTGGCGGTGAAGATCTCTAACTGGTGATGACTGAGCTGTTGATGAGCTGTGGTGAAGTCGTTTGCAGCTCCCACAAAGAGAAGACCAGTGAAGACACTCATTCCATCCTGGAATAAATCCATAAATCATGGAGAAATACATTCGTCTTTAGTCACTGCTTCACTGAGGCCTCTTCTAGACCAGGACACCTCTGTTTGAGTGTCAGTCAGAGGAACCGGAGCAGCAGCCCTGAGGGAACACAGACACTGGACCTCCTCTCTGGGGATGGATGGATGGATGATGGAAGACTGGTGGTTCTTCAGCTGCTCTAGTCCATCTAGTCCAGACACAGAGGTTCAGTTCTGGTGGTTAAAGACTTTCTTTGTTCCCCTGTAGCAGTGTGTGTGTGTGTGTGTGTGTGTGTGTGTGTTTGTGTGAAGCAGTTCTGTGTGTCTGATGACTCAGTCTCACCTTTCACATTATGTAGAACAGTGTGAGGAACATTATGAGGAACATTATGAGGACCAGTGTGAGGACCAGTGTGAGGAACAGTGTGAGGAACAGTGTGAGGTGTGAGGAACATTGTGAGGACCAGTGTGAGGACCAGTGTGAGGAACAGTGTGAGGAACATTATGAGGACCAGTGTGAGGACCAGTGTGAGGAACATTATGAGGAACATTATGAGGAACATTATGAGGACCAGTGTGAGGACCAGTGTGAGGACCAGTGTGAGGAACATTATGAGGAACATTATGAGGACCAGTGTGAGGACCAGTGTGACTGACCAGCGTCTCTCTCCCAGCAGGTCCTCCAGTCGTCGTCTGTGGAGCTCAGCGGCCAGCAGCCATGTTCAGGAACAGCCTGAAGATGCTGCTGACGGGGGGGAAGGCCAACAGGAAGAGTCGCAGCAGCGGTGAGTCTGAGCAACAGTGACCTCTCTGGCGGCCTGTGGGCGGTGCAGGGGGTGGTCTTCTCTTCTCACAGGTCTATTTTTCGGCGGCAGCAGCTGAGGAGGTGAAACTGGAGACGACCTGAAGAGCCTCTTGAAGGCAGACTGGAAATTCCAACCAGTGTAACCCGAACCGGTCATGTGACTCGCAGTTGTGGCTGTCACATGACCCGTGACTCCACGTGACTCACTATGCAATCTGCAGAACACCTTGGAGTACTGCACACTTGCTGGGAGTGGGGCTTATGACAGGCAGGTGGCGCCAGAGAGCCAGTCAGAGCAGCATTGGCTCTGTGTTTGCAGCCAGCAGCTTAAAACCAGCGTGAGCTTCACGCGTTCCCTCGAAGTGTTGCCTTGGAAACGGTGCTAATCCCAGGTGGTCCTTCCACCACTAGAGGGCGTGGTTCCTCAGCAGCACTGGGCAGGCTGGGATGATGGTTGGACCCTCCAGTGGAGGAGCAACACTGCAGATGTTTTTTATTGGTGTTGAGTCTAAACAGCATTAGCGCACATGTTAGCATCTCCTCCTCAGTGTCTGCTGGCTAACGTGCTCCTAGCGTCGGCGGCTGTGTGTGTGTGTGTGTGTGTGTGTGTGTGTGTGTGTGTGTGGCAGAAGAGTTTCCTGCTCCAAGGTCAGAAGTGGATCCAGAAGATCCTGGTTGGTTGGTTGGTGAGCTTCTCCTTACCTCAGTTGGTCCTTTACTCTCCTGGAGGTTGGTGCCAGGTGGGCAGATGGATTTCACTCCTTTCCTTCTTCAGCCGGTGACTCATGATGAAGTCACACACTCTGCCGTGGTTGGTCTGCTGCGTTTTCACACCGCAAGTCGACGGTATCACAACTTCCTGAGAACACTGAGGAGAGTGCCGAAGAACAATAAGGAACACTGAAGAATGCTGAAGAACACTGAAGAATGCTGAAGAACGCTGAAGAACATTGAAGAGAACACTGAGGAACATCGAAGAGAACACTGAAGAACATCGAAGAGAACACTGAAGAACATTGAAGAGAACACTGAAGAACATTGAAGAGAACACTGAAGAATGCTGAAGAACACTGAAGAACATAAAGCGGAAGCTGAAGATCAGCTAAAGAGTGTTGAAAAATACTGAAGAACACCTGAAGAGAACCCTGCTTCTCTCAATGCCATCCTGACCAAACTCACAGGAAGGCCCTCCCACTTTGTTCCATCAGAACAGGAAATAAGCTCCGCCCTGAAGTGCAAAGGTAGCACATGTTGGAGGGAATCTAACGCTAACTGATAGCAAAATGCTAACTGACCAGGATGTGACCAGAGCCAATCAGAGCGTCTGGTGGGCTTTGACAGGAAATAACATCAGTCAAAACCAGACTAGTCAGTGTGAAGCTGCCACTGTCAGCGTGTGTGTCTGTGTGTGTGTGTGTGTGTCTGACATGAGTGTTGATGACAGCGGGGGGAGACAAAGTCGGCATTATTTTCAGAAGTTGTGAACTAGATGGAGCTCTGGAGCGTCAGTCTGGACGTGACAGTTCCAGTGGCAGCTGGGATTAGACCGAGCCGCCCACGCACTGTTTTCACACCAGCACAGTGACGAGAAGCAAGCGCAACAACACCGACGTTCCCGCACCGCAGCAGCACCAGGCGGTCCTGCTGTCTGAAAACACACCTTCCTCTCTTTCAGAAAGCAAAATGATGGGACGACCAATCACAGACGTGAAGATTCCTGTGACCTTCTTACCACTGCTGCCCCCCTCAGCTCATCCTCACCAGTGGCTCTCACTGCTTTCCTGTCTGAGGCGGCGGCGGTTAGTGTCTGTGTGTGTCGGTGTGCGTCTGTGTGCGTTAGATACACAGACAGACAGACAGTTTGGCCTGAAGGAAACCAGGTGGAGACACTGCAGGGTCCTCAGCTTCTCCCACCTTCATCACAGAGGATGAGGAGCTCTTCAGGCTGAGCTACAGGAAGTGCCAGGGAGACAGGAAGTGGTGGTGGTGGTGGTGGTGATGATGATATTTCCGATCAGCTGTGAAAGAGTTAAGGCAGAGAGAGGGAGAGATAGAGTGGGAGGGAGAGAGAGAGCGAGAGAGAGCTCCACTGCTGCTAGGGAGAGCGAGGAGGAGGTGGAGCCCAGTGAGTGTGTGGAGCTTCTCCAGCAGTCTGCTGCTCTGTTCAGGATCTGTCACCATGTTGCAGGATTTCTTCCGTCTGGACAGCAGAGCAGCTGAGTTTGAGGTGAGTCTGGCAGGGGGGGGGGGGGGGTGATGGAGGGAGGATGGAGGAAGGATGGAGGGAGGATGGAGGTGGTGTAGATGGTTTTGATGTCGTTGGTCGTCGTGGTCTGTGTGTGTGTGTGTGTGTGTGTGTGTGTGTGTGGCTTTCTCTGGCTTTATCGGATTTATTATGGCTGCTCTTCCTTTTGCTTGCAGCCAGGGGGCGCTGTCACCGGTGTGCATGGTGCTAGTTGGTCCCAGCAGCCTGAAGATGTGATCTTCAGAGCAGCTGCTTGTGTTTCTGCCCAGGATGGAAGCTGGAGGCTCTCTTTGGTCAGGGTGTGAATCCTGCATCTGCTCTGATCCTCACAGACGCTGAATGTCAGTCAGTCAGTCAGTCAGTCAGTCAGTCAGTCAGTCAGTCAGTCAGTCAGTCAGTCCCGTCCGTCCGTCCGTCCGCCAGTCAGTCAGTCAGTCAGTCAGTCAGTGAGTCCGTCCGTCCGTCAGTCAGTCAGTCAGTCAGTCAGTCAGTCAGTCCGTCCGTCCGTCCGTCAGCCAGTCAGCCAGTCAGTCAGTCAGTCAGTCAGTGAGTCCGTCCGTCCGTCAGCCAGTCAGTCAGTCAGTCAGTCAGTCAGTCAGTCAGTCAGTCAGTCCGTCCGTCCGTCCGTCCGTCCGTCCGTCCGTCAGTCAGTCAGCCAGTCAGTCAGTCAGTCAGTCCGTCCGTCTGTCCGTCTGTCAGCCAGCCAGCCAGTCAGTCAGCCAGTCAGTCAGTCAAGAAAGTTCACAGCAGCTCCTTCAGTGAAGGTTGGTTCCTCCACATTTATTTTGTATGAAGTTGTGACCTCCCTGTGAAAATATGGACCTGCACAAACAAGTGAGGACATTTCCAACATTTTTCAGTCGTTCAGATGCTTTGAATCAGCTGGTGAAGGTCACGTTCTATTTCCTGCCTTCCTCCGGCTCTGCCACGTCAGCCGAGGTGGTGGAGGAACCCTGCAGAGGCACCTTCAGGTGTCCTGAGGTTGTCACAACACACTGTGGGGATCTGGTCCCACTCAGCAGTCGTCACTTCCTGTCACCGCTCGCCACCCCTCCCCCTCTCATCCTGTCAGCCAGCAGCTCTCCTCTTCTCACACACACACACACACACACACACACACGTTTACACATGCTCACACACTTCCCGCCCACTCGGATATTTCTGGAGAACAAAAGCAGGAGGATGGAGTGAGATGAAGTAGCAGCAGAGGGAGGCTGAGTGGAGCAGCCCTGCGTAGGCCCCTCCGTCTCCATCCACTTCCTGTTCCTCCTCCGTCTCCATCCACTTCCTTTCCTCCTCCGTCCTCATCCACTTCCTTTTCCTCCTCCGTCTCCATCCACTTCCTGTTCCTCCTCCATCCCTCATCCTCTTCCTGTTCCTGCCCCGTCTCCATCCACTTCCTGTTCCTGCCCCGTCTCCATCCACTTCCTGTTCCTCCTCCGTCTCCATCCACTTCCTGTTCCTCCTCCATCCCTCATCCTCTTCCTGTTCCTGCCCCGTCTCCATCCACTTCCTGTTCCTGCCCCGTCTCCATCCCTCATCCACTTCCTGTTCCTCCTCCGTCTCCATCCACTTCCTGTTCCTCCTCCGTCTCCATCCACTTCCTTTTCCTCCTCCGTCTCCATCCACTTCCTGTTCCTCCTCCGTCTCCATCCACTTCCTGTTCCTCCTCCATCCCTCATCCTCTTCCTGTTCCTGCCCCGTCTCCATCCACTTCCTGTTCCTGCCCCGTCTCCATCCACTTCCTGTTCCTCCTCCATCCCTCATCCTCTTCCTGTTCCTGCCCCGTCTCCATCCCTCATCCACTTCCTGTTGCTCCTCCGTCTCCATCCACTTCCTGTTCCTCCTTCGTCTCCATCCATCCACTTCCTGTTCCTCCTCCGTCTCCATCCACTTCCTGTTCCTCCTCCGTCTCCGTCCACTTCCTGTTCCTGCCCCGTCTCCATCCACTTCCTGTTCCTCCTCTGTCTCCATCCACTTCCTGTTCCTCCTCCGTCTCCATCCACTTCCTGTCCCTCCCCGTCTCCATCCCTCATCCACTTCCTGTTCCTCCACCGTTTCATCCACTTCCTGTTCCTCCCCCCCTCGGCCTGATTAGAGCAGCTGCCTAGTTCTGCCAGAGAGGGCGCTCTTTCCCAGAGTAACGTGCTGGCTGACGAGGGGGTGGTGGTGGGTGGAGCCTCCTGGTCCACGTGCAGCAGAAACATGGTTGTTGTTCCTGCGAGCAGCTCAGCGCTCTGATTGGTCGACCGGTCGGGTCCTCGCTGGGTGTGTGTGTGTGTGTGTGTGTGTGTGTGTGCCTGGATGTGTGTGTGTGTGTGTGTACCCACACAGCAGCTCCATTCCAATGGAAGATGGGTCATGCGACGGCAAACAAGCTGCTCTGAAAAATCCCGCACACACGCACACGCACACGCACACGCACACGCACACACGCACACACGTACAGGCAGCATAATGAATCCTGGTGTGTCAGTGGGCGAGCGAGGCAGCACAGTAAGGGAGCTGCGAGAGAGGGGGCGGGCTCAGACGCCATCACTTCCTGTTTCCCTCCTCGCCGTCCGTCTCCGGTTGCCATGGCGACAGCCAGTCTGCACCTCCTGCTCCCTGCTCCTCCTCCTCCTGCCTCCTGCCTCCGAGGACACTGTGTCTGTGGAGGCTCTGCAGGTGGAGATGTTGTTACTTTTACTCTCTCAGCCACAGTGAAGTCTCACCCCCTCCTGTAGGTGGCGATGTGACCTCCTCCTGGTTTTACATCTGGTAAAGAACAGCATCAGCTGCATCTCCTGGTAGCTCTGCCACATTGCCACCTGCCACCTGCTGGCCTGGTGTGGCCACTGCAGTTTGCTGCCTCGTCTCCACACGACTCTACGCTGTTACATTCTAATTATTTGACTGAATCTGACTTCCTGTTTCTGCTCTTCAACTTCCTGTGTGCCTGGAGCTCCGGCCCCAGTGTGGCCTTGTTTTTTATCTCTGTGTGTCTTGGTGGCCAGGATCTTGGATGATGATGATGGTGATGATGATGATGATGATGGTGGTGATGATGATGATGGTGGTGATGGTGATGATGGTGGTGATGGTGATGATGATGATGATGGTGGTGATGGTGATGATGGTGATGATATCTGCGTGTGTCTTGGTGGCCAGGATGTTTGATGATGATGATGGTGGTGATGATGATGATGATGGTGGTGATGGTGATGATGGTGGTGATGATGGTGGTGGTGATGGTGGTGATGGTGGTGATGGTGATGATGGTGGTGATGGTGGTGATGGTGATGATGGTGATGATGATGGTGATGGTGATGATGATGATGATGATGGTGATGATGATGATGATGGTGATGATGGTGATGATGGTGGTGATGATGGTGATGATGATGATGATGATGGTGATGATGATGATGGTGATGATGGTGTGTGTCTTGGTGGCCAGGATGTTGGATGATGATGATGGTGGTGATGATGATGATGGTGGTGATGATGATGGTGATGATGGTGATGATGATGGTGATGATGGTGATGATGGTGATGATATCTGCGTGTGTCTTGGTGGCCAGGATGTTGGTTGATGATGATGATGGTGATGATGATGATGGTGATGATGATGATGATGGTGGTGGTGATGATGATGATGATGATGATGATGATGATGGTGATGATGGTGATGATGGTGGTGATGATGGTGATGGTGATGATGATGATGATGATTGTGGCCATGATGATGATGATGATGATGATGATGATGATGATGGTGATGATGATGATGATGGTGGTGATGATGATGATGGTGGTGATGGTGATGATGGTGATGGTGGTGATGATGGTGATGATGATGATGATGATGATGATGATGATGATGGTGGTGATGGTGATGATGATGATGGTGATGATGGTGGTGATGATGGTGATGGTGATGATGGTGGTGATGGTGATGATGGTGGTGATGGTGATGATGGTGGTGATGGTGGTGATGGTGATGATATCTGCGTGTGTCTTGGTGGCCAGGATGTTGGTTGCAGTGCAGCTTCAATCAGATCTACGCAGTGCAAACCTGTTTGGGTCATGGTTGCATTTCAGAACTTGGAGCACGACGACAGTCAAACTAGTGTCAGCCAATCCACACTCAGCAGCTTCCAGCTGAATAATCAATGATGCTGAACGCAGCTGCTGTTCAACTTCTATCGTCTGGTTGGCAACCATCAGTGGACTCTCAGGAGGTTGTTGGGAGGTGTTGACTTATTGAAGGTGATGTTGATCGACCTTTTAAAGGCCCAGTGTGTAAAATGATACCATAAATATTAAGTATCATGTCAGCCAGCGTCCCAATTAAACCAACGAAGAAGAAGGTGAACCAGGTATCCAAGTTTGGGTGCACAGTTCACTGGCAAGCTGGGGAGAAGGAGGGTGACTGAAAGAGCGCTGCAGTCTCAAGTGTAACCACTTGATGTCGCTGTTTCCTCTCAAAATTTCCAAATATTTACACGCTGGACCTTTAATGGAGGCAACGTTGGTGATTTAGCCGGCGCCTCATCCTCTCAGAGTGAGCCCGATGGTGGGCAGGGCTTGTGAAGGCAGGATCAGGGCGTGGCTAAGCCTGGGCTCAGGGTGGTCTCCTGGTGGTGGCAGCTGGTCGGTGCAGGAAGTGGCATCTGCAGCCTCGGTGGGAGTCTGTGGTCCGGTGGAGGACTGTCAGAGGTTCAGACGGAGCTGGCGCCGCTCCGGACCTGCTGCCTCGCTCTCAAGGCTGCTTTTCATTGGACGAAGGGGAGCAGAAGAAGCAGAAGAAGGAGTGGAGCAACTCTGAGCTTCTCTGAGTCCGTTACCTGAAGCCGAGAGACGAGGCAGGAGATTGAGCTGTGAAGAGATGAAGGCAGGAACCCAGGAGCCGTACTGCTGCTGCCGCTGCTGCTCAGAACTCCCAGTTCCTGTGTGGTGATGTAACCTCAGCGTTGTGTCAGACTGAGGGTGGGAGATGCTCACAAGCCCCCACCACCACCACCACCACCTTTTATTTTGGCTCCCTTTCTAAATGAGTCCCGCCCACTCAGCGCTGCAACGCTGCTCTCCTCAGTCGGATGGCAGTGTGGGAGTCGGCTGCATCATCATCGCTCGCTTCTTCTCTCTCCCTCCTCTTCTTTTCTCCTCCTCCTTCTTCTTCTTCTTCTTCTTCTTCACTCACCAGCATTTTCCATCTCTCTGCACTTCCTCCGTCTTCACACCTCCATCCGTCCGTCCGTCCGGCCGGCCGGCCGGCCGTCCAGGACACTGCTGAGCCTGACGCACGCAGCCACACTCACATGCGTCACTGGCTGGCCCGCCGCCGCCATCATCGACGAGCCTCCACTCAGATCCCCCACTGCCGGGGTCAGAGGTCACCATGTCTGACAGGGAGAGGGGAGGGGAGGGGAGACAGCTGAACTCACTCAGTGATAGTAAAACTAAATATGGAGTGGAATTAAACCCAATCTGCTGATGAAAACTCAGTTTCCTCCCAGTAGCCATTGACTCTGCTGCTCTACCTCTCACTGTGTGTGTGTGTGTGTGTGTGTGTGTGTGTGTGTGTGTGCGTGAGGACACTCATCCCTCTGTGATGTCACAAAGGGCACCTACCCTGAGCAGCCAGGAAGAAAAAAGATGTTGTGTTTCCTGCTGACTGAGCAGTTGGAATCATCTGACCTGGTTCCTGTGTTGTGATGGACCAGGATGATGATGATGATGATGATGATGATGATGGTGGTGATGGTGGTGATGATGATGATATAGGTGGTGGTGATGATGATGATGGAGGTCGTGAAGGTGGTGATGATGGTGATGATGATGATGATGATGGTGATGATGATGATGATGAAGGTCGTGAAGGTGGTGATGATGGTGATGATGGTGATGATGATGATGATGGAGGCTTCAGTATTTCGGGCCAGAGATAAAACAGTAGACGGTACAAAACAGTTTTATGTCATCCAATAAGTGTAAGAAGTACACAGTGGCGCCCCCCTGTGGAGCAGAAGAAGGTCTCATTTCTGTTGCTGTCGTCTCTCAGTCTGCTGAGTCTCACCAGTTTGCAACCTCCAGACTGACTGACTGACTGACACATCCTGACTGCTTCTGGAGGTGGTGGACCTTCAGAGTCCCACCAGGCTGCTGGACTGACTGCACCTCCTCCAGACCTGCGTTCCTGACTCATCACGAGTCACTTCGTGAGTCAATCCTGCTCCAAAAAGTATCACGACCACTAACTGGTTTGCTTTTAGACTCTCAAACCTCCTGATGGTTTGAAGCCATCAATGGAGCTCTTGCCATCTCTATCTTCTCACCCTGTGGAGGCCCAGCTGCCAATCAGATCCACCACAGCTGCCCCTCCTGCTGGTCCTCACGCCTCCTCAGTGGGTGGAGCTACTGATTGTTGCTGCACGGGCTGAAGGAGGCGGAGGAGCCTCTGTGGAACATCTGAGATGCTGCTCTGATGACTGGAGGATCTTTCAGTGCCAGTTGGACTGTTAGGATTTGCAGTGTTTTCTCTGCTGTGCAGCAGGATTATAATCCTGCCTCTGATCAATCTGCTGTGGCTAATTCAGCCCCGCCCCCCTCCTCCGGGCCTAATTGATCCTAATATCATTAACCAATCTATCGAGGGACACGCCCCCTGCTCCCCTCTGCAGTGTGGCTGCAGTGGAAAGTATCCAGTGATGTTCCAGCTGCTGCCGCGGCTCCGTCTCTCGACACCATGGGGAGGCGGAGGAGGAGGAGGTGGAGCCTGGCAGCGGCGGCGGCGTCCAACCCCTTGGTCACCATCAGGGGCCGGCTGGGCCTCCGCAGGAAGGGCGTGGAGGGTCTGTGTGTGAGCAGCCTGCAGGGGGCGCTGCGCTGGCACACCTGGCTGACAGAGGAGGAGGAGAAGGAGGAGGACACGGCGCTGCTGCAGCATCAGCGAGCTCACTTCCTGTCTGTTTGTGTCCGCCCTGCAGACGGCGAGGACCTGGACCCCGCCCTCCCTGCTCTAGACCTCCAGCTGAGCCACATCAGCCAAGGTAGGCGGAGCTTCACGTCCTTCAGCTGCTCCAGTGGCTGAGTCTCCCTCTCTCTCTCTCTCTCTCTCTCTCTCTCTCTCTCTCTCTCCCTCTCATGTTTACCTCCCTTGTTTGGTCATGTGACTTTATTGCAGAGAACTTTGTGACGACAGAAAATGAGTTTGCAGGGAGAGAAGAAGGTCACTTCAGTGCTGGTTGTTGTTTGCAGTGGAGGCTGGGAGTCAGTGTGTGTGTGTGTGTGTGTGTGTGCAGTGGTGGGAATCTTGGTGCTAATTATATCCTCACCTTTCCCTCTGTGGAGACGTTTGCAGTGGTTTAGTGGCCGTTGGTTTCATTTCACTCAGACTGGACGTCTGTTGTTGTTTTCACCAGGACATTAGGACAGACATGAGGACAGACATGAGGACAGACATTAGGACAGACATTAGGACAGACATTAGGACATTAGGACATTAGGACATTAGGACAGACATTAGGACAGACATTAGGACATTAGGACATTAGGACAGACATTAGGACAGACATTAGGACAGACATTAGGACATTAGGACAGACATTAGGACAGACATTAGGACATTAGGACAGACATTAGGACATGAGGACATTATTTTATTTTTACCTCTTTTTGTAGCAGGAGAGGTCACTTGATATGAACAGTGTCATTAGGAGTCTTACGACATTGGGACAGTGTATCTTAAAGGCTTTTTGTGGACGACATTGGACATGAGGACATTATTTTATTTTTACTCTTTTTGTAGCAGGAGAGGTCACTGCTTGTGATGTTGTCATTACCTTCATGGTTTGAGGCTTCTTCTTCTTCTGCTTTGGGATTGTTGCAGCATGATGATGATGATGATAGTGATGGTGATGATGATGATGATGATGATGATGATGGTGATGATGATGATGATGATGATGGTGATGATGATGATGATGATGATGGTGATGGTGATGATGGTGATGATGATGGTGATGATGATGATGGTGATGATGGTGGTGATGATGATGGTGATGATGGTGATGATGATGATGATGATGATGGTGATGATGATGATGATGATGATGATGATGATGATGATGATGGTGATGATGATGGAGATGATGATGATGATGATGTGGGAGGAGGCAGCTGCACCACCACAGACACCACGTGCTGCCTGCAGGGCTTCTCTCTCTGCTGGGTCGGACCAGCCAGTGGTCCGGCATCGATAACCCTGCTGGTGTCAGAGAGCAGGACTAGGCTGAGCTCCTCCCACCTCCTCCCACCTCCCCTGGACTGGAGCTCCTCCCTCCTGCTCCCACCCTGCTGCTTTCAACTGGCTCAGTCAAACTTGAATTGAATTCCTTTATTCTCGTGTTACAATTAATTCATTTCAAAAGCGCCGTCCTTTGGTCTATGAAAACCAAAAGAACAGTAAATAAAAATAATTAAAAAAAAAAAATCTTTGACGTGGCCCACATAAAACCAGAGAATAAAAAACAACCAGTGAAACTTAACAAATAAAACCATAGTTAATAAACATCTCACAACCCTCACAACCACATTCACACCTGTAACATACTGCAGGCCAACACTGCAGGCCAACACTGCAGGCTGAGTGCTGCCGAGTCGTCCGTTCTTTCCACTGGAAGTTGTTTACGAACCAATCCTGCAGTTCCATCGTTAGCAGAAGGGGGGCAGCGTGGATCGATGCGGAGCTCTGCAGACCACACTGGGCTGAAAATAGAGCTTCTGGATGACAGCTCTGCGTCCCGGCACCGAGGTGGAGCCAGAAAGGATCCGCTGGAGTCCACATTTAGATGTTTTTGTCTGGAAATGAAGCGTCTGTAGATGTAAAGAGATTATTTTTAATACCACGCCAGCCAATCACTGGCGAGAGCATCGAGGCAGAAGTTGAGGAGCAGCAGACTGAGGTGTTTGGACCTGGAGGTCTTTGGGGAGGGAGTGAGAAGACAGACGATGGTCACAACCTGTATTGTAATAATGATGACACGTTTGCAACACCGCAGGCCCAGAGGAAGAAACACCTGACATCTCTGTGTCCTCCTGTCCTGCAGGTGGCAGCGTAGACAGCGACGGTGCCTTTGAGCCGGACGACGGCGTGCCGGTGCCGCTCTCCATGACCGAGGGCCTGCAGCACATCCGCATGATGGAGGGCGTGTCGCGCTCGCTGCCCTCCTCGCCGCTGCTCAGCCACCAGGCCGTCGGCGTGCGGCTGCAGCCCGTCAAGAAGCTCACAGGTAGGGGGCGCCGCACGCCTCGCTCCACTCACCTTTCACCTGCCGCACACGTGGAGGGTCCAGAGTCTGAGCAGGAGGCTGCAAACACGGGGCTAAGTGTGCGTGTTTGTGGTGCTCGTTGGCTGCAGACAACAAAGACTTGAAACCGCTCAGAATTTTATTGTGGAATCGTTTACTCGTCTGGGCCGAGGTCAAAGGTCGGAGGATCATCGGCTGCACGGGAGTCACAAAAAGCTGCAGCGCCCTCCACAGTCACTAGGTGGCAGCAGCCTTGATGACTGCTTGGTGGCTGTTGCTGCCCTCTGGGTCACCCAGTGACAGAGAACACAGTCCAGGCAGCCAGGGGGCGCTGTGTGGGCTGGGGGGCTCAGGCCGTGTTTGAAGGTGAAAGGTCACAGTGCTCAGCAGCCCTGCTGTAGGTGTGTGTGTGTGTGTGTGTGTGTGTGTGTGTGTGTGTTGCGGTGAGGCAGCGAGTGGAGAGCAGAAGCTGCTGGAAGTCTCAGAGAAGTTGCAGCAGAGGAGCCTGGTCCCGCCCATTGTGGGCGGAGCCTCGTCTGGGAGAACAGCATCAGCATGTGGAGGAGGTGATGCACGGACGAGGAGCAGGTGGTGGCTGGAGAAGGAGGAGGAGGAGTTGGAGGAGGAGGAGGAGCAGCTGCCAACTTCTCCCAGCTGCTGTCATTCATTCTGAGAGTTTGCTGCGCTAAGCTAAACCACCCCCAACTTTGAAAGCTAACTGTGCTAAGCTAAACCACAGCAGCTTTGAAAGGTAGCTATGCTAAGCTAAACCACCCCCAACTTTGAAAGGTAGCTGTGCTAAGCTAAACCACCCCCAACTATGACAGCTAGCTGTGCTAAGCTAAACCACAGCAGCTTTGAAAGGTAGCTGTGCTAAGCTAAATCGCAGCAGTGGAAATGCCCAACATCAACTGCTGCGAGCGCCCCCCCCCCCCACCTTTCTTCTTCTGTGGTTGTCGGCAGCGGCTCTCAGCCTCTCTTTCTGGAGGCCTCTGACTCCTGATCAGTGGTGGAATCTGATTGGCTGGCAAGCGGAGGGCTGGATGATGTCAGAGCTGAACACGGTGCCAGAGGTGTCTGACAGCCACTTGGACCAGAGGAGTGAGGAGGAGTGAGGAGGTGGTGAGCTGCTGCTGTACAACATGGCTGCTGCTGCTGCTGCTGCTGCTGCTGCTGCTGCTGCTGCTGCTGCTGCTGCTGCTGCAGCTCCAAGGGTAACACAAGGACAGCAGGACTCCAGAGCAGGAAGTGCTGTCAGCCGAGCGGCTGCATCCACAAACGGCCGAGCTGTGTCTCTCTAACAACTCCTCCCTCCTCCTCCCGCCTCCCTCACCCCTCCCTCCCTGTTTGCCGCTTGCCTCACGCCCTCCCCTCCTCCCCGCCTCCTCCCCCCGCCCCCCCACTCCTGCTCGCCGGTTGCCATGACAACAGCGGCACTGCGCCATTCATGTGTTGGAGAGACCTGGTGCTCCTGCTCTTCCCCTCACATCCCTGCAGCTGATGCAGTCACGGAGGCGAGGCCGGGCGCTCCCTCCCCTCCCCCTCCCTCTCTGTGAGGGGGGAGGGGAGGGGAGGGGAGGGGAGGAGTGAGGAGGGAGGAGCCAATCCCTCCGCCCGCCGCTGCTGGATGTCAGTGTGGCGTATTTTGGCGAAGGAGTTCGGTCACCTGTCAGCCGTCGCAGGTTGCCGCTGCTCCTCCTGCTCCTCCTGCTGCTCCTCCTCCTCCTGCTGCTGCTCCTGCCGCTCCTCCTCCTACTGCCGCCGCTCCTGCCGCTCCTCCTCCTCCTCCCGTCAGAGCCACGTCCGCCTGGCTCTGACTCTCTGGCTGCGCTTGCCGTCAGCGCTGAGAAGATCTCCTCCTCCTGCTCCTCCTGCTCCTCCTCCTCCTCCCTCCTGCTCCTCCTGCTGCTCCTCCTCTCGCTCCTCTGTGGATGAGCTGCTGGTCTCTGGGTTGGGACGGCGTGCTGGTGTCTCTGGAGGTGGACGGAGGGGAGCTGCCGTCCTACCGCAGCCTTCAGGAATGTCGGAGCTGCTGCTGTGATAATGGTGAGGACCTGCCACGCCCTCCCCCCCCCCCTTCCCTCCGTTACCTGCCCCCCCTCCCTCCGGCAGGGCGTCGGCCTGTGTGGGCAGGTGGAGCTGTGAGTGAGTCCGGCAGTGGCGTCATGCGACTGTTGTGTTGTGTTGTGTTGTGTTGTGTGTTTTGTGTGTGTTGAGCTGCTTCAGCGTGGGTGAGCGGCCCATTGTTTCTGAGTGTGTGTGTGTGTGTGTGTGTGTGTGTGTGTGTGTGTGTGAGCTGTGGGTGGCTAATGGTGCCGGTCCCTGTTGTTGTGCGTCTCACTGTCACGTCCGGCGCAGCAACATCTGCTGCTGCTGCTCCGGCTTGTCGTCATGTGTTGAGAAACACTGATGGTGCGTCAGGACGTGGTTCCGACGCCGCGGGGGGGGGGCGGCAGCGTCTCAAACACAGCATTAGCATCGTTAGCATCATTAGCAGCGAGGCTGGGCGGTGGATGTGGTCCAGGCTGACGTTAGGTTAGAACCTCCCTCCACCTTCACCATGGAGACCTCAGGACGACCAGTAGGAGGCAGCAGTGAGGAGGAGGAGGAGGACAGAAGATCCAGTGGGAAGAAGTGACTCAGCCTGTCGGCAGGTTCCCTCACTGGTTTACATCTTCATCACCATCATCTTCATCACCATCATCAGCATCACCATCATCAGCATCACCATCATCACCATCACCATCATCACCATCATCATCATCATCATCATCATCATCATCATCATCATCATCAGCATCACTATAACCATCATCATCACCATCATCATCATCACCATCATCATCCACTGCAGACCAGGATGGTACAGCTGGTTACCTGAGGAGAACCAGCTCAGATCTCTCTCCACCTCCACCTCCACCTCCACCTCCACCTCCACCTCCACCTCCAGCTGCTGCTGTGATCCAGCCTCTGTCCTTCCCTGGAGGAGCTCAGCGTGGCTCAAGGTTGGAGGGGGAATAACGGTGACGGTGAGAACTTTGCCAGCAGAAGGTCCTGGTTCACCGTCAGCAGTGACTGTGATGCAGTGATGCAGCTCCAGATCCCTGGGCCTCCACCAGGGGGCGCCCTCCAGCAGTGATGGACTGCTCGCCTGGACAGCTGCAAGTCGTGCTTCTCCTGATCAGTGGAGGTTCCTCCAGGATGGACGTCCAGCCCGCTGGTCTGCTCCACCACCACCACCACCACCCATCTATGGTCAAGAGTTTTTGGACTTGTCCAACTCCAGTTCTGGTCTGTTCCATCATGGTACCAACCAATGCAGAGGGAACAGGAAGCGGAGGAGACAGACGCCACCTGCTGTCAGCACCACTGCACTGCACTGCTTCTCCTCCTCCTCCTCTGGCAGTGCTGCTAGCTGGTGTTGCAGTGCTTGACCTGAGACTTCTCCAGACCACTTTGTAAGGGTCTGAGTCTGGTCTGGGACTCCGAGGCATTTCTACTGGGTCAGGTCTCGGCCTGGGACCGGGCAGACAGGCTTTTATCCAGACCAGTGGAGACTCAGCCAACACTGTAATGACACGTTAATAACAGAGAAGAATCCAGCTGCTGCCGCTTTGCGCCCTGTTGGTGACGTGACGCCCAGACTGACGCCCTGCCCCCTGATTCCCAGCTCATTCATTCTCTAATTTGATGAAGCAAAGTTGTTTTTTTTGAAAATGGTTCAAAATAGTTTGCAAAACATCTGGCAAGCCATCTGGACTGCAACACCACCAGGTGCAGGTCCTGCTGCTCCCTGCAGGCGGCGCTATTGTTGGAGATGAAAATCATCTGCTTCCAAAACATACAGAGACTGACTGACCCCTGTCAGAGCTGATGGTGGCGCTGTTTCTCCCAGAGAGAGAGTGTGTGTGTGTGTGTGTGTGTGTGTGTGTGTGTGTGTGCTGACAGGTTAGTGTTGACGCTCCGGCCGGCCTGTGATGAGTTTTTTTTTCTTTCAGTATGAGAGAAACTGTGGAGGTCTGAGGAGGACAAACACCTCCACAGCAGCCAGCCTGCTGCGCCGTCAGTATCTGCAGTGTGTGAATATCGCCAGCAGGGGGCCGCTGAGCCGCCGCTGGGCGGCCGTGGCTATTATTAGCGGCTAACGCAGGGGAGAGAGGAGGTGTCCTTGGCGGCGGCGTCCTGCTCAGGAGAAGCAGCTCTTTGAGGTCCTTCAGAGAGGAGCAGGAGGCGCTCCAGCACACACACACACACACACACACACACACACACACACACACACACACACACACACACAGAGCTTCTTTGATGTGCTCTGCTCAGGACACTGTTATTATGTAACTGTTGACTTTTAGCGGCTGTTTTATAACCGCTGTTATAAAATTCATCTTGACCCAAAACAAAAAACAACCCAGAAGCTGCTGAGTTCTGCCAACCTTCACCTTCTGCATGGTCACCTTCTCCACCCTGGCCTCCAGTGGAGCAGCAGCAGCAGCAGCAGCAGCAGCAGCAGCAGCAGCAGCAGCAGCAGCTTAGTTAGCCCTCTGTTTGCAACCTCCTGCTGAAGCTCGGCCTGTGTCGGACCTTCATTGAAACAAGGTGGACTCAGGGGGGCGCGGAATGTGGTCACTTACCTGGGAGAGGTAGTCTGTGCCCTTTGTGACATCACAGAGGGTGTGTTTTCCCAGAGGATGGAGGAGAGAGTGTTGGATGTGAACGTTTGAAGACGACGAGCTGCTGCGTCTCCTCCGCACGCTGACTTCCTGTTGGGGGAGGGGAATCCCCGCTGGGCCGTGAGCTAACGTAGCGCCGCCACCTCTGCGGTGTGGCCCCGCCCCCTCCCCGGTGATGTCACCGACCCAGCCGTGTGCCTGCGCTCTGCTGTTGCCATGGCGACCAGGGCTGCAGACAGTGGCGGCGCCGCCGTCCTCGTCCTCACCCACAACATCAGTCCACGTGTGTGTGCGTGAGTGTGTGTGTGTGTGTGTGAGTGAGTGTGTGTGTGTGAGTGTGTGTGTGTGTGTGGGCGGCGACCCCTGCAGCCTGATGTCCTGCAACACAGACGTCTCGGCCGGCTGAGCTTCATCACTGCAGCTTCTGGCCACCTGCTCACCTCTGGTTGGAGGGAGAACCTCCTCCACCTCCTCCTCATCATCATCCACATCACCTTCATCATCATCTTCATCATCATCCATCATCATCCACATCACCTTCATCATCATCTCATCATCATCATCATCATCATCATCAGATCAATCTGGTTTTGTGTGTGTGTGTGTGTGTGTGTGTGTGTGTGTGTGTGTGTGTGTGTGAGTGCGTACGCACGTTGCTGATGTTCCAGGGATGAAGATCAGATTGTGTTCCCAGACTCCGCCCCCTCCACTCTCTCACTGGCAGCAAAGATCCCACATCCACCTTTACATCCACAGCACAAACAAATGTCTGTTTCTCTCTCTCTCTCTCTCTCACACACACACACACACACACACACACACACAGTAGATGTGTTCATCCATCAGCTCATGAGTGGATCTGCTGCTGTCCACCATCCAGGAACGATCGTCTGTTTCTCCTGCGTCCAGCCAGGAATCACAGCAGCTCCGGGATTCAAGGGGGAAATTCCTCCAGTCAGTCAGCTGGTGCTCAGCAGGAAGTAGGAAGTGGTATCAGGAAGGAGGAAGTGATGGCAGGAAGTAGGAAGTGGTGGCAGGAAGGCGGAAGTGATGGCAGGAAGTAGGAAGTGGTGGCAGGAAGGAGGACGTGGTGACAGGAAGTGGTGGCAGGAAGGAAGAAGTGATGGCAGGAAGTAGGAAGTGGTGGCAGGAAGGAGGACGTGGTGACAGGAAGTGGTGGCAGGAAGGAGGAAGTGGTATCAGGAAGGAGGAAGTGGTGGCAGGAAGGAGGAAGTGGTGACAGGAAGGAGGACGTGGTGACAGGAAGGAGGAAGTGATGGCAGGAAGGAGGAAGTGATGGCAGGAAGTAGGAAGTGGTGGCAGGAAGGAGGAAGTGGTATCAGAAGTTGTAGTTGTCGTATTGCGGTCGTATGGTTTTTTTGGCTGCAGTACCTGCAAGTGGCCACTGGGAAAATTGCCTCACTGCCATATTGGCAGTCTGGGATTCAGTTTGCGTCATACACCCATGGCTCAGTGCCCCGCCCCCCCCGCCACCACATTACCCATGATGCCTTGGTGCTGTTGGACCCTGAAGGATGTTTGCAGATGTTTTTCATGACTCTCTCTCCTGTCACTGTCTCCTCCTCCTCCTCCTCTCCTCCTCCACTTCCTTGTCCATGTACCACTGTGTGTGTGTGTTGTTCCTATATCTGTGTGTGTGTGTGTGTGTGTGTGTGTGTGTGTGTGTGTGTGTGTGTGGTCTCCCAGCTCACCTGCGGAGAGGAAAGTTTGTGGAGAGCCCTCGCCTCCCTCCCTCAGAGCCGGGCTCGCCGACGCTCTGCTTCAGCCCCGCCGCCGACGCCCTCGTCCCCGGTAAGTTTCTCCAGCGGGCTGCTTCCCTCTGCATGTTGTCACTGGGGGGCGGGGCAGGGGGCGTGGCAAGGCTGGGCAGGGCGGGGCTAAAGCTGGAGCGCCGCCGTCCTCAGAGTCCCTCTGCGTCCTGCTAATCCCCTCTCACCGCCGCCGCCCTGCTGGCCGCCTCCTCCTCCTCCTCCTCCTCCACCTCCTCCGTCCTCTGGTCACTCTTTAATCCCGCCTCCCTATCACCCCCCTCCCCCGCCCTCCAGTCTCCCTCCTCCTCCTCCTAAGCTGTGACTGGGTTCCTGGTGTATCTGCCTCCATCATCTCCTGCCTCCAGGGAGCCCAGTGTTGAGGTTCTGGAGGTTCTGGCCAGAGAGGTGAGAGGAGCAGTGACAGAGCAGCAGCTGAGGAGGAGGAGCAGGAGCAGGAGGAGCAGGAGGAGGAGGAGGGGCAGGAGGAGGAGGAGCAGCAAGAGGACGAGGAGGAGCAGGAGCTCCTGCTTCCTCCAAACCTGCAGGTCACCTGTCAGCTCATCTCCTAGGCTCCTCCCTAACCTTCTAGACTCCGCCCCCACCCCTAGCTCCCCCCCCACCCCCCATCTTGGTCGTGGGCATTGTTTCAGTCGGTTCAGCAGCACGCCAGTCTGTCCGTCTTGAGCTGTACATCAATGTGTAATTCCTGCTCTCCGCCAGTAGGCGGCGAGTGACGGCCGCTGTTTGGACTTTGGAGCGCTGTGATTGGTCAGTGCAGTGTGTTGGGACGGATGTCCTCGCAGCTCCTCCTCCGTCTCTGGTGTGATGTTCGCACCAGCAGGAAGTGACCTCACCTGTGCTTCCTCACACACACACACACACACACACACACACACACACACACACACACATTCAGAACTGCATGCAAATATAGTTGCCATGGCAACAATCTGTCTGCCATGCAGTGCTGGAATCTGATGAAGGGTGAGAGAGAGAGAGAGAGAGAGTGTGTGTGTGCGTGAGAGTGTGTGTGTGTGTGTGAGAGTGTGTGTGTTTGGGATGGGTGGCTTGAAAGACTGATTTTTAATGAAATCATGATATTTCTTCTAATTTTAGCTCTGGTGGCTCTGGACTTCTCCTTTGTTTCCTCCTCTTCCTCTTCCTCTTCCTCTTCCTCTTCCTCCTCTGATGCTGTCAGATTGTTTTGATTGCTGTCGTGATGTGTCGCTCTGGAAGACAAATCAGTGCGTTGTTGTGTTGACGTGTTGTCGTGTTGACGTGTGCGTGTGTCTCTTTCGTGAGCCAGTAGGTGGAGACTCTGAGGCCTTCAGACGATCAGGGTCAGGTTCAGGTGATGATGATCACCTGAGATCATGACGGAGCTCCGCCCCCCAAGCATCACAGCAGCCGCTCTAGCCTCTTTAGCCGCTAGCAGTTTCCTCAGCAGCGTCTTCTTCCTCCTGCACCGCCTGCCCCCTCATCAGTGCTGGCAGCTGATTGGCTGTAGAATACGGTGATATTTTAAGCGCAGGTGTCTTTTAGAAGTTGGTGCTAGGATCGAGTGGCACCTAGTGGTGGGACAGTGGACTGCAGGCCGTGCTGACGCTGGTCCCAGGCTGCGGTCAGGCTAGTGCTGTAGTACTGGACAGTGGTCTTGGTCTCAGTTGGTGCCGTCTTGACTGCAACACGACAACACTAGGTCAGGCTAATGGCAACCAGTCAGCCAGCCAGCCAGCCAGCCAGCCAGCCAGCCAGTCAGTCAGTCAGTCAGTCAGTCAGTCAGTCAGTCAGCCAGCCAGCCAGCCAGCCAGCCAGCCAGCCAGCCAGCCAGCCAGCCAGCCAGTCAGTCAGTCAGTCAGTCAGTCAGTCAGCCAGCCAGCCAGCCAGCCAGCCAGCCAGTCAGTCAGCCAGTGTGGTCGGTGCGGTCCAACCTGCCCTGCAGGAAAACTCAGCCACCGTTGGCCACGCCCAGCCCGCTCTGCTCCTTCCCGTACAGACAGACAGACAGAGCCTGCTTGGCTCCGCCCCTTTCCCCTCAGAGCCAATCCAGCGGCGGTTTAAAAAAAGTGAAACACTGCAGGAATAAAGTGCAGTCGGGTGTCACGGCGCAACTCGACACCTGCAGCGACGCTCAGTTACCCAGCAACCACTGTGAGGTCATCAAGGGATTGTGTTTTGCCCCGAGTGAGTGTGTGTGTGTGTGCGTGTGTGTGTGTGTGTGTGTGTGTGTGTGTGTTTGATCAGCTGATAATGATGTTTTCTTTTGGCTGCTGCTGCTGTAAACAGGAAGGAGGGTTGAGAGAACACTCCCTCCCTCCCTCCCTCCCTCCCCCCCTCTCTCGCTCTCTCACTGTCACACACACGCATGCGCACGCGCACACACACTGGCAGGTGAAGGGTGTGTCTCAGTGAGAGGTGTGGAAGGAGCTGCCGGCAGCGTGGACGACTGTCAGGAGGTTTGATTGTTGCTTTTTCCTGGTTCGGAGCTGCAGGTTGATGTTTGTGGTGGAACCATGAAGGCCTCAGGTAGTGTGTGTGTGTGTGTGTGTGTGTGTGTGTGTGTGTGTGACCAGGTGCTGACTCCTCCTCCTCCTGCCTCTTGTGTCTGTGCTGCAGGGGAGTCGAGTCGGGAGCTGGGCCCCCCGCCGTCGGTGGACGAGGCCGCCAACACGTTGATGACCCGCCTGGGCTTCCTGCTGGGAGAGAGAGCCAGCGAGGGGCCGAGCGGGGCCAATCACAGCATGGACCACGCTGAGGCTGCTCAGGTAGGAGGAGCCCCCACCTCCGCAGTCCTGCTGTCTGCTGTCTCCTAGTGTGTGTGTGTGTGTGTGGTGACCTTTGGGTTTGTTTAATTTGGCAGCTGTGCAACAAACGGCTCCTGGCCAAAGTGTGTGTGTGTGTGTGTGTGTGTGTGTGTGTGTGCTGCTGCTGAGACAGGTGTGACAGTGGAGACGGATCATGTGCTGCTGAAGTTCCAGGTGCGTGAGCAGCAGCAACAGCAGCGGCAGCAGCAGCAGCAGCAGCAGTAGCAGCAGCAGCAGCAGCAGCAGCAGCAGCAGCAGCAGCAGCAGCAGCAGCAGTAGCAGCAGCAGCAGCAGCAGCAGCAGCAGCAGCAGCAGCAGCAGCAGCAGCAGCAGCAGCAGCAGCAGCAGTAACAGCAGCAGCAGCAGTAACAGTAGCAGTAGCAGCAGTAGCAGCAGCAGCAGCAGCAGCAGCAGCAGCAGCAGTAACAGCGGTAACAGCAGTGTAGCAGCAGCAGCAGCAGCAGGCAGCAGCAGCAACAGTGGCAGCAGCGGTGGCAGCAGCAGCAGTAGCAGCAGCAGCAGCAGCAGTAACAGTTGCAGCGGTAAACAGCAGCAGGCAGTTAGCAGCAGCAGCAGCAGTAGCAGCAGCAGTAGCAGCAGCAGTAACAGCAGTAACGGCAGCAGCAGTAGCAGCAGTAACAGCAGCAGTTGCAGCAGCAGCAGCAGTAACAGCAGCAGCAGTAGCAGTAGTTGCAGTAACAGCAGCAGCAGCAGCAGCAGCAGCAGCAGTAACAGCAGCAGTAACAGTAGCAGCAGCAGCGTAGCAGCAGCAGCAGCAGCAGCAGCAGCAGCAGCAGTGTGGGAGTCCAGATGAGGAGGTTTTTCTTCCAGCAGCTCTTTTTAGCAGGTGACTCACGCAGCAGTTCACTGCATCCTGCACTTGGGCTGCAGCTCCGTCGTCTTATTATTCTAGAAATCTGCTCCACAGGCCTCTGTTCCTCTGCTGTGTGTGTCAGTGTCTCCTCCAGTGTCTCCTCCACTAACCAGCCTTTGTCCAGTCAGAATTGAGCTGCTGCTGCTTCACTTTTTACAGACACAAAACAGCCCTCTGTGATGTCACAAAGGCCACTGATTCATCTCACTGATTGTGGTCATTGACCACACCTCAGCAAGTTGTTGGCTTCGCCCTCTGCTCATTTTAAAGAGGATGTAATAACTTTACACGCACACTGACTGGATGAGTCTCTGTGTCTGCTGCCTGGTGGACCAGCTGTCGGACCTCCAGCTGAGCTGACAGTGGCAGTGTGCAGTGGCTCTGGTACTCTGGTGTTTTAACTCAGTGAGTCCGAGTTCAGTCCAACCCCCCACCTTCTTCTGCTGAGAAGACTGATGAGCAACCTGCCTGAGAACAGCTAAAAGAGCCCTGCAGTGTAGTGCACTGCATTGCACTGCACTGCACTGCACTCACAATCTGAGCCTTGAGGACAAAACTAGGATCATCGACTCACCTGAAGTTCAGCCAGCCATGTTAGTCTGCTGCAGCTGCCACTTCCTGTTATGGTTAGAACCACTGGAGGTCACTGGAGGTTGCTGCAGTTGTGTGTGTGTGTGTGTGTGTGTGTGTGTGTGTGTGTGTGTGTGTGTGTGTGTGTGTGTGTGTGTGTGATTCCAGATTTTCATACAGTGATGTGTGTTGTAACTGGAATGACTCATGAAGAGGCACACAGGGTCGAGTGCGCCACTTAGTGGCCGAGAGGACACATTGCAGACAGGAAAAGCACAACTGACAGCAATGAACACATACACAGACATAACATTGTGTGTGTGTGTGTGTGTGTGTGTGTGTGTGTCGGTCCAGAAGCAGAGGATCAGCCCCAGCTCCACGCTGACCAGCAGCACCGCCTCGCCCCCTGCTGGCAGCCCCTGCTCCACCCTCCACGCCATGCCAGGACAGAGCGCCTACGGCTCGGTGGCCAGTCCCACCTCCACCCTGGAGAGCCGGGACAGCGGCATCATCGGTGAGGGGGCGGGGCAGAGGGCGGGGGGCGCGGCCAGTCAGTCTCATGGGCGAGACGGAGGAAGACCACAAGATGAAAAGAGCAGTGGTGAAGTCTTTCCACTGGCTCCCAGTCACACTGTACACTTGTGCTACTGGTCTGCAAGTCGCTGAGTGGTTCTGGTCCAGAAGACATGAATGAAATGCTGATGGGATATAAAGCCAGTAGGACTCTGAGGGGGAATAGAATGAAACTTTATTCATCCCGGAGGGATCAATAGAAATACACAGACAGTAGTCAGAGAATGTCTTCAAGTACCAGGACAGGTGTGTGCTTTGTGTGTGTACTTGGGGTGTGGGGGATGCTCAGACGTGCAGACTTCAGGCCAGATGAGTTGCAGTGAGCTGTGATGCTGCTCACTGATGGAAGTGAAGTCCTCTGACTTCCTCCACTGTTTACGATGGAGTGCTTTTCTTCATCTTATTATGTTTGATCATCATCTTTTTATTCCTCCTCTTCTTTACCCCTGCGCCCCTGATGCATTTTAAGACGTCCTCTTCACTGCATTTTGTCCTGGAAGACTCTTCGGTCTTCAGCCGCAGCTCCTTGAGTTGCCCTGCGTATCAATAAAGCTGCCGTGTTTGGAGTCCGGGACTCAGGTGGGCGGAGTTAACGCGGCGCCGTCCTCCTGTCTTGCAGCCACGCTGACCAGCTACTCGGAGAACGTGGATCGAGGCGGCGGCGGCGGCGGGAAGTACGGCGAGGGCTGGCGGGGGAACCTGAAGCTGTGGCAGTCGCAGAGATCAGGCATGGACTCCTTCCTCTACCGGCTGGACGAGAACATGACCGCCTCCACCTACAGCCTCAACAAGATCCCCGAGAGGAGCATGGAGAGCATGTCCTCCAGCTCCGCCCACTCCATCCCCCTCTACCTCATGCCCCGCCCCAACTCTGTGGCTGGTGAGTCCCGCCCTCTTCCCCCTCTCTCTTCCATTGGCTCCTTGTTTTCCCGCCTCGTTCATCTCCTTCCTGGATGAACTTGACTTCCTTCCTTCATCACTCACTTCCTCCTGTGGCTGCAGATGTGCATGAAGCCTGCACAGTGTGTCCACACCTGGATGGATGTAGAGTAGCGCCCCCTCCTGCTGAGGTGCCGGGACTGAAAAAAAGAAAAAGAAAAAGTTTGTGTGGAGCAGGAGATGTGCTAGTTGTGTTAGCAGCTCTGTGCTACCTGTGTGTGTGTGTGTGTGTGTGTGTGTGTGTGTGTTCAGGCTGCACTGCTAAGTCTTTATGAGGCTCTCATGATGCTTCCTGGCAGCGAGCAGCTGGGAACCGCGATGACTGATGAGTTCCAAGGTTTTGTTAAATCCTATTATTCTAGTCTATGGTATTCTGTTCTATTCTATTCTATTTCTATTTCTATTTCTATTTCTAGATTCTTTTTCTATTTCTCTCAAGGTTCTTTTCTACAGTGTTTTGAAGGTTCGCCAGTGTTTTGAAACGCCGTGGCGTCTGAGTTGTGGGAGGGGCCAGCTCGCAGCCACTTCCTGTTGGAGTATGACTGGAGGGGGGGGCCCCGGGGGGGTTAGCATCCATGCTGAAATGTTGTGTGCTCGCCACCAGCGACCAGCTCGGCCCACCTGGAGGACCTGGCCTACCTGGACGAGCAGAGACACGCCCCCCTCAGGACCTCCCTGCGAATGACCAGGCAGAGCACCACCTGTGGGCCGGGACGCCCAGGACAGGACCCCCGAGGTAGAGAGCACACACACACACACACACACACACACACACACACACCAGTGGGGATGCTCAGTGTGTGTGTGTGTGTGTGGGCGGGGGGGCTCAGCCTTTTGTTTCCATCCTTGTCCTCTGAGGGCTGCTGAGTGTGTTTGACACACCAGTGGAGGCGTCCCAGCATGCACCCTGCCTCATGGCATCAGCATCACAGCCTCCCAGAATGCACTGCTCCCACCACCACTGCTCCACTCAGCCAGTGGAAGCTTCATCTGACTGAGCTCCAGCTGATGAACCAGGCTGGAGAGAAGAAATCAGCTGGGATTGGAATCATCAGATTCACTTTAAAGGGCCAGTCTGTAGATGTTCCTGCTTAACATGGAGGAGGAGGAGCAGGAGGAGCAGGAGGAGCAGGAGGAGCTGGAGGAGCTGGAGGAGCAGGAGGAGCAGGAGGAGCAGGAGGAGGGGTAGTTGAGGTGGAGGAGGAGGAGGAGGAGGAGGAGGAGCTTCTCCTGCGGCTGTTATTAGGAGGCTGAGTCAGGCTGCTGTGGACCTTCTGGTTGGTCCTCCTCCTGCTGCTCCTCCTGCTGCTCCTCCTCCTGCCGCTGTTTCTGCTGCTCCTCCTGCTGCTCCTCCTGCTGCTCCTCCTCCTGCTGCTCCTCCTGCTGCTGCTGCTCCTCCTGCTGCTGCCGCTGCCGCCCACCTCCAAGAGTTTCAGCGGCTGCCTCCTCTCTCCACCTCGGCCGACACACTGATTGCTCCTCTTGAGAGGAGTTGAATTCCTCCCTGCAGCAGCAGCAGCAGGTCCAGGTCCACTCTCACTGATTGCATGTTTAAAAGATTAAAGGCTCACGGTCTTCACAATTTTATCACTCAGAAACATCGTAATGGCTGATAATAACTGGCCTCGCTGCTGCTGCTGCTGCTGCTGCTGCTGCTGCTGAATAATGAATGAAGCCGCAGCAGCGTCTCAGGCCCCCAGGGGCCCTGCTGGGGTCCTGGGGGGGGGGCCGTCAGGCAGCTCCAAGGAAGGTTTTACTCTCAGCCGTCGCTGGCAGATCTCACTGCACAGCCAGTTTTCTCACTTTCACAACCAAAATATGTTTTTCTCTTTAACCCAAAACAATCTGTGACAGTACAAGACGTGTTTTCTAGGGAATGATCAGAATCAAATCCTACTCCTAAAAGTCAAACCAGCTCCAAAATATGAGTCGTTAAAGAAAAAGTCATTTTCAGTCGACTGCAGCTACACTTGCTGTCCTAATAACCCCCAGGTCCTAGTGTCCTCCTGCTCACAGGTTGGACCCAGGAGCTCTAGTGAGAAGTCGGCAAGGTCTGAGTGATGGATATTTGGCAGAGGAGCCACAGACAGACAGACAGACAGACAGACAGACAGAGGGAAGCAGGGTTTTCTGAACCATCAGTTCTTTATTGTCCAGTCTGCCTCTCCGTGGGGAGTGATGATGGCTCCAGGAAGGACTGAGACTTGTTGACAGGTGATGATTTTCACACCAGCCACCGCTGCTGTAATAATCTGAGTCTGAGTCTCAGCCAATCAGGTGGTGAAGCTGCTCCGGCCTGCGCGACGTCCTTACGTAAGAGGAGGCTTTAGAGCGGAGATGATGTAAGAACCTGTCGGTGTTGCAGCAGCTGCAGCTCCACTGCTGTTGGTGGGGGGGGGGCACCAACTCCCACTGCAGCTCCGAGGAAGCACTCAGACCTTCACAACTCCACAGCTTCTCCTCCTCCTCCTCCGGGCTGCTCCGCCGCCGTGAGTCATCTCACCTGCTGAATAATGAAACAGGTGCAGGAGGAGGAGGAGGAGGAGGAGGAGGAGGAGGAGGAGGAGTGATACCACGCTCAACACCACCCGAGGGGGAGCTGTGGGCCGGATTATCCTGTATCATCCCTCCCTCCCTTCTGCTCCTCCGCCTCTCCTCCTCTACTCCTCTCCTGTGTGCACTTCCTGGAAACAGCTCCCACACTTCCTGTTGGAAGATCAGTGGCTGTCTTTTCCAAACCCCTGGAATCCTTGAAGTGACCGAGATCCTTCAGGGTACTGCTGAGTACTGCTTCTTGGTTCCTAGATCCTGGACTCTGGTTCCTTGGTACAGGGTTCCTGGCTACTGGTTCCCTGGTGCTGGTTCCTGGGTACTGCTTCTTGGTTACTAGATCCTGGACAGTGGTTCCCTAGTGCTGGTTCCTTGGTACAGGGTTGCTGGGAACTGGTTTGTGGGTACTAGATCCTGAACAGTGGTTCCTTGGTTGTGGTTCCCGGGTACTGCTTCTTGGTTACTAGTTCCTGGACTCTGGTTCCTTGGTACAGGGTTCCTGGCTACTGGTTCCCTGGTGCTGGTTCCTGGGTACTGCTTCTTGGTTACTAGATCCTGGACAGTGGTTCCTGGACAGTGGTTCCTTGGTTATGGTTCCCGGGTACTGGTTCCTCGGTGCTGGTTCCTGGCTACTGCTTCTTGGTTCCTAGATCCTGGACTCTGGTTCCTTGGTGCTGGTTCCTGGGTACTGCTTCTTGGTTACTAGATCCTGGATAGTGGTTCCTGGACAGTGGTTCCCTGGTGCTGGTTCCCGGGTACTGGTTCCTCGTTGCTGGTTCCTGGGTACTGCTTCTTGGTTCCTAGATCCTGGACTCTGGTTCCTTGGTACAGGGTTCCTGGCTACTGGTCCCTTGGTACAGGGTTTCCGGGTACTGGTTCCCAGCCAGTCCAGCCAGGGTGTGTTTAGTTGTGAGTGAGGGATCTCACGAGGCCACTGGCAGCTCTGCACTGTCTGCAGCACTGCGTCAGTGCAGGCGACATCACAGCCTGTGCCATGATGCGAGCGGCAGAGCGACGCCTCTGAAGATCTTCTCTCAGTGTGGGGATGAAAACGCTCTGTTGTTCCGCTGAGCTGCGGCTAAAAGGCAGCGCCGTCTCTCCCACTTCCAGGTTTGCGTTTGTACTCTGCTGATTGCATAAGGCCCAACGTTGGCAGCGTGACTCCTCCTCCCTCGCCAGTTATAATTAGCATTCCTGGGAAAAAAAAGGAGCGAATGGGGAGACGTTGTGCATGCAGCAGCACTTTGAGATCTCGCTGGGATGAAAGAACATCCAGTGCAGCAGCCGCTCACTGCCTTTGCTGCGCTGCAGGACTCTAGCGCCACCCTGCAGGCCTCCAGGAGCTCCTGCAGGTCCTCAGCACCGCCTCCCTCAGGCTGCTGCACTTCCTGTGTCTCATCCTGGTGCTGTCAGCTGCTGTGGCTGTCGACCGGAAGGGAGCGCTGTGATGTAGTCTTGCCAGTGGTGGCGCTATTGTCAGCTGGAGACACTTCAACTCATTGTAGCTTCACAGACAGACGTCTCTCACCGGTAGAAGCAGCCATCTGAAATGATTTTCTTTTGACAAATAAAAACACAACCAGGAATTCCGAGTTTTGTCTGCATCCTCCCCCATCCACCCGACACACACGCACACACACACACACGCACACGCACACACACACACACACGCACACACACACACACACACACACGCACACTTGTCCTGACGCTGCAGCAGTGTGTCTGTGTGCTGAGGAGCAGCAGGTCCAGCTGATGCTCCTCCAGCTCCACTGATGCTTCTCTCTGTGCTTCGCTGTTCCTTCTCACATTCTTCTCTCTCTCTCTCTCTCTCTCTCTCTCCCTCCCTTTCTCTCTCTCTCTCTCTCTCTTTTTCTCTCACCCGTCTGCCTGCCGCTCGCTGTCCGTCTCAGCTTCTGCTAATAACAACCATGCCTGGCAGTCGCAGTCACGTGAGTTCCTTCACACTTGTTCTGGAGCTTCAGCTTTCAAACTCTCAGCTGGGGTGAGGACGCCCCCTAGTGGACACACAGTCAGACAAACAGTCATGCAGAAAGACAGTCAGTCAGACAGTCAGACAAACAGTCATGCAGAAAGACAGTCAGTCAGACAGTCAGACATACAGTCATGCAGAAAGACAGTCAGCAGACAGACAGTCAGTCAGTCAGTCAGTCAGACAGACAGTGGGACAGTCAGACAGACAGTCAGACATACAGACAGACAGTGGGACAGTCAGTCAGACTGAAAGTCATAAAGACAGACAGTCAGACAGACAGACATACAGTCATACCGTCAGCCAGTCAGACAGACAGACATACAGTCATACCGTCAGCCAGTCAGACATACAGTCAGTCAGTCAGTCAGTCAGCCAGTCAGACATACATACAGTCAGCCAGTCAGTCAGCCAGTCAATCAACCAGCCAGTCAGACATACAGTCAGTCAGTCAGTCAGTCAGTCGGACAGACAGTGGGACAGACAGACAGTGGGACAGTCAGACTGACAGTCATAAAGACAGACAGTCAGACAGACAGTCAGTCAGTCAGTCAGCCAGTCAGCCAGTCAGTCAGTCAGTCAGTCAGTCAGTCAGTCAGTCAACCAGCCAGTCAGACAGACAGTCAGTCAGCCAGTCAGTCAGTCAGTCACAGTCAGTCAGTCAGTCAGACAGTCAGACAGACAGACAGTCATACTGTCAGCCAGTCAGACATACAGTCAATCAACCAGCCAGTCAGACATACAGTCAGTCAGCCAGCCAGTCAGTCAACCAGCCAGTCAGACATACGGTCAGTCAGCCAGTCAGACATACAGTCAGTCAGTCAGTCAGTCAGTCAGTCAGTCAGTCAGACAGTCAGTCAGCCAGTAAGTCAGCCAGCCAGTCAGACATACAGTCAGTCAGTCAGTCAGTCAGTCAGTCAGACAGACAGACAGTCAGCCAGTAAGTCAGCCAGCCAGTCAGTCAGTCAGTCAGTCAGTGTTGTGCCAGACTTTCTAACCTGCTGCTTTAAGCTCTGTGTTGATAGTGAAGCTCTGCTGTGACTCCCGGTGTCTGCTGGTACCAACCCACTCTAACCACTATGTGACGCTAACCAGCGCTCCCAGTCTCAGACTCTAACCAGTTTGACCTTGTCCGACCCCTGCAGTGCGCTTCGCCCCCTACCGGCCCCAGGACATCACCCTCAAGCCGCTGCTCTTCGAGGTGCCCAGCATCACCATGGACTCGGTCTTCACCGGCCGCGAGTGGCTCTTCCAGGAGATCGACGCCCACCTCAACCGCCCCGACGACGGCGCCACCTGCGGCGTGGCCGTGGTGGGCAACATCGGCTTCGGCAAGACCGCCATCGTCTCCCGCCTGGTGGCGCTCAGCTGCCACGGAACCCGCATGAGACAGATCGCCTCCGACAGCCCACAGGCCTCACCCAAACGTAGGCTCCGCCTCCTCCAGCACTGATCCACTCAATCACTCAATCACTCAATCACTAGGTCACTCCCTAACTCTCTGACTCACCCACTCACTGACGTACTGACTCACCAATCCATCAACTCATTCACTCACTCACTCACTCACTCACCAAGTCACAGACTCACTGACTCACTCACTCACCAAGTCACAGACTCACTGACTCACTGACTCACTGACTCATCAAGTTACAGACTCACTGACTCACTGACTCACTGACTTACTGACTCATCAAGTCACAGACTCACTGACTCACTGACTCACTGACTCATCAAGTTACAGACTCACTGACTCACTGACTCACTCACTCACTCACTCACTCACTCACTCACCAAGTCACAGACTCACTGACTCACTGACTCACTCACTCACTGACTCACTCACTCACTGACTCACTGACTCACCAAGTCACAGACTCACTGACTCACTGACTCACTGACTCACTCACTCACCAAGTCACAGACTCACTGACTCACTCACTCACTCACTCACCAAGTCACAGACTCACTGACTCACTGACTCACTCACTCACTCACTCACTCACTCACCAAGTCACAGACTCACTGACTCACTCACTCACAGACTCACTGACTCATCAAGTCACAGACTCACTGGACTGGGCTCTGGTTTCAGAGAACCGAAGCCCAGTCCAGTGAGCTTCTGGCTGCCAGGAGGGTCGCAGGACCTCTGGGGATGCAGGTGTTGATCTCCAGAAGCTGCTGTGGTGGCTGAGCGTGATGTTGTCCTCCTGTCTTCTCCTGCGTCCAGATGGAGAAGGTCTCCCGCTCACGCAGCCTCAGCCCAGCCACGGCAGCTGCCCCGGCACCCCCGAGATGAGGAGGCGCCAGGAGGAGGTGATGAGGCGGCTGGCCTCCCAGGTACCTCCTGCTGCACCACAGCTCCTTCACTCAGACACTGCTGGGAGAGAGAAGGTTCCTCCTCCAGGTTCTGGCTGTGTTCAAACTCAATGATTAGGACTCAAGTCCAGCAGCTGATGGTCCTTCTCCTCCTCTACCACCTCCACCTCCTCATCCTTCTCTGCTTCCTCCTCCACCTCCTCTCCCTTTCCCCTCTTCCACTACCTCCACCTCACTTTTCCTCCTCCTCCTCCTCTCCCTTTCTCCTCTTCCTCCTCCTCCTCCCCCAACTTCTACTCCTCCACTTCCTCCTTCACCTTCTCCACCTCCTTCTCTCCCACCTCCTCCACCTCCTCCTCCCCACCACCTCTCCCTTTCCCCTCTTCCACTACCTCCACCTCCCTTTTCTTCCTCCTCCTCCTCCTTCAGCTTCTCCACCCCCTCCCCCTGCTCCTGCTCCTGCTCCTCCTTGACCTCCCCCTTCCTCCTCCTGCTCCTCCTCTCCCTTTCTCCCATCCTCCTCCTCCTCCTCCTTCAGCTCCTCCACCTTCTGCTCCTCCTCCTCCTCCTCCACTGACACCCTGCCATGGTTGATCAGAGGGTGGTGCTCCTCTTGGTGTTCCTCTGGGGAGGTGGAGATCAGCAGGAGGAGATAGCGCCTCCTGTTGTTGGGCCTCGCCATGAAATCTGTGTCTTTATAAATTGAAAAAAGTTCCAGATAATTCTCAACCGTTTAATTTCCCAATGAGTTCCGACGTAGGTGGCGCCGCTGCTGCTGCTGCTGCTGCTGCTGCTGCTGCTGCTGCTTCCTGCCTCTTGCTTTTGCCGCAGCAGCAGCAGCAGCAGCAGCAGCAGCAGCAGCAGCAGCCACAAAGCTGGTGTTATTCTGTATTATTCATGTGTGAAACCATAAACAGGATCTTTCCTGATGGTGCAACCATCCGCCCTCCTACATGACTCGCAGCTCAGCTGATGCTGAGAAAATAGGCGGAGCTCACAGTGCAGACCCCTCCCCCATTATGGCCCCCCACCACATCATGAATCAGCTCCACTGAAAGGCTGGAAGTGGCTCACCTCCCACGTGTGTCTGTCGCCCCCAGGTGGTGGCCTACCACTACTGCCAGGCTGACAACGCCTACACCTGCCTGGTGCCGGAGTTTGTGCACAACGTGGCGGCGCTGCTGTGCCGCTCGCCGCACCTGGCCGCCTACAGGGAGCAGCTGCTGAGGGAGCCGCACCTGCAGAGCGTCCTGAGCCTGCGCTCCTGCGTCCAGGACCCTCTGGCCTCCTTCAGGAGGGGGGTCCTGGAGCCCCTGGACACTCTCTACAAAGGTGGGGGCAGTCCTGCCATCTATGTATATGTATATATAAATATATATATATACTGCAGTTTTATATATATATATATATATATATATATATATGTAGATATATCTGAAAGTGCGGTGACTTGACCACAGTTGCGTCTCTTCCGGCTGCTGTCAGTGACTGAAGTGTTTTCTCCTCAGAGAGGAAGATCAACCCCGACGAGGACCTCATCGTCCTCATCGACGGCCTGAACGAGGCCGAGTTCCACAAGCCCGACTACGGCGACACCATTGTGTCCTTCCTCACCAAGACCATCTGCAGGTTCCCCCCGTGGCTCAAGCTGGTGGTGACGGTCAGAACCACCTTGCAGGTGAAGCAAGAGAGCAGGCTCCGCCCAGGCCCGACCCGCCGCCGCCGCTCCTCCTCCTCCTCCTCCTCTCATCTTCTCCTCCCTCCCGCTGTGCAGGACATCACCAGCGACCTGCCCTTTCACCGTATATCCCTGGACGCCCTGGAGGAGAACGACGCCATCGACCAGGACCTGCAGGGCTACATCCTGCACCGCATCCACAGCAGCCCCGAGATCCAGAACAACATCTCGCTCAACGGCAAGATGGACAACACCACCTTCGGCAAGCTGAGCGCCCACCTGAAGGCCCTGAGCCAGGGCTCCTACCTGTACCTCAAACTGACCTTTGACCTCATCGAGAAGGGCTACCTGGTGCTGAAGAGCTCCAGCTACAAGGTGATCACGGTGTGCTGTCGTCACCAGTGTTGCCTCTCTGGGACCTGGGCCAATAGAGACCCTGACCAGTGTGTGCCGTGTCCCTGCGGTCAGGTGGTTCCCGTCAACCTGGCCGAGGTCTACCTGCTGCAGTGCAACATGCGCTTCCCCACGCAGTCGTCCTTCGAGCGGGCGCTGCCGCTGCTCAACGTGGCCTTAGCATCGCTGCACCCGCTGACCGACGAGCAGATCTACCAGGCCATCAACGCCGGCTCGCTGCAGGTAGCGTCCGCATTACACCTGGAGCAGTTAGCGCCCTCTAGCTGTGTGGCAGAAGCTGCGGAACGTCACCTCCTACTCGTGCAGTGTTGGGTAGGCGGGACTTGGGTGTTTCTGTGTCAGTGAGATAAAGATCAAGATCAAGATCAAGATTACTTTATTGGGTCCCGCGGGGAAATTTTCCTCGGACAAACAAACAGGCTGCTACATAACACAAAACACACAACATGACAAAACAGAACAGAGTGACAGTGCAATCATAAATAGCCCTACAAACATAAACAAATAACATTTAAAAATGTAGGTTATTAAGTTTGTTCACAAATTTGAAGAAGCTTCACAATGTCTGGTCCATGCTTGTCTAGTTTGATGGTCTCGTCAAATCTAGTCTAGTCTAGTTTGATGGTCATAGTCCAGTTTAGTCTATTCTAGTCTACTATACTTTAGTCTAGTTTGATGGTATAGTCTGGTCTTGTCAAGTCAAGTCTCGTTTAATCGTATAGTCTAGTCTAGTCTAGTCTACTATACTCTAGTCAAGTCTAGTTTGATGGTCAAGTCTAGTTTAGTCTATTCTTGTCTACTATATTTTAGTCGAGTCTTGTCTAGTTTGATGGTCTCTTGCAATGTACTTTAGTTTGATGGTCTAGTCTAGTAGTCTAGTTTGATGAGTCTAGTCAAATCTAGTCTAGTCTAGTCTATTCTAGTCTACTATACTTTAGCCTAGTCTAGGCAAGTCAAGCCTAGTTTGATGGTCTAGTCTAGAGCAGTATACTATACTATACTCTACTCAAGTCTAGTTTAGTCTCTTCAAGTCTACTATATTTAAGTCTAGTCTCCTCTAGTGATGCGGCTGCTGTGTGTGCTCACAGGGCACCTTAGACTGGGAGGACTTCCAGCAGCGGGTGGACAACCTGTCCGTCTTCCTGGTGAAGAGGAGGGACGGGACCAGGATGTTTGTCCACCCCTCCTTCAGGGAGTGGCTCATCTGGAGGGAAGAAGGAGAGAAGACCAAGTTCCTGTGTGACCCCAGGTGAGTGGGGCCTTCACAGGGCCAGGAGCTCCTGGTGCTGGTCCAGAGGCTGCAGTTCTTAATTTGCTGAGGTCGTTTTCTCCACAGTATCTTCTACTGTTGACACGTGAGAAGCTCCTCAAAACTAAAGTCTTCATCTCCAAAATGAAATTAATTGAATTTCTCACTTTTTTTTTTACGTATAAATTTAAATATGTGTTTGACTCTGTGTGGGAACTCTTGTATCCACTAGTGGGAGTTCCGTTTTCAGTGTCTGACAGTTTGACTGTGAAGGGCTCAGTTCTCCATCACGCTGCTGAAGCTCCTGCTGAAGCTCCTGCTGTGCCATCAGCGGGTGTCAGCTGACTCTTTCTGATTGTTGCCCCCTGCAGGAGCGGCCACACGCTGCTGGCCTTCTGGTTCTCGCGGCTGGAGAACAAGTTGAACCGGCAGCAGACCATCGAGCTGGGCCACCACATCCTCAAGGCTCACATCTTCAAGGTCAGAGGTCACGTCTGCTTGTGGCTCCGCTCAGCAGCAGCAGCATTCACACTCCTCCTCCTCCTCCTCTCCTCTCTCTCTCTCTCTCTCTCTCTCTCTCTCTCCTCCCAGGGTCTGAGTAAGAAGGTGGGCGTGTCCTCGTCCATCTTGCAGGGTCTTTGGGTGTCGTACAGCACGGACGGCCTGTCGGCGGCGCTGTCCTCGCTGAGGAACCTCTACACACCCAACATCAAGGTAGCAGCAGGACCCGCCCCTAGTTTGACCTCCTGACCTTTACATTCTTGCCATGAAACCCTGCCTCCTGTGTGTGTGTGTGTGTGTCCAGGTGAGCCGGCTGCTCATGCTGGGCGGAGCCAACGTCAACTACCGCACGGAGGTGCTCAACAACGCCCCCGTGCTGTGCGTCCACTCACACCTGGGCTACATGGACACGGTGGCTCTGCTGCTGGAGTTCGGCGCCAGTGTGGACGCTGCGTCGGGCAGCGGCCTCACGCCGCTGGGGTACGCCGCCGCTGGCGGTCACATGACCGTGGTAACGGCACTGTGCCGGCGCAGAGCCAAGGTGGGTTTGTGTGTGTGTGTGTGTGTGTGTGTGTGTGTGTGTGTGTGTGTGTGTGCGTGGCTCTTGGTCCTTTGTCTTCAGCAGATCCCCTGCTCTCCTCTTCCTGGCCTCTGATTGGCCCACGGCTGCCTCACATCTGACATCCACTTCCTGCTCTTCTCATTGGCTGTTGTGTGTTAGGCTTTTATTTTATGACCTGTCTACTGTGATTTTATATTGCAGTCTAGTTTAAGTTGATGGTCTAGTCTAATTCACTGAAGTCTAGTTTGATGGTCAAGTCTAGTCTAGTCTTTTCTAGTCTACTTTACTGTACTCTAGTCAAGTCTAGTCTAGTTTGATGGTCTAGTCTAGTAGTCCAGTCTAATCTAATCTAGTCTAGTCTAGTTTGATGCTATGGTCTAGTCTAGTCAAGTGAAGTCTAGTTGGATGGTCACCTCTAGCTCAGTCTTTTCTTTGCCTCTGCTCTTCTCATTGGCTGTTGTGCGTTAGACTTTTATTTATGACCCACGGTTGCGGGACTAATTGTACAGATGCACAGGTTTGCGGTTCAGGTGCGGGTGTGTACCCGGGTCGGGTTGGGTCGCGTCGGATCTAGACTCATAGGTCACGTATGCCTAGCAATGCCTGTGGTCAGACTGACTGCCAGGACAGGTGTCTGTCTTCCTGACCAGAGCCCTCTCCTGGCTGTCCCACCCACAGGTGGACCACCTGGACAGGAACGGCCAGTGCCCCCTGGTCCACGCCGCCCTGAGGGGCCACATGGAGGTGGTCAAGTTCCTCATCCAGTGCGACTGGAGCCAGCAGCCGTCGCCCCAGAGCCAGCAGCAGGCTGCCAGGGTCAGCAAGAGCCAGGCGGTGCAGCAGGCCCTGGTGGCCGCCGCCAGTATGGGCCACACAGAGGTGAGCACTCAAGTCTGAGGAAGCCTGGAGGAGCTTCAGGGTTCCAGACCTCCAAGTAGAGACCAGCAGTCACAGCAGGTCCAGTAGGCACGATGCTGCTGCTGTTAATAGTGTGGAGGGACACATCTCAATCAATCAATCAATCAATCAATCAATCAATCAATCAATCAATCAATCAATCAATCAACTTTTATTTGCACAGCGCTAAATCACATCCAAAGGCGTCTCAGAGCCGTTTTACGCAATCAGAAGAAAACCAACTGGACCCTCAACTGTGATATGATCTCTCACACGTGTTGTGGGTCTAACTCTAAAGATCTGAGAGGTGATTATACCTCCACGGCAGTGGTGGCGCACTATTCTCTGCTGCTGCTTTACAAGCTGATCCAACTCAACACATTCAGGTCTCAGTTGGAACAAAAGTCTTTCACCCACTCATCAATGTTCCTCATCAAATTCAAAGTTAAGTCTTCTTTTCCCATAATTGTTTGACCACTATGTTTGTTTTCATGAAGCTCTAGAACTTCATTTTGCTTGGAGGAGCTCCAGTCACCTGCTTCCACCTGTGCTCTGCCTGCAGATGGTCTCCTTCCTGCTGGACCTGCCGGAGAAGGACGAGGAGGAGGTGGAGCGCGCTCAGATCGACAGTTTCGACTCGCTGTGGGGAGAGACAGGTAGGAGACACCTGCGGCCCCCTGGCTGCTTCTCCTCAGGACACCAGGTCTTCTTCTCCCCCACCAGAGGTTTCTCTGGTCTCTGTGGCGCCCTCTGCTGAGATGCACCATGAACAGCGAGTTAGCTAGCGTGCTAGCGCCAGGCGCCAAG